>JAVJGJ010000060.1:72942171-73013011 GCA_035590215.1 Microhierax caerulescens | reverse complement strand
TAATTACTTTATGTGAAGGAAGAGTGAGTACCATAAAACCCAACCCAACATGTTAATAGCATGTTTCTTCAGAAAACCCTTTCGACTACTTACTCTTCATCTCTCAGCAATGTATCTTTCATTTATGTTTTTCCCAGTTTAATCCTTTGTATCTATGCTACTATTCTGAAAAGACTTGTGGTTTTCTTCCTGTCTTCCTTGTACTGTGCCCAGTCATAGGTCATTGTCACTGAAGGATGCTTTACAACTCCTCCAAAGCTTTTCTAATTTCTTATTCGGTGACTATTGAGCAAAAGCCCAGAAATGCCAGGGAACTGGGCACTTCAAGTAACTAGACATGTCCAAAAGCGGAGTGATTCACAGTTCCCTGTATGAGGTTGGGATGTGATAATCTTCCTCACAAATTCTTGTTCTCTGTCTTTTACAGTGTCGTGAACTATGCTGCTTGGAAGTTGAAGTGGCAGAGAAGATGCAGCAAAAATCAAGTAAGGTTATTGCTTGTTATCTATTTACCAATAACTGCCTGCTTACTGATGAGAGGATGCCCCTTTCAATACAGTGTATTAGTGGAATACATAGTATTTGCAATATTTAGTGCAATTAATACCAGGTAAACACATTAGGCTGTTACAAACATCAATGACTGCATCTTGCAATCTCTTAGGTATATGTAAATAAGGTCTGTAAGATTTGGATTAAAGCTACGCGAAGCTGTGGTCCAACATCTACAGGTCTGCTAGCTGTACCCCACTTGTAATCAAGACAGCACAATTTTCTGGTAAAATCATTGTGATATTTCTTGCAACTTTGATTTGCTTTTTTAGAGAAAGAGCTTTCCCTCACCGTGAAGGGCTCCTTTGAGGGGACACAGGATATCACGCTGGGCCCTGACGGAGTGGTCAGCCCGTCAGGCCCCACTAAGTTCCACTATATCAAGTACGCGGAGCCAACGCTGGATGTCATGTTGCCAAAGAAGAGGCACTACCACCCTGTATGTTGGAAGTGGCCTTAATGATAAGCTGATCATGAGTGTCTCTCTAGGGATTGGGAGGAGGGGGAGAGGGCGAGGGCAAACCCATTTACTGTTTTTTGTCCTAAAGCATGTTGTTTTCCTAGTGGACCTGTAAGTACAGTACAGAGACGGGCTCCCCAGTTGTGATGCTGAATTCACTGCCTATGGGAAGGAAAATGACCATTGCAGAGGTGAGCATCACTTCTAGCTGTTAGGAATAAAAGGTCACTTAAGTAGAAACTATTCCCCATAATATTGGCCCAGGTGGCTGTGAAGAGGATCAGAAATGTTCTGATTTTATCTCAGGCCTTTCAAAAAACAGGAGCTTTGTTTCTCTGGCTGTTTTCTCCACAGAATCAGGTTGTCCCTCCATTTAATCTTTGTTATGTGCTGGTATTGGATACAGAGACTAACACATCAGAAAAAGTGATGATTCCTTCAGTACCTCTCTCCCTGTTTACCCAAAGACTCACCAAACCCTCACTTGCTTAGAGTTCAAACTGAAATTGCTCCTTAGACACAAGCTGGGGAAAAGTTGATAAACCTGCCTTTAGTAAGCCATGTACTTCAAAGGACTGTATATTAAAATACATTGAAAATATTAGACATAGTGTATGGATTTTAAAAAATTCAGTGAGACTATTGCTTGAAATAGAGGCTGTATAATTTTGAATGAAATTAATAGAAGAAAAAGAGCCTTACTATAAAAAAGTGTGTTTCTGCTACAGATTTCCACATTACTAGCGACAACTTGTCCAAATATTAGTTATGTTGTGAAAGACGTAGGAGAGATCAGACTTCAGGGCCATTAAAACATCCTGTCTGAACAGGGCACTTTTTGTCAGTTAACAAGAAGGTTGCAATAACGATTTTAAGACAGGATGAAGTCTTGAAGTCTCTTCACCGTGCGACTGTGGCCAGAATGTCAAATATCTGCTGTGTATTAGAGCATAAAGAATGGGAAATGTACAAGAAACGGTGTTTCAGGATGCTGCGGAAGGCTTGCGAGTAATACAGGAAATAGGACCTACTGTATGAGTCTCAGGAACCTCCTCTACCAAGACTTAATGGTTTCTGCAGCCTGGAGTAATTTGGAATCTGTAGGTAGGGAGGTTGCATGAAGGATAAGTGATTACTTTTGGAAATATATGCTGAGATTTCAGACACTTAATTTTGTGATCGCCAGACCTTGCTGGGGTCTAAATCAAGCTCTGGCCTCAGGACAGAAAGGGAAAAAAGAAATTTTGAAATTAAGATAAAAATAACTACAGTACACATTCTTGTTTTCCAGGAGAAGAGATTTGACTTGAATGTGAGAGCACAAAGCTGGTAAGAGATCTTCTATTCCTAAAGATCTGGGTTATTGATTTTGACATTGTTTTAGCTACATGGAAATGACACCAGCAGGCATTCTTAATCTGAGAACAAGAACGTGCTTTTAATAAAACATAAAATACATGCACAGTATATTATATATAATTAGCCTTAGGAAGATTTGGCTGAAATCAGTAAACATTGATAACCATGTATTTATTTTAGCATTAGCCCTTTCGTTCTGATGACAGAATATTATTTTTGATCATGCCAGTCTCTGAAATTCACAAAAAGAACAAAGCAGACTTAAAAATACCCAAACAGAATAAGCAGAAGTAAACAGTACACTTGATCAGGAATTGCGAACGTTTATTTTTTTCTTAACTGTCAATATTTGGTAGTGATAAACCTTGTATTCTGTTAAGCCCAGTTATACTCTATATTGAGTAGAAACTAGGATAGTCAGTGTGGCTGGTGATTTGACATCTATAGATGTGCTTGTTAATTCTCATCAGTAAATATGAAGATGTTTCATGGTATACATAGCCATATGTAACACACAACTGGGCAAACTACTCTTTATTGCATGTGTCTGACTAGGAAATAAAAGGGAAAAATAACTTAATTTTGAATTCAAACAGTTTTCTATCATTTCAGAAAGGCAAGTGATCAATGACAGTGGGAAAGCTAGAGTTATTCCAGGACAGGAAAATACTTCCTGCTTACTTATTTTACTTCCGGTTAACTTCAAAAGCAGTTTTTGTACCTTGATTTACAATGGACACTGTTTTTTGCAGCTCCACCTAGCTCAAGTCCCCTTGCATGTCTTCATTTATAAATACTGTTGTGATCATTTGGTTGATTTTATCCAAATCTGATGGTGGAGAAATCTCATAAATAAATTTCATTACTGCTTTCATTGAAATTATGGACTTGGAGAGAGAAGGTCTGTCACCGAAAGAAAAAGCAAAACCCTGCCGCTTTACAGTGCCTGGCCAGCCAGGGGGGTCTGTGGCTAGCTCTGGCCTGAAGATACCATGCCAGATCTCTCGCCTGTTGATGTCTTGTAGGCACAGGGCAGGAAGAGACAGGAGGGAGGTTAGTGAGTGGAAGAGCACAAATGCCCAGGGTAATAAGCTACAACGGTTGAGTTCTAAGGAGTGACTCACTAAATTTTGAAATCCATGCAAATGAAATCTTCCTCTGAGGAGTATTGTGCTTTACAATTTTTGAGTCAAGGTTGACATGAAATACAACTGCCAGTGCTGACCTGTGAGATGGCTTGTGCAAGTGCAGACAGGTCAGAGCAACTGGGGTGAAATCTTGCCCCGTTAAACTGAGTGACCCATCTCCATCCATCCTGGGGCTGGGTGTCATTGAGGTCACCCCACCCCCACCCCCCCCGGCGGGTGGGTGGGTTTCCTCCTCAGTGATGCGCACTGCTAGAAGGGGATGCCTTTCCACATGAGTTGCTTGAAAGAGAATTCTCCTAGAAGTACCAACATTTGAAAACAGGGTTTTATAGGAGTCTCAGAATGAGAAAATGCCTCATGAAATGGGAATCAATATGTTCACTTTTTTCACAGGTTTTCTAAACTTGTAATTATTTTGGGTTTAGAATATTAATTTAAATATTTCATTTTATTTGTAAATACTGTATGTTGTTTCTTCATAAATTAGTAATAATGGGGTATAATGCCATTGGTTAAGCTTACAAATTGAAATACGTTTTCTTACTTGTAAAAACAATTAGAATAGTCTCTCTTGCTCATGCCACATTGCATCACCCTGTTTGAAGGGAAGGGCACTGTAGATTATCTTTGATTGAAGTCCTGATGTTGATATGAGTGTGTTAATATGTAAAATATCTACCTGGTTTTTTTTCTTAGTAATTGTTCATGCCACCAAGACCTGGACATGCGCTTTAGTTTTGACTTATGTTCAGAAGAGATGGCTTTCCTGGGGAAAAGAAAGAGATACGTAGCAAGTGCCCTGAAAAATGTTTTTCACTTACAACGGGATCTGCTGGATTGTGAAGTATGTGTATGTTGGGGTGTGTGTTTGTGTGTGTAGATCTTGTATTTCTAATGCCTTCATGTACTCTTCTGGATGAGCGGTCAGCAAAAATGGGCCACACTTCTGTTGTGCAGGTGCCAGCTTCTTCCTGTGCCTTAAGTACATTTGCTTCTACTGTACATGTACTTCACTGCTTACAGTTTGTTACTGCAAGAAAAACTAGTTGCAGTAATTGCATCCTTCGTGACTGTCAATTTGTAATTGGTCAGATTTGAGGTGTGTTCATCCCTACCATCCCATGCTGTAACTGGCTTGGTTCAGGAATACTATGTTTATATTAAATACATTACATGACAAAGATTTCTTCCCCTGTTCAATTTTTTTATCATTTTGTGAGAGTTTAGGGTAAACATCTCTGAGTACTTACAATATCTTCCCTCTCTTGCAGTTTCCAAATTCTTAAAATAAATATAACGTGTTTTAAAGTAACTTCACAATACTGAAGAATAACAGCATTCGATGAGGGTAACTTAACAACGCTGGCTGTGAGCTGACTGTATTTCTTCATGATGTTGGCATGTGCATTTTCATACAGTAGTAGTAGATACGTGAAATAAGAAAAAAGTGGCAAGGGAGTGGGAAACGTAGAGAGAATACATTCTTGCCTCCACAGAAGGTTGGTTTGTTTTGTTTTTTTTTCCTTGTTCATGTATGGCAAGATAGGCAAGAACCCAAGTTTGGGTTCATCTCTGGACCCATGTTTATCCAAGGTGAAGCAGCAGTAGCAGTCATTGCTTGGTTCTGAAGGCTTTCCTTGTGAAAAGAGACCCAGGCTCTGAGATTGGAACCTGGGCTGGGTGTGGTGGCCAGAGCCCGTTGCGGTCCAGGATGTGATGCTGAGCGCCTTTGGTGTGAATGTCCCATTCTCCTCTGCCCAACAGGTCCCCGTTGTGGCTATCATCACAACTGGTGGAGGACTGAAGTCAATGACAGGACTATATGGCAGCCTCATGGGACTCAAGAAACTAAATCTTCTGGACTGTGTAACATACATCAGCGGGCTGTCTGGCACCACATGGTAAGCCAGCCCGTGCGGGAGGCGTGACCAGTCTTTTTGAGGGTGATGCCGCCCCAGACAGGAGCTTCTGAAAGCAGACAAGATCAGGAGATTTCCTTCAAATATTGTAGAGACAAGCTGTTTCTCAGTACATTAAATATTCGCTTGATCTGCTGCAGCATTTTTTCTATTAGCAATTCTTCACTGTGCTTTTCAACTTCATATTTGCAGCCGTTAAACACATGTATGACAACTACACTTACCAAAATGTTTTCTAAAGAAGTAGTTACTGCGGATGTAACTATGGATGCCCATAGCATCACGCCTCTTCCTCTCTCTCCGTTGATGTCCCAGTTGTTGTTGTTCCCAGTAACTTCTCAAATTGGCTCTGCTTTCTAACTGGTCATGCAGAGAAGACTGCAGAACAGTGCACACTTACTCCTGCAACCTGTCAATTTGGGAAAGGACTGAGTTCCCCAGCGCAGCATTATTCCCTGCTCACAGGACACACCACTGCCCAACATCTGATGGTCCCACGTGTAGGGATGTTTGATAAAATAGACGATGGCATTAAAATAAAGCACATGATACCATAAGATTAACACTGATACAAAGCCAAGTAATAGCACCTGCTGTGAACTGATCTATATGGTTCTAGAAAACAAGCAAAGAAAATTTATTATTATAATTTTCTACCTAATTTGTGCTTCAGAGATGTACTGATGCTCACACCTGGCAATTTTATCCCTTAAGCTGCTGCCAGTTCTGTTTAGAAAAAAAAACCAACCCTGAAGAACATAAAAAGAAATAGTTTATCCTTCAGGGCCATCTTTAAAACAGTCATAGAATGGCTGGAATGTTCGTTCTGCTGGATGGTGCAGCAAAACCGGAGTATGTATGAGCAGAAGCGAATCCCTAAATGTAAACCTCTGTCCCCAAAGGCACAAAATTCCAAGTCTTTTTTTTTTGTCTTTTTTTTTTTTTTTTTTCTCCCTTTTAACTTTTTCTGTCTGTACTGTGTTTCTCCAGGACCATGGCCAACCTATACAGAGATGCCTATTGGTCACAGAAGGACCTGGACTCACATATTGGTGAAGCCCAGAAGCAAGCAACCAAATGCAAGATGGGCTGTTTCTCTATGGATCGCATGAAATACTACAACAAGCAGCTTTGTCAGCGGAAAGAAGAGGGATACAGGACATCATTCATAGATCTTTGGGGGCTCATGATTGAGTACTTACTGAATGATGGGGTATGATGCACATTCTATTTCTTAGAGAGCAATGTATTTTTCTCCAAGTGAATGGAGAGGAATCAATTTCAGAGAACATGCCTCAAAACCAAGTGAAGTTCTCCATGTTAACAAACTCTCAAATGTTTTAATTTCCTTTAGTAGTCTGCCGAGGGAGAAATGCATCCTATATGTTTATAAATTAGGTTGTGGATGCAGCCATTTGAACTCTGGCTGGTATTTAAATAAAAATGGAGGCTGTCTTGGGTAGTCTGCCTAAGATGCAGATTATGTATGCAGAAAGAGTTCAAGGTGCAAAGCAATCTCAGCAGTGTGAAAACTTATCTGGAGCACGTACTAAACAGCTGAAGTGTTTGGTGATTTGCATCCACTGGCAGGTAACTTTGATCTGCAGGTACGCTGTAGGAAGTGCATATTTTACTTTTGCTGAGGAGGACTGCTTGGACAACAGCTAGATTGTGACATTCATTTTTACAAGCAATAACAAATTTGCTTTTCTATTATTTGAAGTGGTTTCTACCCCTTTAGTACAGCAGTTCACTCCCTCTTCTCTCTAGCTGGACCACACTTCAAGGATGTGTGCTTTGGCACTTGGGAAGTGGGGAGGGACAAGTGGTTGAGGATTGAACAAAAGTGTCCTCCGAGTGGGGGCAGAAATACTGCAGTCATTCAGCCATTGATTTGGTTTTATTTATGTAAGTACATATATAGTATTATATATACGTGAACAGAAAATAAATACATACAGAGAGGAATACTACATATTAAGCAAAGGTATAAACTGAATAGCTACCTCTCCTTTAATTTCAGCTAGATGAAGTCCTCATCACAGTCTAGCCAAGCATCTTTCCCTTTGAGCAGTGCTGACTATTGCTGTGTAACCATGAACCTCTCCCTAATATGCCAGAAATAGCTGCTCTTAAATTTGTCAGCAGTTCATGAGATTTTATGTTTTCTATAAATGTCTTTAATGAGAATACGCTTTTCCAGAAAGGAAGCTGGGTGGGGTGCAGATAATTTGCTGCCAAATTCCGGTCCTCTTGCAAGGCTGGACTGACAGCTATTGTGGACCAAGAAAGGAAATTCAATGCCAACATGCTACTTCAACCTCAGGAGAGCGAGGACTGCTCACTACACCCCTCATCCTAAGCAGTGCCTTGCCCCTTCTCCCACTTGCCAGGGCAGTACTTGCTAGTACGTACAGACATGTATGCAGAAGTAGTTTTCCCTGTCCTCATCTTTTTGTGAATCCATGCACAAAGTCAGGCTGGACACTGGGAGACTGGTCTGTTACTGGCAAGTGGGTGCCTGCAGTGCTCTGTGCAGTGAAGCTGCCATGGCACATCCTGCATGCTGCAGAGCCAAGAGCCAAGCAACTTCTTCAGCACTGGGGCAGTTGAATTCACTATGCCTTGTTTCCATCTCTCCTGACATAACTGTTTTTTCTTCAAAACCAGAAAGATCCCCACAAACTTTCTGAGCAGCAAGAAGCACTGTGTGATGGCCAGAACCCACTGCCCATCTATGTGTCAGTCAGTGTCCGGGACAGCTACAGCACCCATGATTTCAAAGGTAAGAATGATGTTTTTTGGTCCTGTGGGGCTGAAGTCGACATCTGAATTCCTGTGATTCGTTCTTCTCTGCTTGGTAGCACTTGGAGAAAACAGTCCTGGTGTGTTAATTGCTTTTTGGAGACACAGCCATCGCCTCCAGGCCTTACAGTTCTAATACAGGAGCTTTTTGAGATCAGCATTTCATTGTCTATAGACATAGACAGTTGAGATCCTACCAGAAAGGCCGTTTTTTAAATATTACCTGATCCACATAGAATAAGAAGTATTGGAATTGTAACCAGGAATTAAATACTGCTTTTTGTCAGTGCCCAGTTGTAGTTTCAATATGAAGAAGGACAATGTACTTATGATAAAGTTTGGGAAAGCATCCAGCCTACTCCCAACTGAATCTTTTCCTTTGCATGTTGTTTTGGTTATTTTTTTTTCCCTGAGGAGAATCCGCTGGAGGAGGAGAAGAGGCGGAGGAGAAATGCAGATCAGATTTTTTGATGGTTGAGATTAAAAAAAAAAATGAACCACTTCTGAAGGAAAAGGAAATTATAGTCCATGGCCTTTCTGTCCCAGTCTTTGCTCGTGCTGCAGTTATATCAAACAACTGCACTTCATTTGGAGAGGATACCTGAGAAAGTCAAGGGCCAGTTCTATCTTTCCTAGTGCCACATATAAAAAGTAGACTTGGCCCCTTGCAAGAAACTCATTTTTGAAGAGCTGAGTACCTGTCTTTGTACATAACCACGCTGTTCAAGGGAAGTTAGATTAACCGTATTGAAAACAGTGGAAGTACGTACACCTAGATGCTTACACCATATGCAAGGGCAGGACAAAACCTTGTGTGTGCGCTGGAGAGCCCTGGATGCACACAGGGTGTGTGAGAGCTGGAGCCATGCCATGCTGGTGGCATGTGCCTTGTGCCACCACCAGCACCACCATGAGCAGCGTGACTGCATAAGCCAGGCTTTGCAAAGGCAGCACAGCAAACAGAAGTCAGACCAACGTATGCCCTAGCCGCCCTCTCTGCACCCGGTTAGGAGCCCTCTAATTGTCCCGTCGTGGCTGTGTTGCAGAGTGGGTGGAGTTCACCCCCTACGAGGTGGGACTGCTGAAGTATGGCGTGTTCGTTCGCACAGAGCATTTTGGAAGCGAGTTCTTCATGGGACGCTTGTTAAAAAAGCTCCCCGAATCCCGGATCTGCTACCTTCAAGGTGATGTATTACATTGTCCTGGCACAAAGAGGCAGTTTGGAGGGGTGCAATGCTGTTAACCAGAGGGTGGAGGTTTCTGGTCTAACATATGGAACGCTGCTGCGATATCGCCTGCCAGGAAGTTTGGGGGGGGTAGTTTGTCCAAAAGAATACAGTAAAAAATCCCACACCTTTTTTCAGTTTCTTGTCAATGTCTTGGTATGCACAGACTTTTTTTACATTGTGTCTTGTAGATGGAATAGATAAAGCTCCTTAATTCTTTCATTGTAAGGAATAGTTTCCACTTCTTTGGCCATTCTTCCGGTTCCCCTCTGAATGCACTCCAACTTAAGAAAATTTTCAGACAGTAGGAAACTGTTTCCACTGTGAGGTTTAAGTTCAAGAGAATCCTATCCACTAAAGGTGCAGGTTGCCCAGGATGAGAAACAAGACCAGAAGTGAAGGGTCTCTGAATCTCTCTGGCCGGTCCCTGACTTGTTTGGATGGGCTGTGGGTAAGAGTAGTAACATCCTTTTACCAAGGAGTCAGAATCACTGGCAGGTGAACACAGAGCAGTGCGAGATGGATTTTGGTCATCTCTTCTTGTACTCCTGCTACTTAGAAGCTCCTTGGTTTCAGTAAACATGCTGTGATGTTAAACAGCCTGTAATCCCAAGGAGTAACTTTAAAATACTACCTTTTGGCTAGGCCCTCTTTACCTAGCCCGCTACTGGGAAATTTGTTTTCTACATACTGTGTGTGATGTACTGGTTTCTGTGCCCCACTGAAAATTAAGAAGTCCAATTGTGGTAGACTAATTAGAAGACGTATTTAACTTTACAGTGGCAGATGAAATGGTGGTGTTGTGTTTTGTCAACAAAGCCACCAGCACCCCTGTGCGGAGGCAGAGAGGGACAATCTTAAATGGAGGAAAAAAGTGTGCAGTCACTGCATCTGCAAGCCTTGAGGCGGTGCAGCATGAGAGCTGCCTTCCAAAGCGATGGCTGAGGAGCCAGTTCATCCTGCTGCGAAAGACTTCAGGGTGTGTGAAAGCTGACCAGAGCATACGCAGAAAAAGAGAAGCTGTAGTAAGGCAGACAGGGACGCAAAGGATGTGTTTGTGATGTCTGCATCATCTGAGCTCTTAATTTGCTTTTTCTGCTTTTCTCTATACTGTGCAGTAGAGCCATGGAGTAGGTTAGGTGCAGAACTGATGGCAGCATGACCTGAACCAGCACCACAGAAAGTTAAGAAGAATTTAACAGCCCAAAAGTTTAGAAATATTTGAAGTAAGGCCATTGAGAAATTAATCCTGGAGGTCAAAACAGATGGGGGGAAAAAAGGCAGTTTCTTGTTAGAGTGTGTCCTTGTCTTCACTAATTCCTTTTACAGGTATGTGGAGCAGTATATTTTCTGTGAACCTATTACAAATATGGGGACTCTCCCACAGTTCAGAGGACTTCTGGAAGAGGTGGACACAAGACAGGATAGAAGAAGTTGGTAAGAAATTATTAAACCTTTCATTTCTGGTCACTCGGTCTTCTGGATGCCTTTTGGTATCATCTTGTCAACTACATTGAAACCAACATCACAGGATCATCCTAAGAGATAGTGATTTCCCCTCCCACAGTAAAGACTAAAAGGAAGAGAGTAATCGGGGAAGTGCTGCTGTAATTACTAGACTTACTAAAACCCTGCTGATTAAAAGGCTCTGAGCTTAAGAGGAAGTTTTAGTGGGGTCATGCCTTTCTCAGGAAGTGTTTTGGCATTGTCCATTCTCACTCAGCTATACAGAACCAAGAGCCAGTGGCAGAGAATAAAGTTATTTTTACTGCCAGCGCACAGAATAAACTCAAATATCAGTTGGTTAATCAATATTTCCTGGGTTTTTATTTTATTACTCAGTACAGTAATTACTACTTTGGATTCATCCTGGCACAAACATAAATGAGGCTCAGAGGGTATTTTCTGAAGCAATACAGAAACCATGGTTTTATTGCTAGATCATTGAATGTGATAGTAGCTATAATTACAGACATCCTGGAAATAAAGAAATACATCTGTGCAATCATGGAAACCACCAAGTTTCTCCTGCTGTGCCGTCAGCTACTTGGTCTGGCAAAGCAGGTTGTGATTTCAAGAAACCACACCTTGTATAGTTTCTGCTTTTCACCCACATATGCTGCCATGTAGTCACCCTGAAAATTACCTGTGGTTTCTCACTATGAATGTATGCCCCAGGTTTTCCTGGGATGCTCTCATTCTACTGATTAAGCATAGACTCATGTAGCTGTGGGTGATTATAAGGTAGAAGCTGTCATAGTTGCAGTGGACCCCACGGTGCCCTGTTGTTGTCCATCTGAGTGGGAGCATATGCTTTAGCCCGCTTGCCTTGTGTTTCATGCTGTCTTCCCACAAGGATGTGTAACTGTCTTTCTGACAGGACATTTCTCTGAATTGCTTAGTTCCCTTCAGATGTCCCTTCTCCAGCACTGAAGACTGCTGCTGGTGAACTGTTCACACCAAAGCTTAAGACCACCAGCAGACCTTTGTCCAGCAGCCACTCTTCTCCTTCAGAATAGTTTTTGTGTGTTTAGTGCATCATCCCAGAACAAGCCCTGAGATCTCTACGCACCAGGACAAACAGAAATAAACATCAGTTAACAAACAGAGCTCACCAGTTTTTCTCCCCTCCTCTAGATGAAGACCCACTGTTGCCTACGAGACCCCATGAGTTGAGGACTCGCATGTATACTCCTCCTGGACCCCTGTCTAGTGCTCTTCGGGGAGCACTGACTGACCGCTTCTCTGTTGCCCAGCACCACAATTTCCTGAAGGGCTACCAGCTGCATAACAACTATCTGGAGAATGAACACTTCCATCGATGGAAAGGTAATGGGGGCTAATATTTAACAGGCATTGTTTTCAGATGGTTCTGGGGTGAGGAAATTAGGAAAGAACCCCGTCAGGCTTGGCAGGGGAAAAAAAGAAAAAAATTTCCTGAAAGAATGTTTCTTTTCTGAATGGAGAGAAGAGATGAAGAGACTAAGACGTCAGTGTTGCCAGGTATTTAAGACTGTTTTTAAATACAAGCGTGTGTTTATGTGCTTTAGCTGAGATCTCTGTAGTCCAGACTGAGAGGGTAGGCTTGCAGCTGACAGAACCGAATTTAAAGTAGCAAAGAGCAGAGCAAATGTGGGAGGAAGCTTCATTTGGCAAGACTGTTCCTCTAACTTAGGTGCAACTGGGATATCCCTGGAAATATGACCTACAAGAGAAAGCTGGAAAGTAATGGGGCTTTGTAGCCCAAAGAAGAGGGGTCTGAGGGGGAGGCAGAAATCTGCATGTAAAAAGGCATGGGAATATTTTTGTTCTTCAAATCCATGATGGATAAAAGATGAAACAATGATTGAAATGAAGAAAGGCAGATTTATGTTAAGTATTAGAAGTAACTTACAGGCAGTAATGAGTATGACAAGTTACTAGAACATATTGCCTGGTATCTCAATATAGAGATCATATATAGAGAACAGGTGGAGTTCTGCAGTCCCTCGCACACCTATTCAACAATCCAGTAATGTGGCAATTAAATTAAACCAGGCCTCTGGGACAGTCAGTTCCACCTGGTGTTTCTTTTTCCAGTCAAAGTACTTACAGATCATTTCTTATTCTAAGAAATATTTTTCTTTCAGACACTGTGTTAGACTCACGTCCCAACCAGCTGATGGAAAATTCTGATCATCTGGGCATGATAGATGCTGGGTTTTTCATCAATACCAGCAGTCCACCACTCTTAAGGCCACAGAGGGAAGTGGATGTCATCATATATTTAAGTTACACTACTGGATCACATACCTCGGTGAGAAGGATCTTGTTACCGTGTGTTGTCTCTCCTTTTGCTTGTACATGTCTAGCCTATAGTGCCTAGGACTCCTGGTTACTTCAGCTGTTCAGTTTTTAGCCACTGCATTCCCCTGTGTTTTTCACCGTAGCGATTAATGTTGTTCCTGTTTCTTCCTGCCACTCCTGGAATCTCTCTTGCTGGTTTATGAACATCTTGAGTTATTCAAGAGGACGTCAGCCTGGTCTCTTCCAGAGTCATGGGAAGAGCCTCTTCTGCTTTATGCTGAATCAAGCAGGTTTCCAGACTCTGCACAGGAACGTGCATAAGGATGAGGAAATGATTTCTCCTGACTTAAGTTAGGATACAAAAGGGGTTAAGTGGATAGTCAGAGGCAGATGTTTCTGGGCTGACAAATAAGACGCTATTAGGACAGTTCAGTGACAAGCATTTTCCTGCAGAAACTTCAGTTTCACAGAGATAAAGTTGATTAGCGGTCTATAAGGCCGTGTAGAAAAGAAGTTTGGGTCTTTATACCTCAGAAACTGAGGTTAGTTAGAAACTTGCTATTAAGTGTCTTGGCCCACTAAAGTGGAATTTTTTGTAGAAAACACCTTCATGTTTGGTGGTGTCCACTATTAGGTGGTGCATAGTAAATAACACAGTACACGGTAGGATGTGACAGTGTATTAAACATTTCAGGGAAAAAAAAAAAAGCCTAGTACTTCAGAATTTCTCAGTAAAATATCAGTCTCAATTACCTGTGCCGTAATGCCTGCACAGGCAGAGACATAATTGCACATTTGAATTTTCTTATTTCCTGTCTTCCATGCCTGTAATAAGGTACCTTACATATTTTCTTGCTCTGGTTTTCTTTTCTGGTTAACTCTATATGATAAATTAAGCAGGCTCTTTCATTTACCGAAACTACATGCTTTACTCTAAACCTCTGCAAACTGCTTCCATTTTTTACAAAGCAGTTTCCTGGATGAATTCTGTAACTCTGAAATTGTGTTTACAGCTTGTGATTAGCATTTTGATTACTATGTGTGGTAGCTATATGTAGAGTAACCCTTGATAAGAAGGAAGTCACCCTATGGATCTGAGCCACTAAACCTTAATACTAGGTAACAATTGGGGGTTTTAAGACAACCGGGTTGAATTCCAATGCTGACCATTTCTGTGATACTCCAGTCTCTAGATAAGGCATACAAATACTACTCGGAGCAGAAAATCCCATTCCCCAAAATTTCTTTGACTGATGAAGATAAGAAGAATCTGAAGGAGTGCTACCTCTTCCAAGATTCAGATTTGCCAGGATGTCCAATCGTGATTTTTCTTCCCCTTGTGAATGATACCTTCCGAGAGTACAAAGCACCGGGTAAGTTAGAGGTAGTGGCAAAGCACTGAGCAAAAGGCACCACTGCCTGTTTCCCTGACACAGGTAGAGCCTCTTCCTCTGCTACTGGCTATCTTTGCTGACTGGGTTCACAGGGGAGCACTTTAGCTAATTAAACTTGCTTTCCCATTCTGTGCCAAAGCTACTATGTTCGTTCATATCATCCTTGTGGCCCTAAGAGGACAGACAAGCCCTTGTCTTCTGGATGGTGCTTACCTTCATCTCTCTGCCATTTGTAACATAAAGTATCACTGGCTAATTGTAAAAGTTTTTTCCTGGGAAAAATATAGTGTGCTCAGATTATTTTCCCCTGCATGTATTGTCTGTTTTCCAGGGATAGCATTCTATGCTTTAGGAGACATAATGTCACGTATGAATGGTGGGGTGGGGCAAGAAACTGGTTTTCGGGCTGAACGCCTGCAATGTCAAAATCGGTGTGTCTCCATTTGGTACAGTGCTAGCCCAGGTCATTTTGCTCACTGTGCTGTGGGCCTGTCGTTCTTTTTCTGCCAGGCTGCCAGCTTTGTATTCCTCTCCTTTGCTGCCAGTGACTAGGAGGCATTTGCTTTGCTCCTTGGTAGTAGGGAGGTAAAGTCTAAAATTCTGCTTTTGTGGAATTTCGGAGACACAAGAAATAGAAATGTAGAGATGCATCCTGTTGGCAGGCTCCTTGAGACTGCATTTGGAATTGCAGGAACTGTAGGTTTCCCTGTGTTTCTGTTACTCCTTTCTCACTTAAATTCTATTCTGTTACTAGTGACTCCCCTCCCACAGCTGGAGTTTGTAGAGGTCCCAGCTGTCTGGGATGAGACCCGCAATGCACCAGCGGTGCCTATCGCGGTGCCTTTTCAGGCTGATATACTTGACCAATCCGTGCCTTTAAATGAGGCAGGTGTTTACGAGTAGGCTGTAGATGACCATTACAATGCCGTCCCTCACTTCTCCCTTCTGCCCTCATTACTTCAGGCACGTGACCTCCTCTTGACTAGGCATGGGGATACATGACCTGCATTTTTTGTGCATTTAAACCCTATGAATTTTCTTCCAGAGAAAAATCCCTGTCTTTGAACTGTGGGGGACAGCTTATCACTGGCTGGGATAAACACCATGTCACAGCAGCAACTTGTCTTTCTCTCCAGGTGTCAAGCGCTGTTGCTCAGAGATGGAGGGAGGACAACTTGATTTGACCAGTCGCTTTTCACCCTACTGCATGTTCTCGGTCAGGTATACTGATGAGAATTACCGTCGGCTGCTGAACCTCAGTGAATACAACATCCTGAACAACTCTCAGACGATTATGCAGGCCTTGCAGATAGCCATGCAAAGGAGAAGGCAAAACATGTGCTAATCGCCTGTCTGGCTGCACACATACACACACCCTTCTCAGAGGAATTTTTTTTACACTCTAGGACACAGGACACAGAAGGGACACAGCTTTTTGAACACAGGCTGTTTTGCCCTACTGAAAGAAACTATCCCTGGTGGGCTTAGTGGTTTGGGTTTTTGTTTGTTTTTGGGTTTGTTTTTTTTTTTTTGTGCCATTCCCAAGAAGTGGCTTCTAAAGGCAAAGACGTTGCCTACGTAATTTTTACATATGCTTTGTTCCCTGAATTAAGATTGTCTGTAGAACAACTCTTTACCTGGAATCCTTGATAGATTTTAAAAATCAGTGTTATTTTAAGCCAAACTTATTATAAAGTATGACATATAGGAAAATAATTTTTTACTACCACAATGCTGGAGTAATACAAACCAGCCGACACACCTACAGGCATTAGAAAGGGGATATAAACTTCTGCTCCCTGTGAATCTTTGTGGAAAACAAGGTGCATCCGCCCCTGGAAAATGAAGAAAACCTGAGACACAAAGGAAGCTGGCATTGGATTCCTGGTTTAACTCTGTTTTGCAGGTGTCCTGAAGAGCAGCTGCAGAGCATGGAAATGTAAGAGTGACGAGTGTGTGCACACAGCCAGCCCCCTGAATCACATCCACCCCCTGAGCTCTCTTGGGCTGCAAACGAATCATATGTAGATGGGAAGGAACAACTTAGGAGGGAGTGGCATAAGATTTTTCACATAAGAAATTTTGTAAAGCAAAAGATGTAATTTGGGCACATCAAAATTTCCTGTGAATTTTTGTCAGTTTTGATTGTTTTGTATTGCAACAGTATATAAAAAAAGTCAGCATTTTCTTTGAAGCATTCAAAATAAAACGTCCTGGAATATTTTTTTTTTTTTTCCCAGTTGAGTTACTTCTCATGTTAAACTTCCCTTTCTAAAATTAAAAAGTGCTTGAAACAAAAAAATTTTACTTCCACTTTATTCAATGCAATTTGTTTAAATAGTTTAGGACTAATAATAATAATAATAATATAATAGGATATATTAATATATATAATTATAAATATAAAATAATAATAGGAAAATAATAAATAGGACTAATAATAAATAAAAATATTTGTTTTGTTCTACTTGTTCAAACTGTGCAGATAAGCAGGACTGAGTTAGTGGTCTGCAGCAACTAAGACCATGTTAAAACAACTGAAACAGACCCTCCATGGGATCTAGCACAAAGCCACCAATAACATTTGTTGTGGGTTTGCGTTTTCAAACCTTCTTCACTTTCCATGTTATGGAAAGAGTCCATAAATGAACTGTTGAAAGTGTTGAGGGTGAGCTGTAGAAATTGTAAATACATAACAACCTTTGCATTCCAGGAGTGAGTCAGATTGAAAATACACTTTTTTTTTTTTTTATATATTAGTAAGTTTTGTGTCCTCATGACAACAGGGAAAATTTTGAACAAAGAATCTATTCAGTGAAAAGATCTATCAACTAGATGTCATAATCTGAAGATAAAATAAACCAGGGAAAATACTTGGGTAAGTTGAAACATTTCATGTTAGTGTTTTACAGAATGTCTTTGTTTTGAAATGTAACCTCTTTTTAATAGACTGCCTGCCTTGTCAGCCCAGAGAACCTAGCATGAAAGTAACAGGGTTCGCTTACAGTCAAGTAATGTTTGGCTTAGTGCAGAATGATGCTCAGAGGATTTTCATTTTAGCAAGAAACAATGACAAATTATCTTTACAAATTGGTTCACGGTGACTTGTTCCTATATTTTGTCATCTACAATGTCAAACCAAACCTTACTTCTTTGTGCAACTGTAGCCTAATGGTGCAAATGGTGCAAACCTAGAGATCGGAGCATAAGTATTAACATACGAAACTCTTAAGGTTTTGAAGAAATACGCACTTCTGCTGGGTTCTTTTGTTCTATGATAGTGTCACTAGTCATAATCAGAAATACGGTGCTATGTGCTCTACATATAATCCTGGGAATTACCTCCATTTGGAATCCCTGGTGTGAAAACATAAACACAGTTTTTGGTAATAAACCCATGCCATCTCCAGCTCTGAAGAAATGTTACCGACATGCAAATATTTTGTGTGTACACCACTGGACAATAAAGGCTTCTTTGTAAAATGAAAATTCTGCCTTGCTCCACATGTTCAGGCATTTCAGTAATATGCTTCAAGGTTCACAGCGTGTTCCTTGTTCCAGAAAAACAAAACTCTTTTTCTCTCTGCAAAATGCATACCAAATATTTGCTGAGTGTTGTGAGTGGAAGAGTATCTCAGAGACAGGTTGCAGGGGTACAAAGTGAGTCGTGGTCCCTCCCTTCTGCAAGGGCTGTCTCTGATGTGGATCGCAAAAATTATTTGTGAGAGCGAGAGCTTTTTGGCCACTGGCACTGTGTGCGTGTCGGCCTCTCCAAGGACATGTCATAATAAAGCACTGCCTTAAACTATGACTGAAAGATGCTGATGTTGCCAAGGGTTTTCTGTGACCTAATGAAAAATGCATTTCGTCAAGCTATGTCATTGCAGCTGACACACAGAGGAAATGTGCCACGTACGTGGACACAACCCTTCACAGTGTTGTGAAATAACATAGCCTATGGCAAAAATTTGTTCTACCAAATTGGCTGTGATGACTGTTGATATTATTTTGGACGGGAATGTGGAAAGGGGAGCTGTGCTAGCTGGTAGTGACGTTTGACCAGTAAGCTCAAGAATGCTCAGGGAATGGATAACTTTTTGCTCACAAGCAATGTACTAGGAAAGCAGGGAAGCCAAAGGATTCCTTCCCCCAGAGATTTTTATCCGTTACGAGCTGCTGAAGACACAAGAGTTTTTGGCTGCCCTTTTTAGTCCTGTTCTATTTTGCTGGGAGCTGTGCCATGTTGGCATGGGGCTCAGCTGGGTGCTCATGGGGCAGGTTCGGGTGTCCTGCTGCAGCGGTGGCTCCCCAGGTGTGCTGAGGACAGTGCGGAGGGTGGCGTGTGGCTGGTGCGGAGTTTTGTCTCTGGCTTGCTGGGTTCACCGGGTCAGACACAGGCGCTTAAGGGCAGCTAGATTACAGCCAGAGTCAGTCTGAGCTGCAGTGGTGCAGAGGTGTTCACAGTGGCTGGACCTAAGCTAAGGCAAGTCATTGCTTCAGGACACTGTCTGAACAAAAATAATAATAAAGAGCTATAGGAAAGAAGGAGGAAAGGATACAATGACTTGAGGAGATACCCAACCCTGCTGGACCAAGGCTGGGTAGGTATAAACCATAGCGTGAGTGTGTTTGCTCTGCACACCTAGACCTGGGATTGTAGCAACATGTGTTGTAGAAAGCCTTAAACAGGCTTTTGCAAGAACCAGTTGAATGTGAGAGCAATAGCGTTGTCCCTTTTTTTCTTCATTAGCTGTTTTATCCTAGCTGTTTACTGTCATGGGTAACCTACACCCAGTTAACGTACTGTTGCTGCAGTATGTGCTACTGTAGGCTTTGAGGTCCTGGTAAGTGGAAAGTTCAGTGCTTAGGTAAAAGGGCATCCTTCTCTTACCATCAGTTATAAACCTGCCACTGGCCAGTGCTGGGCAAAGTGACTCAAACGGCATACTTCCACCTGCTGTACAGGCAAAGGTATTTTTTCCTACTTGTTTTACCACAGGATTCCGTTTCCTAGCATAAGAAAATGGGAGGGGAATACCTGGGTTTAAGAAATCAGGCAGAGGTGGGGCTCTGAGTCAGTTTATAACATAGTTGCTCACCTGCATATCAGACATTTAAGCTATTGGTGCCTGTGGAAGCCGGGAGATGTGAAATTGCATTGCCACAGATAACACTGGATGTGCCCCTGACAGTGACCACAATGGAGCAAGGTGACATTTTGTCTCAGGTAAGAAGGGTGCAGAGCAAAGCCAGGCATCTGGGCTCTCAGCTGGTTATGCTGCACGTAACACAAAGAGGGTGCTGCTTTCTTGACTTACCATTGACTATAAATGACTCTGTGCGGAATGAAGAGAGTCAGTGCTTCAAGAACTCATTATCAGAATGTTAAAAATAATAGCAAACCACAGGAAGGAAGTGAAAACTGCTTGGGGAATAAGAGTTTATATACAAATGGAGCATTTTGTACATTTAGGGGGTTTCCTTCATTTTAGAGATGCAATCTGTGCAACCTTAGAATAAGTATTAAAGAACATGGCAACGTGCTGCAAGGTTAATGACAGAGTGGGTTTATGGGAGACAGGTTTGCTGTTCCTTTAACAGCCAGGGCCAGGAGCTGCCTTCCCTCCCAGTGTGTCACGCAAAGGGTGGACCCGTACCTGTGCGCTATGCCTCTGCTTGGGCGTTCTGGGGCGAGCAGGGCAACGGCAGTGGCACCAGGCACTGCAGAAGACGCGCATACCTTCTGTGGGCTCCCTGCCACTGCTGTTCTGCAGCCCTTGCTTCCCCATGGAGATCGCTTTTAAGAGACAGGATGGGTTTTCCAGGGGTAACGCTGGCTCTTCTTATTGCAGGAGTTGGTCGCTCAAACTGCTCGGCTAGGAGAAGGAATTATGCAGCTTCAGCCTGACGGAGAACAGCAGGGT
Source organism: Microhierax caerulescens (assembly GCA_035590215.1). Classification (NCBI taxonomy): domain Eukaryota; kingdom Metazoa; phylum Chordata; class Aves; order Falconiformes; family Falconidae; genus Microhierax; species Microhierax caerulescens. The sequence goes on along the minus strand of JAVJGJ010000060.1, from coordinate 72,992,438 downwards.
CCTGTTACAAAGGTACTGCAAAGTAGAATTTCAAAAGAAAACTGTAAGAGGCTTTCCTGCTGGGTGGAGCCTGGGTGAGAACAGACAGGGTTCAACATCTCCCCAGCTGCTGCCATAACTTGCCCAGCTCCCTTCGCGGAATGCTCTCCACTTATTGTTTTGATCACTTCACTTACAGTATTGCTTCATGTTAAAGTCCTAGTGCTGTTTTCTATCCTTGGCACATGGGAGATGAACCCTGCTTTAACAAGACTAGTATCTTTAAAAGGATGGATTTGAATAGGCTTTCTGTTACATATCTCTTGCTAAAGCACAAGGGCAAATTTACAGTCGGTGTAGGTAGTAACAGCTGGGAAATTGTGCGATTTACTCCCACAAAGAGTATGGCACAATTTTGAAGCGGATTTTGAACACCTGATTTCCTGGATTAATCCTTCTTCTGGACTCTACGAAAAACTGAGACTTCAGACGCATTTTATGAAATCTTTCCTCTAGGACATGAGAGGACCAGATGCGCTGAAAAGGACTTTTTTGACCTTGTTCTCTCTAGTTTGATGCTATTTAGTAATTAGGAACTCGCCCGTGTTCTGAGCTAAGTTAAGTTGCTGAGTAACAGGTGTTGTGCTTACAGTTTAAGGTGTATCGGCTACCCTTTCTGTTGATTAGTTGAATGGAAAACCCAAAGATGAGAAAACACAGCCTAAAATGCAGCTCACTGCACTGCAGGGTTCTTCTGTTTGTTCAGAAGAACAAACCAAACCTCTCAGATCTTTTAGGCAGAACTCGCCACTGATGAGATTCTGGCCATTTGTTACTCGTACCTCTGTAATGTCTGAGCCAAGGCTCCCTGGTTATGTGCCCGAGTATTTTGTTCAGTCTGCACTCCTTCCTGCTGCACTGGGGTCACAAGCCACGAAGGTGGCTCCAGGGGACCTGGCATGTGAAACGGAGCTGAGCCCTTCCAGGAAAGTACCTGTTCCAAAGCTAGTGACTGGCATCGCCAGTTACTGGCTCTAATCACTGAACGCTTCCCACCTGTAGCTGCCTCATTTCTGTGCCTCGGGAGTTAGGTTCCAGACACAAATACAGGTGCCTGTGATGGTCTTATCCACAGCTCCTCTTTGGACTCTTAGCAGTGGTTTGACATACTTGATTGCACAACCCGTTGCCTGCTGTGCAGCTGAACAGCACGAACGTTGTTGTGCCTTTTCCTAGAATGGGGTGCTTCGGCTACCTGGAGGCTAATTGTACGTCTTTCTTTATTAGCCTACTTGCTAACTGTCCCCAGACTCAACAACGCATATTTGTTAGCCCTGGCTGCATTCATTGATGCACTCAGGTTAAATATGAGAGGCATCACATGGACATATATTCCATGCACTTCACTTTTTACAGACGGTAAGCATGGCTTATCATTAACACGGTGCATACCAAATTGCTTTGCTCAGCCAGGCCAACTAGAGCAGAAGTCTTCCTCTCCTGCAGTAGCTGTGTCACACATCCTTCTCAGTGGGACTAATGAGGTCAGTGTCACGTTAATGCCACTTCAGGACTGGCAACGGTCTTTCTATAGGTATTTTGCAGTATAGGTGGAGGGAGTAGGTGGTGTCACTACCTGTCTGCGACCCTGTACTTGCGCTAAATGGCTTTTGAATTTTAGAACCTTTGGAGCATGATTTTTCTGCCGACTTATATTCCAACGTATTGTGTCTTTTCCCCCCTTCTGTGACTGTAGAAATAAAAGGTTAGGTGGAAATGGAGACTAATGGTATTTCTTTGTTTATGGTAAAAGGAGAAGGGATATGGACTCATGTTTGAGCTCCAGCATGAGACCAAAACAGCAAAATTAGAGCCTAAGAAGTCAAGCATATGGCCTTAATGTTGGAGGTGTGGACTAATATGAAACAGGGAAGCCAAAGGGAGCAAACAACAGTTTGATTATCAGGTATAAAACACTGCTGCTTATGCAAAACAGAGCATAGAAACTCCAGACACAAAGAAATTGTGTGGCTCAAAGCTACAGAAAAACTTCTTGCAAGAAAAAGTCAGAGGTGAGCTCAGCTCAAGAGGGGCAGTTATGTCCGTGGAAATGAAAACAGGCACAGTGAGCAGCATGGTGGAAGTGCCAAGCAGCAATCTCTTCCACGGATATTAAAAGCATTGTGGGGTTCAGAGGTCAGCATTTACCTCTGGAGAGTACTGCTTGTTTAAAAGAGTAGGAATATGAGAAAATCATATTCCGTAGCCCAGGAGGCTGAACATGTGTCATGAGTGGATGAGAGGTGGTTCCCAAAATGATAATTTTATCACTAGCAAAAAGTCTAAGGCAGCTTTTTATTTTCTACCTTGGAAAATTGACAAGTATTCTCCCAAGCTGAGTCTGAATCTTACCACTTTGTGCAGCTAGATTTTAGTTAGAAAGCAAATAACTTATCTATAATAATAGAAATCCACATATCATGCTATAGAAGTACAGAAGTCTTTCAGTCTAGTACTTGATTTAGACACCAGTAGGAAAATAAATGTATTGGCCATTTCATAGTCACATAGAAAAATCCAACTAAGTTGTTCATGATTTTGGTATTTTTCTCTCTTAACGGTGTCAATGTTTTAAATATGCTGTCTGCCTTCAGCATTTATTCCTGTCTTTTGTATGTTTTTCTTTTCCCTGCAGATAGAATCATCTCTGTGTTACTTACTGACTGTAAGGGTCATAAGAGCAAGAAATATCCACCAGGCAGATGTCTGTAAGTATCTGCAGTGCTCTGTACAGTCCCCTTAACCTTCATGGGGTACTAGCTAGCCCTGCTCCACGAAAAAGTGCTTTCTAGATTTCTTCCATGGATGGAGGAATTCCTTTCATGGGCATGATGGTTCTAGCAATTAATGTAGTATGTTGCTGTTTTTATCAACCCTGTTTTGAGCAGAGGTAACTCTAGAAGGTCACAGCTGTACCTAAGGCACATATTTCTCTGCATCCTTAAAGGGAGCAGGGAAAGCTCTGCAGTCTGTTGAAGGCAAGAAATGTGGAAAGGACTCCTGTGGTTTTCTCTGGAGTATATTTATGTAACAAACTGTTTGGGATAATGGAGTAAGTAGTGAAAATGGAGTAGCTTTATCTCAACTTTAGCTTGTACTCAAAGCTTTTTCAAGGCGAAGTAATCCAAACTACCATACCCAAACTCTCTATGTACCAGCTTTCAGAGATAAAACCTTGTTAGATGTTATTACGTTTTGCAGATTTGCTTCTGACAGCCTTGCAGCTGAAATATAATAGAAGATTATAGCTTTACTTATGCAGAAATCAAGGCACATTTTTCTTCTATGATTTGGGCTTTTTTAAATGTTCTGTCTGGCTCAAATAGAAGCTATCACTTAGTTTCCTTAACCTTTGCAGATATAGGGTGCTGTGGTTGTCCCAAGTTATTTTATCCTGGGCTAAACTGATAGCTTGATGACAGAAGGAGGTGACAGCCCTTTGTTTTTTATGCATTTATTGTATCTAATCACATGTATTCAGAGAACAATCATATCCCTCTTATTTTTTCTCCATGCCTATTATCTGAATTGTAATGTTTATGTTGGGCAAATACATCATCATGTATCACAGTGCCTCTCTTTGAAAGCAAAGCTTCATGCTGTTTTTGATTCATTCTTTCTTCTAGAGCAAATCCTCATTTTAGATATGTTTTTTGATATACAGTAAGCCAGACAGATTGCTATGTGAGCCTGTGGCTGCCGACTGCATCAACTGACAAATTTCAGACTAAACCCATCAAGAATTGCAAAGATCCTGTCTGGAATGAAACCTTCTACTTCAGGATCCAGAGTCAGGTCAAGGTACTGAGCTGGGACTTCCCTGTTAACCACAACCTAGGAAGCGACTGCTGGGTTTTATCCTTTTGCACAGGGGACAGAAGTCATTTTCTCAGGAGGCAAGGAAAGATGCAGGAAGATGTGAGAATAACACATATCTTTATGGTAGTTTTCCATGCCATGGGAGACAAGCATCCCTCTCAGCCATGGGTAGAATATGACCTTTGAGATGTCTGTGATTTCCTCTCATTCCTCCTCATAGGGAGATGCCCACATGGAGTCGATTTCCCCTCCACCTTCTTCCCTTCCTGCTCTTTTTATGTCCTCCCACTCCTCATAACAGCTGACTCGAGCAGCTGTCTCTGGGATCTCCTGCTTTGAATGAAACCTGACACATTTCTGAAGTCCTTCCCTTCCTTCCCAGAACGTGCTGGAGCTGGCACTCTATGATAAGGATGTCGTTACTCGAGATGACCATCTATTCACTGTGTACTTCGATATAGCCAGACTTGCCCTGGGGGAGCAAGTCTTCATGCGCTTCAAGTGCGATTCTCAGGTGAGGTCTGAAATGGGAAATGGAATAGGTTGGCAAGAATGTGTTTGACTGCTTTTCTGAAATGTTATTTGCAAAATCTTCCATTTTTTTCCTTCTTGTGTATGAATTGGCAAGCCACAGAGAAGGGAGTTGTTTTTTCACTCTGACATGGGAAAGCCTCTTCACACCTGGATCTGTAGGTGCTGAAGGGTTTGATGTTGGCTACAGAGGCTCACAAACTTCAGGTGTCTTTGCAAGATTGTCACTTTGCTGAGCTTGCCCCTGTTGAGGGTCGAGGGGCATGTCCATGCTAGTACATGATGCTTTTGTCATAACTTGTTACTTAACCTAGTAATTGGAAAGTAGTAACTCTGTGATTGGAACCAAACGTTGAACCTGACTAGTTGCTAATTATGGACTGTGGCGTGGGTTTTCAAACGAGGTGTCTAAGTCATGCCACTCAGCTGGGCAACAAGAAATATTCCTGTTTTGAATGTCCAGGGAGGCTCTGAAAGCCACACATCCCACCTCTCGGTATGTTCTGTCCATCCCTCTCCTGGTTCACTTCCCTCCCAATATCTTGTACATCTGTCATGCGCCATATCTACACATGCCCAAACTCCACTCTGCAAGTTCATTATCTTTAAATGCCTTATTTGGCCATTCCTTCCTCTGCAAAATACCAGAGGAGCAGTGCAGCACGTAGGCTTCCACTAGCCCTCGGTGAAACGGAGCGTTTGGCGAGCTGAAGCCCAGCTTGTGACTGGGTGGTTACACATGCGGTACCCCAGCCTTTCACTACTGTGTTTGCACAGCTACCGTACTTAGAGCTCATACTCTTCAGGCCTTTGTAAATCTTTTTGTGCTATATTAACGATTTTTAGGTGTCTTTCATTCGATAGGTAATTTGAGCAACCTAACATGCTGTAAGTAACCTACAGCATGATCTCACTTCTCTGCTCCTCACCCCTTTGTGCTGCACCTTTTTCCTGTCTCCCGTGCGTTCTTCCTCCTAGGGGTCATGCTGTGCTCCATCACCCTGCAGGCGAGGCCTTAGTGCCAGGCTTGCCTCTGCCCCAATGCCTTCTGCAGGTTGCCAGACAAAGTGCTTGTCCTTTTCCACAGCTGCTCTGCATGTCACCCTTTCCCCTCCTTAGGCCAGGGCATTTTGGCTGCTCCCCCCATGGACCCTCTTTGCTGGTGGGCTCGCTGTGAGACTGCAGCTCCACCTGCTCTGTCCCTGGTGTCCCAGCAGAAGCAGGCAAGCTGCCTGCCTTGTTAAAAACTGCTGTCACAGCCATCCAGAAGCTTCCTATCAATAAAACATCTTGAGGCTCCAGACACACAGATGTGAGGTAGTGGGTGCCGCTGTTTTAAATGCTCTTGCAGGCCCAGATAGTGCATACATACAGATACTGCGAGAGCGAGAACCTGCATTATGAGAACTGCAGGGAGGCTAGTGGCAAAATCATTTTCCTTTCTTTATTTTCCAGAGACAAGAGGAGTTAGAGGTGGGATTTGCATTGGATAATATGTGAGTAAATGTGAAATGCAACATAGTCTGCAGCAAAAAGAAACAGCAATTCAGAGGCATGAAATAATCTAGTCTAATTGTCCAGAGTGCATCATTTCTTGATGATGCTGATGATGAACATGGTTTCCTGAGGAACCTGTGCTACGAGCTATGTCGCGAATTGGTGTGTGCTGGGGTGACTTCCCAGGAGATTCAGGCAGATGGGGGGCACACTCTAAAACCTTTTATTTGCCTAGTGTAATGAACACTGTTTAAGACTGTCATACTGGGACTGCTGGTTTGTTACACATTTGTCTTTGGGATTAAAGGGGAGTGGGTGGCTATGTCTCCCTTCAGAGCACGACATGGAGTAAGGCACCGGATTTCTGATCTAGAGCCCTTTCTGTCCCATCCACTGGCAAACTGCATTTTTTTGAAAACTGGATTCTGTGAAACCATCTGCAACGTCAACTTGGGGCTCAGCATAAAATTACTACATGGTTTGGCCCCACAGTACCTTCCCCCTGCCCCAAGCTCCAGGACTGGATGAGCCAGTAGGATGGTGATTGTGGCTTGACAGAGTAAATTGAGGAAACTTGTACCGTGAGTCTCCTGGTACTGTTCTTTCAAATCCAATACACAGCTAAAAATATGCAGAGGAAAAACAGAAGGGTGTGGGTCATTAATTATGCTGTAATTATACTGAGTGATTAAAAATTTATTTTTCTTTCTGTTTCCTAGCTCAGGCCCTCCTGAAACCATCATTACTAATGGAGTGCTAGTGGTGAGTGTTGTGCTTTGTCATCATTCTTGTCTTGCTGCCACGCTTGTTTCACTTGACTCACAGTCACTAGGCCAACATGCCCTTTGACTGAGCAAAGCCAGCACTGAAACATTCCCGCTGCATCAGCTGCCTCATGACATCCTCCTGGATGGCACCTGTGGGGAGGCTGCAGCTGGAGCAGCGGGGAGATCCCCGTGCTAGCATCCTCTGATCTTGCAAAGGCAACACATGGAAGTGGTTGAGGTCTGAGACCTTGGTGCAGCAGCAAGCTCTCCCTTGGACTTCACTCCTTCCGAAAGCCTGTATTGCTGCAGCGAGGGGAATTGTCCTGTCCCAGGCATGTGTCATGTCCTGCATCCATAACTGCACTTTTTGAACAGGACTTTCTGACCGTGCCATTTGCTCATTTATTAGCTTCTTTTCCTCATTATTTTTGTTTAAATCAGTCTTCCACATCTCTGCAGGGATCTTGGAAGTGCAGTTCTTCACTTTGCCGTTACCTTCTTCCTTCTGCAAGCCCTATTCACAACACTGCACCCCCAGCCTTGCCCTGGGTTTCTCAAGAGACTCCTCCTGTTTCAGCCAGCATCTGAAATCGAGGTGACGGCTGAGAGAAAATGTTTTCCTTGGGAAAAAGTGCACTGCGTGTGTAGCATTTGTATCATTGTCAGTAGGAGCTTAGATTAGGAAACAGAATCTCAGACCAGAAAATTCCCTGCCATATGAAGTATTTTATTGTTTGCATCTCTTACAGTCTCGCCAAATCTGCTGCTTGGAAGTTCAAGTGGTTGAGAAGAAGAAGAAGAAGAAGAAGAAAAAGGAGAAGAAATCTTTATCAAGTGAGGTTATTTCTCCATCAGCTATTTTAAAATCATGATGTGCTATTACTATGAAGGCAATCAGCTCTAATGTAAGAACAAAAAAAACCTCCAGAAATCTGAAACATGAGAACAGCTTGTGATAGACTCTATAAGAAACTTTGTTTCCCATTTTGTTGAGAAAATTACTCTGTGTCTGCTTTTGTGTTGCTTCCTTAGAGAAAGCATTCTCCTTTAAAGTGCAAGGCTCTTATGAGGGCACCCAAGACATTCTGCTGGGATCTGATCTGGTCTTCAGCTCCTGCTCTCCTGCCAAATTTCACTATGCCAAATACAAGCAGCCAATGCTGGATGTGATGCTACCAGGGAAGAAACGACCTCCCTCCTTTGTATGTTGTAACTGGACTTTATAAAACATAATAATGGCATGTAAAGTAGCATGCACCATAAATAGTAATGTCAATTTGCATTGTAGAAAAAGAGCAACACTCTTTACGATACAAACTTGGCTATATTTGCATTTTTTCAGCACTCTCGTGCATATGATACAGGCTTTCCAAATGTGGAACTTCATTCTCTTCCAAGTGGAAAAAAAATAACCTTGGCAGAGGTGAGTGCCTGCTTTTTTGTGGGAGAGGTTGAGAAACCGGAGTGTGGAAGTCTGCATCACCCCCAGTGATTGCCAGGTTACTTTCAGATGATGAAAGCCGGCAGACAAAGATGCCGCAGTCTAACAGTGGTAGGTCTTTGGGTGATAAGGGCAGGTTGTGCCTTGTTCTATTTGAGTGGGTTCGGGAGTTGCTCCACCCTGATCTTACTTCATGCTAAATTTTGAGGCTCTGCTTTTCCCCTTCTTGTGCACCAGTGGTGCACCTGCACTAACTTAAGCTAGCGCCAGTCTCGTGCTGATGCTGACCATGCTTTGCAAAGCACTTTTAGATTCATGGTTGACAAAGTCCATATAGAATGAAAGGATCCCAGCTGTTGTAGAGTATAAGCTGCCACAGAAAGTGAGGAGTAAATGCTGTTGTGTAGAACAGTAGTGTGGCTGCTGCCTGGCTGGCTGCCCCAGAGAGGTAATGTCAGTAGAGATGAGGAAGGTACAAATTATCTTTACTTTCCTCTGTAAACAGCAGTTGTCCTCAGACATTACATTCATTGGAAAACGCTGGGAATTACTGAACAACTTCCCTGACAATAAACCACTGCAGTCAGTTCACACAGGCTGCTGGATTGTTCAGAGCTCCTGATTTGTACTCTATTGCTAGGACGGCAGAGGCTAAAATTCTCCCTGGGGCAGCAGGGGAGGAGTGCTAAAGCAGGTTGTCATGCTTACACTGTTTGCATTCTTGCTTTCCAGGATAAAGGATTTGATTTATATGCAAAGGCAGAAGACTGGTAAGAGACTTGCCCACTCTTGGAGGCTAATGTGTCCTTAGCTAAACCCATCTCACCCATGGCTCTTTACTGGGGAGGAGGCACTCACAGTAGAACAGTAGGTGGTGTGATGAAGTGAAGTGGAATTCACATGAGCTAATCCATACTGAGACATGAATAATGAAAAAAGATGCATAAAATAGAAGAAATAACATTCTAAGCTGCTAGTGAGTGTTATGCTCAGCACAGTCTTTAACCTTTTCTTTAGCAGTGTGAGAGTGCAGCTGATTACCTGGTGCTGTTGATCATGAAGTAGTTAAACTTTGCTGCCTGCTTCAAGACAAATGGAAGTCTTTCCTACAGCTCTCAGTGCAGGCTAAAACGTGAGAGAATCCAGACAGCAGATGTCTCAGACATTATCTGCAGGAATGTCTTTCCTTAGGTTTCCTTTTGATAACTGCTTAGAAGTTTAGCAGTCCCTTTTCCTATCGTTCTTCCATGCAGCATTTTATACCCGCTTGGGAGCGTAGCAAAGGCTCCTCCTGTAAACACAGTACTCTGCGGGTCTTGCTTCTTTCCTTGTACTGGAAACTCTGAGCTTGTCTACCAATAATAAAATGGAATATTCTTTTCTCCTGATCCCTGCTCCAGCCCAGACTGCCTTGATGTGCGTTTAGGGTTTGACCTCTGTGTGCAAGAGCAAGACTTTCTACGCAAAAGGCAGAATTATGTTGCTTCTGCTCTGAAGAAGGTCCTGCAGCTGGAACAGGATCTGCTGGACCATGAGGTCTGTAGAGCAAACATTAAAAATGTCTAAGGAGCGCTTAGCAGTGGGGACATAACAGCATAATATGACCTCTTCCTGGTTAAATTTTTTTCTGGTCTTTCTTTATCTTGAAACTTATGTACGCTTCCAATACTGCCCCATACCCCTAATCTCACCCTGCCATTGGTGACCTTTGCAGTTGCTATCCTGAATTTAACTCTTCTCCTGCTACGCCTTCACTGCAAGCCAGGCTAGATACTCCTTACACAGAAATTGCTTCTTCCACAGTCTTTACCCTACGGTTGTTATCCTTGTTGATAATCCTTCCTCCTGTCTCTGACCCATGAGTTTTCTTTTTAATTCTTGCCTCTACAACTGGCTTTTTTCTCTCTTACTCTCTCTTTTGGTTTGAGTTAATGCATTTTCATTTGTTTTTTACCAAACATCTGTGTTGAACACGTTGGAGACAAGTGTCAGTCATCTAAGCAAAAATTGTCATTACTTTTACTCCTGTTTTCCTTTATAAAATAAATGGTAGCTTACGTTTCAGTAGAAATCATTTGGAAAGAAGTCTTTGTCTGGACACGCATGGTGGTGTCGGGCTCGATGTAGTGGGGGGGTCTCTGCTGAGAGCCGCAGTCAGCTGTGGCCTGCAGTCTGACGCCAGCCCTTTCTGTTTGTGTGTTGTGCAGACCCCAGTGGTGGCCATCATGACTACGGGAGGAGGCATGCGATCTTTGACCGCGCTGTACGGCAGCCTTCAGGGGCTCAAGAAGCTCAATGTCTTGGACTGTGCCATGTACCTGACTGGCTTGTCTGGTACCACATGGTAAGTAGGGCTGGGCAGCTCTTGGTGGGAGTCTTCCTGATGACACCAATGCGCTGAAGCAGGCTGGAGCTGACATGCAGCAGTCCACCTATAATACCTTCTCAGCAGTCCTGTTTTTTTGATCTTCAAAACCTGACAGATTTTCATGGGGGAAAGCCACATAGTTTGCAACAACACAAAACTAAATGTTTTTATAAGAGCAGTTATGGAATACTGCTTAAGCCATTTTGATAGAGGGTAATGCCTGTGGCTTCAGAGGGAGCATGGTAGTTTCTTAGGTAACTGAAGACAGGAAATCTTTACTTAGTTTCAAATCAAGAACTTAATATAGAAACATAAAATGTAGCCATTGCTGACTTCAAACCTTGGTGTGCTTTTTTTCTTCCCCATTTCAATATATATTTCCTCTTCCTAGGACCATGTCAAACTTGTACAGAGATCCTGACTGGTCACAAAAGGATCTTGACAAGCAAATAAGCGAGGCTCGAAAACATATGACAAAATGCAAAATAAATTCCCTTTCCTTGGAGTATCTGAAGTATTACAAAAAGCAGCTGTGTCAACGGAAAGAAGAGGGGCACAAAACATCTTTTATAGATCTCTGGGGACTTGTCCTGGAATCTTTGTTGCATGATGGGGTACAGTATGTCATACAGCAGCATTTACAGTGGCTTACAATTTTCTGAAGGTTAATTCCTGGAGAAGATGTTTTCCTGTTTGTTCTGAGAGTAGTGGTTTGTTACGAGACTGTGTATGCAAATGCACACCCATTTCCAAAACATTTGGTTGTGGCTGTTTAGATGCCCAGCCATGGTGGAAATCGACATTCTTGCTTGTGAGATTTTGGACATTTTTTCTGAGAAAACGCCAAGATTAACATTTTGGAAAAAAATTATATTTTAAATTATTTGGGGGGCATATTCCGCAAATATTTTGTTTAGAAATAGCAAACTTACAGAAATTATCTTAATGCCCATGGGAGATATTAACAAACAGAATTTTGAAATATGTGAGAGGTCTTACATAACCTTGCAGCATAATGCGTTAAGCTGGTCTGTACCATAAGTATTGCTTTCTGCTCTTCATCATGTCCTTCCATTTTTATCCTAATGGGTCATCAAATTATCTGGCATCAGACTGGATGCCTGCAGATATTTCAGTAACAGAACGCTTTCAGGAATTTTGAAAAATAGGGAACATTTCAGAATTTAAGCCCAGCACACATTATACACTAGAGGCAGAAATTTTTCTACCCTACAAGCTTAGATGCAGAGAAATCTTCCTGTGCTAATTTTCGTCTGAGTGTAACCATATTTCTGGAACCACAGAAAGACAACCATAGACTCTCTGATCAGCAACGGGCCATTGATCGTGGTCAGAACCCATTGCCTATCTATACTGCAGTCAATGTCAAGAACAACTATAGCACTCGGGATTTCAAAGGTAATTATGAGACTTCTGGGAGTCGTTTGTCTTTACATTTAAGTTGGTAAACCCTGGGACAGTTTTTTTAGATAGTCTAAAAAAAGCTCTCATTTGAAGATGAGAACTTAAGCCGATGCGTGTTTGCATAATGTCCTTGTGGTCAGGTAAAAGTTTGACTGTCTATGCAACAGATAGAAAAGTATTCCAAAACCTTTTCATGTTCACAAGTTTTCATTTGCACCCTGCTTACAGCTTGTTGCTATTGGTCTGGAATATTAGATTAACTGCAGATATTACTTTAATTTTTAACTCCTTTCACTCCCATGATAGCAACATCATTTTTATCTACAGCTAAGGGGCTGTAGTTGAACATTGTTCTCTTCTTTGTATTCCTTTTCATAGAATGGGTGGAGTTCACCCCTTATGAGGTGGGATTGCAAAAGTATGGAGCTTTTGTTCGTGTTGAGGATTTTGGCAGTGAGTTCTTCATGGGTCGGTTGATGAAGAAGATCCCTGAATCCCGGATCTGCTTCTTAGAAGGTAAGCTCTTAAAAACATCTGAATGTGGTTGTTTGGGGTTTGTTGGGTTTTGGGGTTTTTTTTGTTGTTGTTGTTTTTTTTAATTGTGAGTTGTCTAAACTAAGCACTAATAAAGCACTGGTGCATGACTGACAGGGCAGTTTCACCAGAGAGGATAAATATCTCATTGCCGAATGAATACTTACTATAATAGATTAAATTTGTTGTCAAAAAGAAAGTGACCGGCAAATAGTTATTTTAGTTTTTAAAGCTAGTTTTGAATAAAAATACAGTATCACTTCCAGCCCAACAATAAAATTCAGGTGTGTGGGAATCCACTGTTCTGCTCATGCTGCTCCAGAAGGGTGAACTCCAGAGCCTCTTACCTGTCTCACAGGCAGTCAGTATATTTGTGTACTTCCTATAGACAGTTTACATGAGCCTTCGTGCCGATTCTCCAGTGCCCCAGGGTGTATTTGAGCATGCCAGGTCCCCTCCTGCTCCCAAGAGTCTGCTCTGGCCACATGTCACTGGCTCCTGTTTCCATGTTGCCTGGGCAAGCCTGAGGGGGAAGCAGCAGGGTCGTACCCAGCAGCACTTTTGCTGTTGACTGATGTGGAGCGCAGGTACACGTCTTCCAGACAGAAAGGCCAGCTGTCAGCTTGTACCCAGTTCAAGATGCAAACCTCTCTTGGACTGGCCGTGTTACTTAGAATGAGGCAGACACTCTACTATTTTAGCCTAAGCCTGTGCTGGCTGTGCATACGTTTGTGCTTCCTGAACCAAAACCCAGTGGAGCACTTGTACCCTAAGGGGTAACCAAATGAATTGTATCTGAAGCTCAAAAATGCAAGGTCAAAACTGATCCCTCAGTTTGTCAACAGGCTTATTCTCAAAAGGGGAAACCTACACGTGCAGTCACTGTAAAAGCACATTGTAGGTAGGCCCTTGTCAATATCAATGCTCTCGGACTGCAAACTTTCATCCTTTCTTTTCAGACAAGCCTCATGATACTTGGTTGGTTTTTTTTCTGAAAACCCAAGCTCCTTATATTATATTATATTAATTCACAAAAAACTCAGCATTTGTTAGAATGTATATCCAGCCTGAAGTGCCATAAGACAAAACCTGGATACCAAAATAAAATTCAAAAACCAGCAGCCAAATAAAAATGACACATCATGCATTTAAAGCAAACTAGGGAAAAGCAGAAACCTCGCTAATTTCATGTCATGATAACAGTTTCTCTCTTCATGACCTGTGAACATGTGAGTCTGAAAGCTCTTTCCTTTTACAGGCATGTGGAGTAGCTTATTTTCAGTGAATGTGTTGTATATCTGGAATTTGTCCCACTCCTCAGAAGATTTCTGGCACAGGTGGACCCGGGACAAAATCGAAAACATAGGTAAATTATCACACTTCTTCCTTACTGTGTATTTATTGTTAGGTAAAGTTAGATAACCTATCACACCCGGCTGCTATGAGAGATGTGTATGGTGCACAGGGCATTTTTCCGAGTGTTTCTTCAGAGGCCAAGCGCATCAGCCTGGGCCCGTGTGCTCTGTGGGGCTCAGCACCGGTGTAGAACGTTTGGGAATAGCGAGGCTGATCTGTGAACGATTAGTAAAGCAAAAAGATTATGAGCACTTTGGGCAGGAGCTGCTGTGGTGCGAAGCAGCGTCGGCCCCTGCTGCAGGTGGCTCCCGGGCCTCCCCCTGGGCCTGGGCCGGCCCCGGCCGCGCTCATTGCCGTTGCCACTTGCTCAGCGGTGCGCGGGGAGCCGTTTCATCCGAGGCCTCACGGAGCCGCGGCCCGGAGGCGCTTCTCCGGCAGGCGGCCTGGCGCGGGCTGGCCGGGTTTAACCGCCTTTTCCCGCGCAGAGGAGGAGCCGCCGCTGCCGCTGTCGCCGCAGGAGCTGGGGACGGCGCTGCTGACGCCTCCGGGCCCGCTGGGCCGCGCCCTGCGCGGGGCGCTCACCGACCGGCCCTGCCTGGCGCAGGAGCGCAACTTCCTCAGGGGCCTGCAGCTGCACGGGCGCTACCTGAGCAGCCCGCGCTTCCGCCGCTGGAAAGGTAACGGCGGCGCCGGGCGGGGATGGGGGCGGAGGGGGCACCGCCAGGCCAGCCGAGCTCCCGGCTTGCGTGCGCACGGGGTCGGAGGCCGCCGCCGTTCGGGCGGGCCGCGGGGCGCCTCGCCGGTGGCTCCTGGCGGCGCTGCGGGGGCTCCGCGGGGAGGCACACGGGCCCCCCGGCCGCGGCTGCTGTGGCGGGACGCGGGGCGTGTGGGGTGAGCCTGGCGGGCCCGCCGGCTCCGCACCTCGGGCTTGCAGCAAGGCACATCCTTCGGTTTTAGACACCGTGCTGGACACGTTCCCCAACCAGCTGACGCAGTCGGAGGAATTCCTGTCACTGGTGGACACGGGATTTTTCATCAACACCAGCATCATGCCACTTTTAAAGCCAGAGAGAAAGGTGGATGTCATCCTGCACTTAAATTACAGCGCTGGATCCCAGGTACAGGTGAGAGGAATTGAAGCGGTGTCTATTTCTTCCTCAACAGCTCATTACCTGGAAGTTTGTAACCTTTAGGTGCTTTATATATTGCTCCCTCTAAAAGTCTTACCCAGTAGCATTTTTGTCTTAATGCTGCAGCGTGAGACTTCATTTATAGGCCATACGTATCCTCATTTGTTTTTCAAAACAACACAACTGTTTTGCACTAAGAACTCGGAGAAAACTAAAACCTTCTCTTCAATGATGCATTGCTTTCCCATTGGGGCTTCAGAGCTTTCACACAGCTAGCGTGGAAAATGCCCCCTTTTGTTACTGGACCCCAAGAAATCCCGAGCCCTGAAATCCCCTTTAAGTCTTAGTACTGTTCTGTTTATTGATCAAGGCTCTGGACCAGACCTGCAAGTACTGCTCGGAGCAGGGGATCCTTTTTCCCAGGGTGGACTTGAGTGAGGAGGACAGGAAAAACCTGAAGGAGTGTTACCTCTTTGATGGTGCTGAGACTCCAGGAGCACCAGTACTGCTATTTTTCCCACTAATTAATGACACCTTCCAAAAATACAAAGCACCAGGTAAGTAATGAAACACGTTAAAAAAAAAGGTTGACATCGTGGTCAATGTATTGAAAGGGACTACATCTGATACTCTAACCCTTGAACTATACTGTTGGCTCATTTGAACACGTCAGTTTTCTCTGTTGCTTAAAATTACTTTTTTTACCATGTCAAGTTTGATGCTGTGGCTGTGCTGTTTCGATCGCTAAGCTAGCTAGTTCACAGGTAGATTTGATGTATCTATGTGAGCCACAAGTGCAGCTCAGAACTGCAATGTAGACCCATGTAAGGAATAATCAGCTTTTTTATCTCCTCATCGTGTGAAGCAGCTGATATCCACCTGAGCCAGGGATGGAGCTGTCAGTTTGAAAAAGAATTAGCTGTGAAAAAAAAAAAAATATTTAAACCCACAAGAGTAATTTAGATTAAGAACTCTCTGTGGAGAGACATCTCCTCTACCTGCTCTGTTAAGAGTTTGCTTGCTTATGAACAGAGTAACTACCATCTCTCAGCAGTGATTTCTTCCCTTTCCTCCTAGGTCAGAAGCGTTCAGAGTCAGAGCTGGAAGACGGCAAAGTTAACCTCTATGGTTGCTGCTCCCCTTATTCAACATACTCAGTTCAATACACTGAGAAGGTGTACGACTGTCTGATTCAGCTGAGTGAATACAACATCCTGAATAACAGAGACCTCATTGTGCAGGCCTTGCACACAGCAGTGGCACGGAAAAGGCAGAAAAAGAAATAATGTCAGACAAGGGAGGATCCTTTTGTGTCCCTGAACCTGCCGGGAGACTGAAGCTCCCTTACGATCAGCCAGCAGGCTTCAAAGGATTCTTGCTCAACCCTGCTAAATGGCGATCTCAGGTGAACAAAGTGGAGACTGAAGAGAAACTTTTTTTTTTTCTCCAAAGAATTTCATTGCAATTAAGCTACAACAGTGGAGTACAAAATTATCGTATGGTATAGAGGATGGGCAGCCATGAAGAAGAAGGTGCTAAGGTGATAATGAGCATGGTGCTATTTGGCTTGAGACAGAGTTTGAAATGTTTAAGTCTAACGTGTTCAGGGCAGACCACATTAAAAGCGTATTTTATTGACTCGGCTTGTGTTTTGCATTTGCAAGGCGGCGGTGAGGCCACACAGCAGCCTGTGGGCCAGGTTTGTGCCTGGGGCCATGGCACGTTGTAGGCAAGTGTTTAAAGAAAGGCAGGCACGTGTCATATGGCATCTTGTGGCTACAGACCACCTCCAAGGAAGGCTTTGGACAGAGGCAAAGGAGTGGTAGACCATGGGTACCAGATCAGATGAGAAAGCAGAAGGGTGGTGGTGAAGTGCTCCACTGCGTGACCACCACCACGCTCCCCTGTGCACATCCACACTGCTGCTTGGCTACCCATCCTTTGTCCCACTCCTGGTGTGAGCAGTAGTAACGTAGTAAATGGAAATACAAGCTGAACAGAACAACATGCTGCTGGCTTTAAACCCCCTCCAAACAAGAGCAAGGATGTGCAGGCCCTTGAATTCACCAGTTCTGCCTGTCCTTGCTGTTGGCCAAGTCTCGCATAAGCTCAGCATCTGCAGAATTAGGAGGCACTCACATGAGGGAGAAAAGGCTTTACATGGTCTTGGTGCAAGAGGGAAGATTTTGTGTTTTGCCGTAGGGCAGATAAAGTATATAATGCATCTGCTGGCACCTTACCACATTCCTCTTGCTACTTTTGAAAATTGGCACAATACTCAATTTCTTTCAATTTTCTACAGTTATGCAGTATGCTGAGAATTGCAATTGCCGAACCATAGACAGTCAAGAATCCTCCTAGACTAAGCTTTCCAAAATAATTGGTGAGAATGATCTCTCTTCTGTGTTAATATGTGTTGTATGGCTATGTGTTGCGAAGCAGTTCATAATACTGGTTGATTAAACATGTAAGGTTTCTTCTTTCCCAACATAGGACACAAGTGTTTTATTAGCATTCCTGCTTCAGCTGCATCATTAGTAATTAATTTTCTATCTCTATGAAGTAATAAGTATAGACCTTTGATAGCATTTTGTTTTCTCTTCATATACGGTTATTCTGTATTCGCACCTACACTTCCTATTGTTGCCCCTGGGAATCATGATTTTTTTGTTCTGTAAGATTTGGTTTATGGTAAAAGTTTTGTATTTCCCTTTTCCCCACGTACCGTGCATCGCTTTTTTCACATCCAGCTGCTGCCTTCTTATCACCTCTGAAAGAGGTCGGGCTTTCAGCCCAGTTGTGAGATTGGGATAGCTCATATCATACCACTGAGAGTTCCTCAACTGCAGCAGGAACAGGTAGTTATGCCTTCAGGCACACCTTTTAGCCCACCCTGACCTTTCCCACTGTTTTTTAGCACAAAGCTGAAATGCTGAGCGTCCAAAGCAGTAGGGATTTCTCTTTGTAAGTCACGCAAGGTTTTTTTTACCAACAGCTAGCCTGACCTTATCGTTGTCTTGGACTTGTGGAAATACAGGGAATAATAAATTTTCCTTTCACATCATGGCTGATGTAATTGAGTAGGTTTTAGTAATTTAGACCCATCACATAGGGTCAAAGTATCAAAACCATGTGAGAGTTGTATGCAATAGGTGTTTAAACGGTTTCCGCAGGCTTTAGTAACATTTCCATTTTGTATAATGGCTATTCAGTGATGTTTGTCAGTACAAATGTGTCTTTCTTTAATCTGTGTTTTCTTGACCTGGCCTAAAAGTCACACTTGCCTTTGATGTCTGTGTTTTAGCATGGTATGTTGCAATGGCGATTTAATGTAACATGTAATAGGAGGTACTTACATAGTTGCCTATCTTGATCTCCTGGAGAATGTTCCTTTCCTTACGCATTTCTGAAACACTTCCCTAAGATGTTTTGCAATTGTTTCTTTAAAGTCTTTCCATGTGGAGCTGTTAACATAGTTTAATCTTTGTGATCAACCCTTTTGTGGTACGTGGCCACACTAGATTCCTGCAGAGGTTTGTGTTTTGTTCAGTGGGAGCATCCTGGGCTCTTTTGCCTACCTGCCCCGAGTGCTCTCACACCCAACTCCCTGGGGAACAGCTTTGCTTTGCCAGCTGCTGCATGGAGCCACACATGTCACATCACTGAGGCTGCATCCCATGGGCAGCTGGTGTGTGGTGTGGGTGATGGCCCGGCTTCAGGTGGTACAAAACGCAGGTCTGTGGGGTGCCTGTGTGACTCTGCTGAGCCTGGGCTTACTAAGCACTGCTTACCTGACCTACCGGGTGCTCTGCAAAGGCTGCCCCTCCATCCTCCCAGTGACGACACACTGTATAAAGGGCAAGACACGCTGCCTTGCACACCTCTCCAGGTTGCACAATGGGTCACAAGGCTTGAAGTCAGCATGGCACTGGGGGCATGGCTTACGCACACGTGGAGAGATACTGGATGCAAGAGCTTCTGCAACAGCTGAGCCTTTCTCACGCAAGAAAGAGGCACCAGGGATTTCAGCACTGCAAGATTAGCTGGAGTAAGCGCATCGCCTAACCCTGTGCTTCCTCTTCCTCTTCAGCCTGCAAGTGGGGTGGGCGATGCCCACAGTGCCTGGCAGCCTTTCCTCGGCGGGGTGTGCCTTCCCTAAGGACATCCTCTCCACATAGCTTGTCTTTTCTTGCCAGGGCTCTCACACTGGAGGCAGCTGCCTGTCCTGGGCTCTGGAGGAGAAGGGAGTTGCATCGTTTAGAGCAGAATCTCTAGGCTGTTCCTGTCCCTCTTAATTGATCAAGGGGGAGGGACTTCATGTTCCTGCAGTACTGCACCAGGTGTGGGCTCTGGTCTCACAGCACATTGTCCTGTTCTCTTCTATAACATGGAAAGTTACAAAAAAGTTAGAAATTTCCTCATACCAAAACCTGAGCCATTGCTGTGCTAAGAAAAGCAGTCCCCTGATGTCTGCTGTGACCCTCTGGCTGTGTCACTCGGCTGAAAGGGCAATGCACTCTGGAAGGTGCCATACTCACCTTGACACCGGTGAAGTGCAAGGGATCCTGCTTAGCAACAGGGGTGGCTTTGAACCAGTGGCAAACCTGTCACCTGCATTGCAGTCCCCTGACCCTGCCTGGGACTCTCGGGTAACAGTCCTCATGGGAAGGCACATTTCTCTCTCTCTAGTCAGCAAATGCGCTCTGGTGACCAACACTTATGTGCATGGACTAGATTCCCGCAATGTACTTTATCCCTTGGAGCTAACTGCAATGAACACTGGAAATTCAACCTTGACAGTAGCATATGCTGCCTCATATGTTAGACCAGAAAAGGAAACTCAAAGGCATACCCCACCGGCACTTGCTGGGTTTATTCAGACACCAAGACACTGTTAACTTACTACAGCTGAAAAGGTCTTTCAGAGGCCAGTTATTTCAGAGTAAGTTGCTCTAGCAGTTCCAATGTCTTTTAGCGTTTGATGGGAGACTACAGTGACACTAGAAAGAACTAGGAACCTACGCAGGGTATGCCTTACAAAAAGAAAGACTAATTAAAAAAAAAATATATATATGCTCAATCATAAAAAGGTATTGCACTTCTGCACATGCACAGGTCTCCTACAAGTCAGATCTGTCAGGTGAGGTTATGTTCTATATAAGAATAACCAGACCAAATAACTTTTCAAATCTGAGCTACTGCCAGTATTTGTCTGGGACATTAAGTGCTTGGACTGTTACTGAATTTTTTTCTGGATTTAAGACTTCTCTGAATTTGGGTAAAGTCATTTTACATGTAACAACAAATTATCTATAACCCGTATTTGTCATGGAGAGGAGCATACAGAGCCCTTCTAAAAGTAATGTAATACTCCTGGTGGACAGAAACACCCCTTTTTCTGCTGATCTAACTCTATTGCCTAAATTTTTTCAAACCATTTCACTTTTTCTTTCCGAATGTGTTCATATTTGAATTGCAGATAAATATATATATATATACACCTTTTTCATCATGACCAATAGATTTATCTTATTAAAATAAAGGCCATATGGGTCACCAGCAGCAATGATGTGAACCAGGCAAAGCTGCACAGCCATTGCCATACTAAAGCCTGATTCTTGTGAATGATACTTGGCGTTACTGTCATGGAGATTGCTATGATCTCACTCTTGCTTACATGAACTTGAACATTTTTGCTTTTATTCAGATGGGCCACCATGTATTACTACTTTTAATATGCCTGAAGCATCATACTACTATAAGTCATGTTAGCTACATCCTCCTGTATCCCTATGGAGTAGAAGATGGCTGTTTCTTGTAAAAATACTAATCAGGAATAAACCGGAAGGGCTTTCAGGGAATCTGGACCCTCCCTTTCGCCTGTGTTCAGAAATGTGAGGGGAAGATGCGCTGAAGCAAGAGGAGCTGCTGGCCTTGCCAGGGCATGGCATGGAAAAGCCCATGATACAGGGTAAGACATAAAGGAAGGTCTGTAGACTGCAGAGGATCTGGGAAAGATGGGTAAGAGGCTGAAGATGGTTATCACTGAGAATGGTTGAGAAAGGTCAAAAGAAACCACACAATCTAGCTGATCTTTTATTTGTCCTTAACTGTCACTTTAATAAATCTTTGAATAATTAACTCCGATCCAACCCATGTCTTTCTTTGAGCATTAATGCTAAAATTGGCCTAATCTCAGTCATTGGTGGCAGGTTTAGATCACGTTGATTGTAGTCTTAGACATCATCAGGCTAGTCCTGAAAAAGAAGAAAACCTCAAATGACAGCCAGTTCAAGGCAGAGCAGCTCTGGGCGATTGGCATCTCACCGGTGGCTCACCAGCTGGCAGACAGACCCCAGAACAGCCATCAGTCTGGGTGTCTGTCTCAGCGTGGCTCGGCACGGTTTGTCTGCTCCTTGAGCTACGTTAAATGAATCGCTTCAGTTCTGGGGCTCTGCCCCGCAAGTTGGGAGTGCATGGCCTTCTGGTAGTTGTAGCAGCACTCTCCTCTCTGTCCTTGCCTTTAGCATTCCCCATTTCTCTCAAACAAGTCTCAGATGCTGAATGACCACAGCATGGGGTTTCACAGAAAACCTGGCTTCATATTTCTCCTTCCTCATGCCTGCACTGAGCTGCTGCTGCACAGCCTGTGCTTTACCACCCATGGCCCCAAGTGAAGCTGTCCCGTTCCTGGTCACAGAGGCATAAGCAGTCCCCGGCCGGCATGCGGCGGGGAGCTCGGACTCATGCTGGCACTGGCAGCATTGCCACCCTCGTTATCGCAACACCCTTTGTATTTGAACAGATCCATGAGAGGATTTTTCATTCATATGCTTATTAGGGCTTTTGCCCAAGCTTCACATTATGATGGGGTGAATCACGTGTTAGCGCCACAGCCAAGTTCCTCAATATCTGTTCCCTCAGCATCAGTAACTTCGGAAACAAGTGATTAAAAGAGGATATACTGATTACTCAGGGTGGGATTCACCTCACCAACCTTCAGCCACTCAGAAGTCAGGTGTTTAAGTATGACCTGAACATTTAGGCTTCTCCAGAAGAATCTGGTATGGAGAGGCTTAGTTACGCCCTGCAATGGCCACACTTGCTTTTTCCTCCATTCAGTACATAGGGAGTGCAGGCAACTGGATTTGGCTAAAGTCTGGCCTTCTAATTTAGGTGAGGTCAAGCCTGTTCTAAGTGCCTTGAGAAGAGGCCACGTTTGCCTCATAAGGAAGCATGCTTCATAGCAAAAAGCAGTTTGAACTTTGAACTAATTTCAGGAACGCAATACCAGTGCTGGCTTTGAGTCAAAGGCACCTTCGGCTGCCTCTGACTTGAGCTTAAAGAACAGGTCTTTTGTGTTGGGAAGGCTGGAGTCAGGAAAGAAGAGTTAGTTGTCAGGCAACAAGCAGATCTTAGTCATCTTCCTCAGGGATGCTGGAGGCTTCTTCCCCCACCTTACTTCCTTTTGCCTTACAACCAAAGCTACAATATGACACACAGAAATAGAAACCAGCTCTCCTGCAAAAACCCATTAGCTTCCATATGCTGCCGAGATGAGACCTGGAACTGATGACCTTTGTGGGGCACAATTGCAGAGAAACAGTAGCTAACATTCTTATTCTGTGTGTGCCACAGCCATTCTAGGCAGTTCAACCAAGGACACAGGTGGGCTGCTGCAGAAGAAACAAAAAAAGCGTGTGCTTTTGTGTGTACAGTTACTTTTCTGTTTGTAAACTGTTTCTGGGCACCATAGTTATAGAAAAAAAAGGCAGATTCTAAAAATTTTTTTACGGCAGTGCAAGTGCTGAGACTAAGCATTGCATTGGCCAACATGGGAGAGGCTTGTGACTATCCTTTGCCTATTGCTATAGTATATCTAATTCCAGTTTCAATTAAGCAGTTCCTGTTCCAACAAAAAGTTTAAATATGATGAAGGTGAGAAAGGAAGTTCACAGCAAACTTTCCCCTTGCACAATGTGATAAAAGCACTTATTTAACTAAAAAAAAAAACAACAACAAACCAATCCAAAACAAACAAACAAACCCAAAACTGAAAATGTAGACATAAAATTAAAACTAGGAAATCAGACTTTTGCAAGGATGGAATACTGCATGTAAGGTGATGAAACTGTCTTAACTTGTTCTTGCAACACCAGCTTTTCATACTGATTCGTCTGTGTATATAAGAAAAGTATGTAATGAGACTGCAAGAAGTGATTGGGTTTGTGTCTAGTTTCTGTCAGTCAAGGTCCTTGTACAACATACATTGCCACAGTTGCAGTGCCTGTGATTTCATATGTATTCAGGTCTCTAATAGGAAGCATCATGCTTTGTCATCCTCTTAATCTCAAGCCCTTTCATAAGCACTACTTTTAATCATTTGGGAGGACTTTCAATACAAATGTACGTGTGCCTAATAATGCTTGCATAATGGATTAGAAAATTTAATCACCGAGCTTCCTAGAGGTGTGCTGAACACATGCAGATCCTCATTAGACAAAAAAAAAAAAAAAAAAAATCTTAAAATGTACATCAGTACACTAAATTCCAATAATATGCTAGTAATGCCCAGTTGGCTGGTGATTTGAATAAATTTGCTCAGAAATTTGAATGGTTTTTGCCTCAGAAAATGCCAGTTCTGAACTGAGGAAAGAAAAACTAATGAAGAATTAAAAGCTCCTACAATATGAAATTATTTTAGTTTGTTGAAATGTTTCATTATTTTCAAGGCAAAATGTTTGAATCTGTCTTAAATTTGTTAAGATGCATACTGTATTAAATGTAAATCCCAAGAATAAGTAAAACACATTTCAAATGGAACTGTGACACATTGTGTTTTAGGGAGCACAGAAATGTTGCTTATCAAATTTCTCCCTTCTTTCATTTCTTTTGAAGTAGAATACCTTAGTAAAAACAAACACATAATGCACAAATCATGATGCAACAGCACTTTTCAGGGGAAAATATTCCTTCAGAAGAACTCTTAATATGTTTGTATATAACTGCCTTCCTTCTAATGATCATTCCCATCTTTTTTTTCATTTATTTTTTTGTTATGGATTCAATAGTGCATGGAATTCAGGGTCTCTGCATGGAGAAAATAGCTGTATGTGTTTTTCAGGCTGTTATTATCAACACTTCTAGGTTCTTGCTGTAAAGTCTCTATCAGCTCATCGGTTGGGTTGCAGCTGTTACTGCATCTCCTGGAGCACCCAGGTGGGAGCAATTCGGTACTTCAGGAGGCTCTGCTTGGTCACAAGACCTGCAGATAGGAAGGTTCACACCTTACAAGAGACATGCTCTTTGGACAGGTCATGTGGGTGGGAAATTTTCCTCTTTCAGAAATCGTGGAGGGGTGGAGCTCTGACTCAATGTCATAAAACACCTGTTCAGCAACTTCTGACACTCTTCAAAGCTGTAAATTTGTTTCAGGAGGCACTGGTAACCGTGGAGCCTAACACCCAGGTGCCATCCACAGCACCTGCTCTTAATGCAGCAGCGACCTCATGGCATCAACCTCTGCCTTCCCTCAGGTAAGCAGAAAACAGAACAAGCCTGGCAGGAGCCTCCACATATTCGATTCATATTTGTCCCCAGAATACAGATGAGTTGAGCCCACTGTTACCTGTAGGACAGAAATCTCCAAGAAAACAAGACTGTCCCTGCTTGGCTGTTTGCAGCTGTGAGGAGCTGGAGTCAACATCCTTCCATATAGCATAGAAACAGCTGCTGCTTCCCTGGCACGTTCATTTTATCCACCACAATGAGGAGATGTGAATTGCCCATTCCACCTTGCAATTCCACACGGAGGAGTTGAAATAAATAGAAAAATTGGTCTTTGGTCTGTTTTTTCATATCTTGTTCTCCCTCCCTCAACAGCATTCAAGCAGCAAATCAAGCCCCTTGGAACATGAAGGAAGAAAACGGATGATGTGCTACACAGCCCTGAGCGATGCTGATGCTAAGGTACTGGCTTCAACAAACTAAAAATGGATGGGACTGAACCAATGGGTTTTTGAGAAGAGTAGGATTATTTTTTTTCAAGTTCAGTTATTAAAGACTCACAAGCTTATTTAGAAATTGGAACATTTTGTGAAAGAAAGTTTCCTTTAGGTGAAACATCTGCATTCAATAATTTTTTCATTCCATTTCTTTATCTGTTTACATAAAGTGTGTTATGTTCATGGATTCATCTCTCAGAGAAATTCCTTAGGGAAAATGTTCTCAATTTACAGTTAAACTGGGACTGAACTTGCACCTTCTTTTAATGCAGTTTATCTCTATTGACTTTAATGGAGCTTGAGCCTTGTGTGAATGGGGAATATTGCCAGTTTTGGAAAGTCAGGGCATGGTTGTGGCAATGCTTTGAGTTTTGGTAATTAATACCAGCTTGCAAAACAAATGCATGCTTTGTTCACTGCACAGCTCATCACAACAAATGAGCAACTCCAGCAACCTTTGCAGGGCTTGTGGCAGAAAGATATTCTGCATCAAACACATACCAGCTCTATTGATGATTTTTGTCTCCACTCCCAGTTAGCTTGCAGCTGACCATACACGGTGTCAAGCTGCCTCAAAGCACAAACCAAGGGGCTCCAAACAAAAAGCTGATGTACTTTTGATGATACCTTAAATGGCATGGGGTTCAAGTGTCTATAGCTCATAGGAAACCTGTGTGTTTAGGTTTTTGTTTGTGCAACCAGACTTCCAAATCAATAGAAAAGAAATACACCTCATCGACCACATTGATCAAACTGATCTCTCATTAGCAGCATTCTGGCAGCTCCTGCAGGTGGAAATGAATGTACAAAAAGAGTGGCAAACATCAGTGGGGTGTGAAATGATGTAAATGGCAAAGTAGCATAACCAAAAATGACATGGCATTTAGGTGTTCATCATTTGCTCTGTGTGTGTGTGTGCTAAAGCTCAGCAAGGAAATGTACTAAAGCAGGAAAAACAACTATTGGAGAGTGCAATGACCTGATCTCCAGGTCCTTTTTTGTTTTGTATGATTTACTGTATTTATACTGAAGTTGTATTTTGGAGTAGAATATCCACGGCTACAAGCATCCAACCTTCTTTACTGCTTAGTTACATGTATATAATTATGTTAGAATTCAGCAATGTTTTTGCATGTATGTAATGTATGTAAAGTAATATTAAAAGTAATATTAAATAATATTTTAATATTATTAAAATATTAAATTTTATAATAAATTTAATAATTTTTATTAATAATTAATTATTATTTTTTAATTAATTAATTAATATTAATTAATTAATAATAAATAATAATATATTTTTAAATTTTATATTTATATTATATATATTATATATATATAATATATATAAATATAAATATTATATTAAAAATAAATAATAAATAATTAAAATAATTAATTATAAATGATTAATTAATTATTAATTAAATAAATAATTAATAAAAAATAGATAAAAAATTAAATATATAAATAATATTAAAAAAAATAAAAAAAATAATAAAAAATATTAAAATAAAAATTAAAAAGAAATAATCCTGTGGCCATAAAGCCCTGCATATAGGGGCTATGGGACCCTTTCCACAGCTTTAATTCGTTGCTCTCATTCATTTGTTGAGGACAAATTATTATGACCTTCAAAAGTTTTGTGTTGCTATCCACAGGTGTTTAACAACCAAGACATTCTCAGACACCATTTATTTGCCTCCTGGGTTTTGAATAAGTCTATTCTGTAATAAAGCTTAGCAGAATACTGGCATTGAAGGCACAGACTTGTGCAAGCTGGCCAGTTCCTGCTTCTTAGTGGCACTGGGTAATTCCTGGTAATTCCCTTATTTCTGCAAGCCATGGCTTGCCATAACAGGAGGATAATCTTTAGTAGAGAGGTGTTGTAAAGGATAACATGCTTCTAGCAGATCTTGAGTCCTAGAACAAGTAAATAGGTGCAAAGCTTTCCTTAATGCTAATGCTCAAATATGTGCCCAAGCACTTGCTTCAGTTTTAGAGGACTTTACATAGCTGTGTGATAAACTGAATAGTTACTGGACTGGGTTTGGAAAAACATGCTTAGGGGCTGCACGTGGAGTTTAGCTGTGTGGCTTATCTACAGTGCAAAGCCAAATATGCCCCACTGTTAAATTTTTAGGATAATGTAGAGAACTTTGTGAAAACTCCTTCATACTTTAAAATCAATAGGAGCATCAACAGAGCATTTCTTCAGCTGCTTCACAGAGTCCTGAGTTGACAGTTTGCCTTCTAGCACCTTACACGTGAATACTGGAAAGACGAAACATACTAAAGGAAGATCATAAGTAGTTCTGACTAAGGTAGCCCATAATTACAGTAAATCTAGAAAATTTTTCACTGGATGTTATTTGTTAGTGCATTGTCTTATAAAGAATATTTTGTTATTTCCAAAAATTAAAAAAATAATAATGATATTATCCTGGGGAAATTATCAGCTTAAAAAAAATAGTTGTTGGCTCATTCTCCGTAAATGCACTGAGAAGTTACATGCAGTAAGGGAAAGAGCGAGAAGCTAGGAAGTGTAATCTTGGCTCAAGATCAGTAGTATTGACATAAGGCAGGGAGGCTCACCAAAATATTCTGCTGGATGTGAAATCAGAAACCAGGGAAGAACTAGGAGAATTTTAATCAGTTTTTGATTTATGTAAGTGATATGCACGTTCCTTAATAGTTTATCACAAAACTAGAACAAGCCATGACATTTGCAAGGGCCCTGTCACCCTCCCCTCTTAAAAAAATTGTCTGTGATTGAAGTGTGTCATGTAAGGTTCCCTTCTGCAGGTGTAGCAATGAGCCTCTGAGGAGGTCTCGCAGCCTGACCATCACTCTGCCATTGCAGGGGTAAGCTCAGAGGTTCAGGGTGTGCAGATTTATCTCTGTTAGAGGGGACTGTGAGAGGATTGGCTCATCTGGCTGCCGTGGGTTGGCGAATTTTGGTAATACTGTCTTTATTCTATGTATTGGGAATTGTTCCCGGCTTAGTATGAATTTTGTGCTGAAAATGGCTTTTTATGGTAATTAGTCACTCATGAGTAGTTGATTACATTACCGACTGCCTGAACTAACCATTTCTTCTAATGTAACACAAATGATAGTCAATGGCAGCAGCACACCAGCTTTTTAGCTTATTAGCATTGTTCAATGTGTTATTGTAATGAAATGATAACTAGAGGGAAAAAACAATTAGTTGCATGACTTCCACTGGTGGCTCAAGTGACTTGAGCTTCAGGTATGGGACATTATTTTCCCTTTGAATTTTCTGGACTGGTTTTCATGTCTGGCATTTGGCCATTGCAAAACTATTACATGAAGTGATTATCTTCTAACTACCTCCTCTAAGGAGGATAAGTGTCTTTTTCATTTGCTTCAGAGACTTTCTTTGTAGTTAATAGTTTGATTAACAGTTAGCACTTCTTTTCAAAGGCATTGGTGCCTCAAATGATGATGATCACTGAATATGTTTCCCCCTTTGTATGCCCTAAGGGGAGACCAAAATGTTTTCTGGAATAGATTGGGTGTTTTTCTGAAGGACTTTGATTTGGGAGATACGGCCATCTGAGTGTGACACGGAGAGAAAGCGAGAGGGATTCAGAGTTACAGACTGGCTAAGAGTGCCGAGAGAACTCTTCTAACTGGTAAAAATGTTGAAATCACAGAGATAAAACTAGCATTTTCATTATTCCTCCAGATTTAAAGTCGTCATTGTTCTGGGGGGCAGGCTAATGCCAGAAGGGGTTTTGCTGACGAGCCGCGCTGCCGCCATGAGCAGGCCCCGGGAGCAGGGCTCAGGCCGCGGGAGCTGGGCTGCAGTGGCCTGGCTGTGTGCTCTGCCACCAGACGTGCTCGCCGAGTGCACCACTCGGCTTCGCATCCCTAGCTCTTTCCTCTGTCGGTTCCTTGGGTCCCTTCTCGCTCCTGCAGTGCTTGTTCTGTGACGGCACAGCGCGTGTGCTCTGGCTGACAGACGGTACCTTGCTGTCTCACAGGACTCGCATTTCTGGGCAATATGGTGAGAAATTTTCCTGGTGTGCAGAGTTGTCATGCACAGCTCACCAACTTTTCTCTTACACAGTCCCTACTTGGAGCTCTCCTCCTGGAGGTGAGAAATTATTCTTGCTTCTCATTCAAGTGAATTTCTAATCTGCACATTGTGGCTGATTAGGGACTCTGCTCTATTGCTCCCTTGGCAAGCTCTTAAAATTTGAATAAACTCCTGCTCTTTGCATCGAGCCATCTTCCTGTGACACCAAATATCCCCATCCACTTCCTCACCATCATTCCAGTGAAATTAGGTGTTTGGACCCTTGCATAATCTTTGACACTATCTAATCTGTGTAACACCTTACTGTTCTTCATGGAAATGCTGGGTATGTTCTGTTGGGATTTTTTTTTTTTGGGGGGGGTGCGGGGGGGAGGGTCCTTCCTAATATGCTTCAGCTGCGCGTGAAGTGTGAGTTTCTTGCGATGCATTCTTTGTGTGAGCCCCACTCTAGCCTGCAGCAGTGGTTCTCCTAGCGTGCTCGGTTCTGCTTCTGTCATTCTACTTAAAAAGTTGTGGCAGATTGTACATGTGTCTGACAGTCTTTGAAAACCTGTGTTCCCAAATGCTGGCTGAAGGGCTGGTGCCATTAAAGAAGGCTAAGGGAGCACCAACGCTAAATGCAATTCCTTTAACTCTATTCTCTCTGGAAAGAAGTCTGCTGAAACCTTTATGTATTTCTCTAATTTGACTGCCGTTTTTGAAAAGGTATAGAAACAAATGGGTAAACCCAATGATTTTGTTCCTTAAGAACAAAATGGGTTGAGGTAAGAAGACAGAGTTATTCTTTGCTGATGAAAAAGGAATGGTCTAACAATAATGACTGGAACAACAGTCTGGAGTTGGCTCAGCCTGGGTTCTGATAATGCTGAGATCTTATGTCCCCTGTTTAGAACAAACAGCCCTGTAAAATGTCCTGTGCCCTACATATAACTTCAATCAACAGTGATTAGTTTCCTATTTAGTTTTGGAATACACCCACTCAGAAGCCAAGATCATCTTCTTGTAGCCTGAGAAAGGGAATGCATCCATGCAGTGCTTGGTAGCCCTATTGTTCCTTTGGATGTGCTGCTTCTGTACCTCAGCAAAAAATATTAGCCTTTTAACTAGTCAGCTTACAGAAAACATTCTAGCATTATGAGTCCTGGTTATAAGGTTGAGTCTGTGGGCAAAGCTGTATGGTTGGTTTAGGCACTGGTTACCTCTTATTTAATATGCCTTTAAATTCGCCAGCATTTTCTCAAAAATTCATTCTTGCTGTTTCGTTGGTTAACTTCATAGCTTGAGAATTACTTCAATTTGTTGCAAATTCCTTTTATGACCCTCATGTCTTTCATCCTCAAAGATACAGAAATTATTTGGGAGGTTAAACTAAAGTTTGTCATGATGAACTCCCCGTGGTCCAATGATTTACAACTTCAGCTGATGTACTGTCTTCTTAGACTTTGACCTTTTTAGCAGTCTTTGACTTGTCACTGTAGCAGTGCCTGTGAATGTACTTTCTCTCATTTCAGTTGAGAGTTATTCCCTGTTACTGTAACTGAAGCTTCTCAGAAAATAATAACATCCCCTAAATTATTCCATCATCTTCCACCAGTGCCCTTCCATTTTCACTTCAGATAATCTTTTCAAACTTTTGGTCATTAGCTTTCATGACAGCTTCTTGCTTTGACTGACGGTTGTTTTTGTGGGGGGTTTTTTTTGGTGTTTTTTTTTTTGTCTGAACTGACTTTACTAAAAATTACTATTTGCCTTCTGCTGTTATCTCAGCTCCCCCTTGAGCTATGCCTGAGTATCAGTGACTACCATCAGAAGTCCATGTCACTGAAGTGGCCACCTATTGCTTGATCCCAATACATGCTGTGCATTTAGTGTTACTTGGCTGGATATCTTTCTGCAAATCTACAAGTGTCAGCATCATTAGTTTGGTCATTTTATGACATCCATAGACCCTTGCTATTAGAACTGCAGACTAACACTTTCCTATTTCCAAATCTACCTCATCTTAATGCCATAACATTGTGGTTTTATCGATGCTTTATCAGAAGTCCTTAAAATAATCCTTATTATTCCATAACCTTACTATCTCAAGGTACCTTTTTAATTTACATGTTATATAATTTATGTCTTGCTCTCTTATTGAAGATACTCAACTCAGAATCTGCTGATAGCACACTTGTATGCAGATTAAAGCTCTTCATGCAGCAGTAGCAGTCAAGCCTCAGGATCTCACAGACTTTGCAAGAGCATTTTCTTTCCTGTGCAAAGCCTTGTTCTCTGATATCCATTGCAGTCTTGTTGTGTTACCCCACCTATCTAATGAGACCTGTTCTTACTATAATCATGCATCAGCTTGGGAACTTATTACTCAACACAATCTGAACTTTCTGAAATTCCTCCTTTTCTTCTGCCTCTGCTCTTAAACAATGATACAGGTAGCCATCCCCAGTACTGATTTACCCTTTTCATTCAGTCTGTGTTCAGCCATGGTGCTCTTTCTCTTCTATAAGCTTCAGATATTTTGATACATTTTCCACAACTGTTCCTGCAGCCAGGGAATCGAAATTGGCTGCAGCACAGATGGCTTAGTAAGCTTTGCCTGTTTTCTGTATCTTTCTGCTGATACCCTAGTTGCTCCAGCTGCTGCTCATGGACATGAGGGTCATGTTCCCTGCTGTAAAACCCCTGAAGCAAACATGATTGGCACAGCTTTCACAGACCCAGCTGGTCAGGCCTGGCATCTTCAACAAGGAATTGGACACAGCCTTCTTTGAGATGCACTGCAGTCAAAAGTATAACTTTGATAGATGTGGAGTGGTAGAACAATCAGATAATGATGTTTGGTGAGAAAAACTTCACCCAAAGTGAGCTAGCAGTGTTTGTCCAAAGCTGTGTATTGCCCTGCTGGCCTGAGATGTTCCCTGAGGTGCTAAGGAATCTTCCTTAGATGCCACTCCATTGTTAAAATTATTCTTTTAAAAACGAGTGAGAAACTAAAAAAAAAAAAAATAATAATAAAAAAATAATAAAAAAATCTATCTTTTTCCCTTTCTACACTTATCCAAGAATTGAATTGGAAGCAGAAATTTGACACAAATTTGTGTACAAATTTTTGATTCTACCTACAGCACAACACAGGCTGTTGGTCAATAGCCAGCCAAATTTGGAGCATCTCTGATTTGTGGATTCCCTGAATTTTGTGTTGTCAGATTGGGTGCTGGTGACCACGTGCATGATTTAAGGAAGCTGGCTAATGACTTTCTCATCTTATTTACCCCATCTCCACTTCCCTATTCATCCTCTCCTTCCACACCTTCTGTTTGTATGCTTAAATGACTGTAGACTTCAGGAGCTGATGAAGTTTATGGAGAAAGTACATTCTGCTGCCTATTGTGGTTCTGCTGTGATGCCAACTGGAAGAGATGGCTTTGGCAGAACCTGGGTTCCTTTCAGTGTGTGTATGTCATTACAGTAAGTACGCATATCCCAAAATTTAAAGCACATCTCCTTTGTTATTTTTTCCAGCAGGAAGAAATGTCACCTTACTCGCTGCTCACTGTAAGAATCATAAAGTTGAAAAATGCTCATCAGGCAGATTTTTGTAAGTACCAGATTTTCTTACTGACGTTATATAGTTCTCAAATTACTGTACCAGCCCCTGCTTGTGCTGGCCACTGCACATATGCAAAACAGTGGAATTGTACTAGCTAAAAAATTACAATCAAAGCAAATTTCTGTCACAAAATATCTGTTTACAATTTCAGAGGTTTGTTTATTTTTTGGTTTTAAGAATTCGGGAATGGATCAATGTCAGGTAGGATACTGACTAAATCTTTAAGACCTTTCAGTCAGCAAGGGACAGAATTACTTATCTGACAAGTTGGCTATTTCAGAGGTGTGAAAATATCTTAAGACTAGTTTTAATACCCAGGTGTTTATATCCCACGTCTATAACAAATACAAAGAATAGGGAGCTGAAATCCTTACACATCAGTCACTTTTAATTCTTTGCTCTCAAGAGCCCTGCCACATCTGGGAAGTTCAGAGAGTTGTGCGGTGTATGTGTCCTGAGCACCATGACATCAGCTACATTGTTATGGATGTTTCTGGCTCTTGTACCCCCCTGCTGAAAGATGTATAACAAATTTTTGGGGGTCTGTAGTAACATGGTACGTTACAGCTTACATGCAAAGTGTTCTGAAAATGTGTGATTGTTTGGCCAGCACTTACCCGGTATGCCACTTTCACACAGGTATTTCTCTGGAGAATTTTTTCCTACTGTTCCTATATGTACATCATGAACTTGGCACTTCTCTAATAGGTACAGTTTTGCATATCTTTCTGTGTGTTTTCTTTCCTTTTTTGGGAGACTGTGCTGAAGTTTGCTGAAGCTCACTAATACCACAGCCTCTGTGCTGCCCAGCATCTCACATAACTTGTTACCTCACTCCTCAGTCTTCCTACTCTTTAGTATTTTAGTACAGCCAAAGGATCCATCAGACTGAAAAGTCACATACAGCTGCTGTTGGCACAGAGCAGGGGTCATTTCTCCAGCTGTGGTACCCCACACTGTGGTATTTTCAGTGCAGTTACCAAAGCTGTTCGTAAAGTGGCTGCACATCGTGTGTCAAGGGCTCTCTCAGATTGTCTTTATACAGATTGGCTTCATACACTCCTTGCAGTTAGAAACTCAGAAAATATCTACGACAGGAACAGATTTTCCAAAGAAATAAGATGAGGCACTGATGCTGCC
This sequence comes from Microhierax caerulescens, assembly GCA_035590215.1. Taxonomy (NCBI): domain Eukaryota; kingdom Metazoa; phylum Chordata; class Aves; order Falconiformes; family Falconidae; genus Microhierax; species Microhierax caerulescens. Next base: position 72,958,711 of record JAVJGJ010000060.1, on the reverse strand, counting down.
GGTAAACCAGCAGCTCTGCTCCACACTACTTTGGCCTGGGAAACCAAACAGCTTTCACTTCAGAGGACTACTTTGGACTCGACTGGGCAGACCAGATCCTGAGAAATCCCAGCTCTAAAGGTCCATCTTTCCATGAGGAAGGAAGTAATCAGACTTCAAGGAAGGCTGAGGACATGGCAAGGATACCTTCTTGCTTTCCCCAAGTGGGCTTTACTCGACTTCCACTGGGTAATTCAGAGATGGCAACGTTTTCACCCCAAACACTACCATTGGATTTTATCTTCATCTTCTAATGGAACAATATTTTACAAAGAAAATTTCTCACCATCTCTCTGTATTCCACTCGCTTTGGTGTTTCAAGAACATGGCTGTCACTGTTGTCAATTTTCCAAATAAATGGAGGTGTTTGGTTCACGTGGTCTGTAATACTGGGTTGCATAGAATAGAAGAACTATCATAGGATGACAAAGAAGGTCAAAATCATTTCTATTCTTTTTGACAGCTATGAAACATGGCATGTGTGTGAAAGACCTCACCTTCATTCCTTTGAAGTGCTGATTTAATTTATTTTATTATCACCTTTGATCTAGAGTGGAAATTGGTTGACAAGATAAGAACCATGAATGATTGGCTTATGCAAAGGGATTGCAAAAAGTAAAATGCTACTGCATTCTCAGAAAATAGTGTTACTATTGTGACCTTGTCATCCATCCTGAGGACAGTGGGATTTTAGAGAAAGTCTTGCATAATGAGATACAGACACTTAGAAAATCCCGCTATCAGCAAAATGTGCATCTCTGGAGTAGGGATCAGGATGTGCGGGCTTGGTTTGTAGCTCTGCCAACCGACATGTGTAAGTTCAGGCAAGTCATCCAAACACTCTGTGCCTCTGCTGCCCTGTCCATAAAACACTGAGAACAGAATATCTTCTCCCACAGATTTTCTCTCTTGTCTATTCAGATGGCATGCTCGTTTTGAAAGGACTTATCTCTTATTATGTGTAGAGGGACTCTAAGATACAAGGTAAGTCCTAGACACAGTGAGAGGTATCTTCAGGTTCTTTTGTTAATTGTCAGTAAAGAAGATTTGGGGAGCAGCAGGTGAAGAAAAGGATGTCTTTCTGTCAGTAATTCCCTAGGTACACCGTGACTCTGACATCCTTAAAGAGGCCTACACCATAATGGAGCCCTGCAAACCAGCATGCTGTTGAAGAAGGAAAGCAAACAAATGTTAGATAGCACTTCAGTTACTAAGCAGCAACCTGCCTGTGCTCTCAATCAAGTGGGAGTCTCTCAGGAAAAATAGTATGATACCATGTGATTTAAATACTTCAGTGCAATGCAAATATGCATCTTATAATTTGTAAGAGCTTGACTTTGCAGTCTTACTGATGTTTTTGTTTTAACATTTGAAAGTATTTGAATTATCAGAAAACTGAAATAGCTACACATCTGAATGTGTGCTGATGAGAATTAGAAAATGGCGCTTACCTAGCCTTGTCTCAGCAATATGATTTTTTTTCCCCTGGAAAACTGATTATAAGCAGCTGATACAGGTGCTATCTGATTGTGAGATATCAGTGGAAGGCTGACAATTTTTGTGATAGCATATTTCACATTTCCCTAGACTTTTATCATCCAAGTATCAAATCAAGGAACAAGCCACCTTTCCAACCAAGTGTGGCAGCTTCTGTGGCTTGCTTTTTCTGCCTGTGTGCTGGCTTCCCATCTTTCCAAGCACACACAGTTATCTGCTTGCTCGAGTTTCTGTTCACCTCTGCTTGACTAAAACATACTTGGTTTCCCTGAATCTCTCTCGGTTTGTTGCAAGTGCAGTCATGCCTGGTCCTTTGGCCAGAGTTTCTATATTTTTTCCTTGATTTCTTGCCAAATTGTGGCTTCAGAGAATGCCACTTTCTGTATACTTCCACTGACATTCCTCACTGTCACATGCACCCAATTTAATCCTGGGTGTTTTTAAACATGCACCTCAAGATCCGTGGGTTGTGTGTGTTGCACAAGCCTGGGATGGAGTCCTGGCTTATCCTGAAATCTGTTGTTACACCTTTGCCTGTAGGACAACACATGCTGGTGGAGCTTGGCTATGATTGCATCTGTTTTCACTATAAGAAAAAAAATTAAACCAAAAGGAAAGCACCCCACTCCTCCCTAGCGGATCAGTAAGCCCTTTTCATGTACATTCTGATGCTCCACCACTTTTGTGGGCTCCCCTAGGCTTGGGTGATATTCAGCTCTGGCATTTCCTTCGTGCTTCATGTAACTGGTTTCTGTCCTGTCTTATCATGCCAATGCTCTTGGCAGACCTGAGCTAATTAGTTCCCACTGTTTTTCTAACTGACCTTTATGCCAGTTCATGATCACGGGTCAGGCTCAAGCAGCTGTTTTGGGCACTCCCTGGTCCCACTGTGGGCACTGGAGAGGGCGGTGCCTGGGTAAGATCACTTGCACTCATCCTGCTGCCCTGCAGGTGCTGAGTGTCATCTCCAGGTTCCGATGCTCCAATATGCGTTAGGCTGGGGAGGTGGCAGGCATGCTGGAAGGGAAGCAATTGCGGTGAAGTTGATGGGACTCTTACAGGACCTGCTTTGCAGTGGTATTGCCCTCCTCAGTCTGGGACTGCAGGCAGCCTGGGGCAAGAGAAGGGCTATTTTTGGTCATTGGCGTGTCCATTTGCTCCTCCTCAGCTGGAGGCTAGTGCCAGAGGCTTTTACAAAAGCTTGTGTTCCCTGACTCTGTTAGTGGTGTTGCTTCTCCTGGTGCATTCCCCAGGTGTGGGAGGAATACTTGGCCAGGGTGAGACAGCAGGGAAATGGTGTATCAGCTCCTCTCATCACTGTTAGTGCCCCTTCCAGTGGCTCCGCTTCCCAAAGCGTTGAGAAGGGAGGCAGGTGATGGGAGAGGAAGACCATGGTGGCACAGGCTCTGTGCCTGTGATATAGGGAGAATAGCCCTAGTGCAGGTGCTGGCCATGGCCCTGCCACAAGAATGTGAGCAGTGCCAGCGGTGCAGGAGGCAGCAGTGACCCAGGCTGTGAAGGCTTCACTCTGTGACTGCAGCAGGTACTGTGCCTGTTGAACCTGTGCCCCAGGGAGCAAATCCCACTTTACCACTTGACTGAAACAGCTGGGCAGGGTGGAGGGCTCATTCACACGGTGACCCTGTCCATTCCTGGTGAAGGGTATCATTGATTAAGCGTGGTAGATCCATGAGCTTTTGTTATTTCCATGAGCAAGCTACAGAGAATAATACTAGGCTTACAGATGAGTGTTGCATCTGGATGCTTGTAGAGGTCCAGTTCAAGTCGGCTCTCAGATATCGGCAGTTGGAGGGAACTTCTTAATATTGTTTGCATCGTACTGTGCTGGTGAGGGAAAACATCCCTGGAGATCATGTCCGGTGATTGAGAAATGGGAGCAGCTCTCCTCCTCCTTGCAGGCGAACTGTAGTAAACTAGGATTCAAGGGGAACCGGTCTGCACAGGTAGGGAGGAATTCTCTAGGAGAAGATGATTTCTTCTTTTCAGCGTTATGAAATGCAGTAACAGGACAGATGAGGTTTTATAGTTTACATTCATTGTATGTACAAGACTAGTTTTTCTTACATGCTTTGGTTTTCAGTACTGTAATTTTCTTCTTATTTGTGATGGAGATGAATGATTTGAGCATGTGACTGTTCATTTCAGGATCATGTCACAGGATGGTACTGTTGTAGAACAGCAAACAGCTGGCTTCAGCTCTGAACTTCTCGGTTCAGTCCTGATTTTTTTAGCCCATCATTAGCTTGAAGATAGAGATGAGAAACAGTCCCACCAGCGCACACATAATTGAATCAGTAGAAATTAAAAATTGGGAAAGGCTATTAGGGTCACTCAGTGCTGACTTCCAAAGAGACTGTGAGATCAGAGATTTCAGTATCTATGTGGGGTGATATTATGGCATCAGGAAATGAAGTTGCAACAAAGGCACTGAAGTAAGGAAGTTTATTCTTACATTTAAATGTGTTTTCCTGTATTTTGATTTGTGTCCATTGCCTCTTGCCTTTGGCTGGGCACCACTGAGAAGAGTCTGACTCTGACTTCTTTACTTCCCTCTCCCCTGCACCTGATCAGCTATTTACATACATTGGTAAGATCCCCTGTGAGCCTTCTCTGCTCTGGGCTGAAGAGTCCCAGCCTCCTCAGCTTCTTCCTATATTGCAGATGCTTCAATTCCCCCCGCATCCCCCTGCCCCCCTTCTGTGGGGACACTTGCTAGACTCACTCCAGCACACCATTACCTCTCTTATACTGGGGAACCCAGAAGCATGGCCTTGCCAGTGCTGGGTAGAAGGGAGGGATCACCCTCCACCAGCTGGCAACACTCCTAAGGCAGCCAGCAGGCTGTTGGCCATGCTTGCCCAAGGGCACGTTGCTGGTTTGTGTTCAGCCTGGTGTCCACTGAAACACACAGGTCCTTCTCTGCAGAGCTGCTTTCCAGCTTCTCAGCCCTTAGCCTGGCACATGGGGTCATTCCTCCTCATGCGTAGCGCTTTGTATTGCCCTCGCTGGATGGAATGATGGCAATGTCAGCCCAGCTCTCCAGCCTGTCTGGGTCCCTCTGAAGAGCAGCTCAGCTACTTGGTGTGCCAGCCACTCCTGCCCCTTTTATACCACCCGCAGACTTGCAGAAGGTGCGTTCTGTCCCATCGCCGGCGCTGGTCATAACGATGTTAGACAGTGTTGGCCCCAGTATCAGCCCCTGGGGTGCATCACTAGAGCATGGCCTCCGGCTGGGCTCAGTGCTGCTCAACGTGATCCTTTGAGCCTGGTAGCTCAGCCAGCTTCTAATCCACCTCGCTGTCTAGTGTAGCCTTTGTGTAGCCTGTACTTCGTTAGTTTGACAAGGAATTGTCAACAGTGAATAAGCTGTAAATATTTATGAAAGCAACATGCATACAGGAAAAAAAAAAATCAAAGTAGCCCAATAGAAATGTTTTGTTGAAGAAAACACCCCAGCAAATCAGTAAGTTCCAGATGAAACAGTAACAAAAGGCATCCATACATCCATAAATGCTGTAGTTCTTTGTTCGTGCTTGGCTTGTAGTTTTAGCACTGCCACCTTTCTCACTTCTATCATGAGTCTTGGTTTATACACGGTGTGGTTGAAAGCTGGGATTTAAAAAAGGGTAGAGCATTTTGGTTTTCATTAAGAAGAAGAAAGGGAAAGAAAAGAATTGACTTTTGCAACTACAGTAAAAATACAGAAATATGTCCTTCCTGCACCCTACAATGGCCAGAAACCAAAAAGGAGAGAAATTATGTCTGGGATCAGTTTAACATTTCTGAAGTATGTCCCATCTCAGCCACTCTGGTGATTTTGGGGACACTGGACTTGTATTTTTGGAGGACCTGAGATCAGCAGTGATAAGTGCATTAATGGGAGGAGGGATGGTCTAGACAGCCTGAAGCCACATTTGGTTCTTGACTTTGGCACAGGATTCCTATGTGCTCTTGAGAAACTGCAGATCAGAGCCAGTGATACCGTTTATCAGGGCACAGCCCTGTGGAGTGCCGGCACTGCCAGGGCAGGCGTTTTGCCTGTCAGGCAGACCGGTGACTGCAGCCCTCCAGCATGCTGCAAATTGAATATTGCACTGGTAATTGCCAAAGTCGATGTATTGTTCTGTCGCTTCAGTTATGTAAAAATCTGAGAGGCTGAAGTGTTGTTTGTGGTGGTAATTGCAAAGGCAGAAAGGCAGTGTACACCCTTGATGAGGGAAGACACCCAGCAGCGTCAAGAAATTCCTTCAGGTTCAGCGTGAAGGGTTACCTGGGAATCTCCCAGCCTGACAGGCATCATCCGACAGGGATCTCCCACTCGCAGGGCCTCTGCATTTCAGGCAACACCTTATATTTATGCAGAATGTCCCAAAGCAATGTATCTGATATCCTGAGCAAAGACAGAAAGGCAAACTCTCTTTTAACCTGGGTAACCAGGCTCAAGGCCTGTGCTGCGCTGGCAATCATCTGTCTCTGCAGACATGGTCGTTCTCTCCATCAACTGCCACGGGACCAGACTGTTCCACTTCTCTCTTCTCACTGGAGCCTGTGTTAACACAGCAGGATAAATCAGCCCTTTCAGCGGCCCTGGAAGAGCTTCTGCCCAAGGTCTGAGAATCTATTTGGTGGTTGCTTCGTTCATGATCTACAGGAGACAATCCCTTACAGTGAGTGCAAGCTTGCTCCCTTCACCGGCAAGATCCAAGCCCTTTCTGCTGCTTCAGTTATGTCGGGGAGAGACGTGGAGTAGGAAATAGCTTTAAGGTCTTTCAGGCACCAGGAAATGCCAGGGAAAGGCTCAAGCTACATACTGGCCTCCTGGGGAAGCAGCAGTACTGCTGGCAGGCTTCTCCCTTCCTACCCCACCTGAGGACAGGATGCTCTAGGTAGCCACGATAATTTTCTGTCATGAAGGGATAATAACAACCAGGTATGCTGTATATTTGTTATCTGAATCGAACTTGAATCTGATTTTTTTGAGATTTGTCACAAAGCTAAATTGCTACAGAGACAATTTATGCCCCATCGCTCTCAGGTCTGAGACTCGTTCTCTGCTGCATCGGTCACATTTTCTCCTCTTGCCAAATCCGCAGAGAGCTGAAACAGCGCTGGTAAGGAGCAGTACAAGATTCTTGGCTATAAGTATTGTTCTATCCACTGGCTAGGACTGTGGGGGCTTTTGAAATGTGTAGGATTGTGCATAGTTATTGGAATACACTGCTTATGAAAAGTATTGCTGTGATGAAAAACAAATTAATTTTATCCAGCTGTGTGATCCCCATCTTCCTGGTTTGGCTGATGTATATCAGAAAGAACTGGCCACCTCTCACCCATGTTCAAGCCTTGGAGCATTTCAATGCCTTCTCTTCTCATGTCATGCTTCCACTGCCGGATATTTTCTGCCTGTGTTTCTATAGTAAGCCAGTCCGATTGCTACGTGAGCCTCTGGCTGCCAACTGCTTCAGATGAAAAATACCACACCAAAACAATCAAAAACTGCAGCAATCCCATGTGGAATGAGACATTCTACTTCCGGATACAGAGGCAAGTCAAGGTACACAAACCAGAAGCTCTTTTCTTCATCTTATCCCTATGTAGATTCTTTCACTTTAGCCCCAAACGTAACATCATGTCTTCAGGTGACCTTCTGAGTTTACTTAAAATTCCCCTAACAATTTGTCTTATTAAAACAATTATGGCTTTTTCTGGAATCCACTTCTCTCCTAACAGATAGTCATTATTTATACATTGGTCCTGTGAGTCTGGCCTCGTTGGAGAAGGCTGATGGGACCAATGACAGGCTGACAACACAGAGAAACTATGAAATGAAAATACAAAGCAGCGCTATAACAGAAAAACATATCTTTCCCTGAGAGAACACGAAATAATGGCCTACTGGTGCCAGGAAGCCGCTGAATTCTAGTATGATTAAGAGCTTTACTCACTTTGCTGCTTATAATTACACTACGCTCAAATACCTATGAACAGGTGGCTGAAAGTGGAAAGCCTGAGGATATAGAAAGGTGGCTATTGGTATAAAGTGATCTCTGTTGCCCCTGTTGATAAGGGGCAACATAGGACTTCTGGCTATATGTAGTCCTTCCTGAAAGACTGCATTTTTGGTGAAAGCTACTTAAAAGCATAAAAGGCGACCCAAGAGAAATCTCGGTTCAGCCCTAATTGACAATACCAGAAGTTGTTTCTTAGAAAGCAGATTACACTTGGTTTCTTGCTCTTCCTTGTGACACTTAGTCATCAATACTTTTCTGTTCTCTCTCTGTAAAGTAGGTGCTGAACCTGGAAGAGCTGTAGAATGTCATATGTCTGAGTGCATGCTAACAAATTGAACATTTTTCATTTCTTTTCCCAGAATATTCTGGAAATTACTGTTTCTGATGATGACATCGTTCGTGATGATGACCATGCAATTGTACTTTTTGATGTAGCTAAAATCCCCCTTGGGGAAAGAGTGTTTACAGCATTCCTACTAGATCCACAGGTAAGAGCTCATTCAGACATTTGGTACACCTTGACATCCATTCTCTCCCCTCGGATTGAAGAGGCATGCTGTCTCTTCCGTCTTTTACCACCAGGACCAGCAAATTTGTTAAAATCTTGTAAATTGCACACCAGTGACAAAATAGACAGCATTTCAAACTCCTGTTGGTGTCCTCTGGCCAAATCACAGCCAAATTCTCAAGCACCAGAGCAGACACAATTTTAGGGGAGCTTTGCACTTTTAATAATCTGTCAGAAAATGACAGTATTTATCTAATTCTCACAACGAATATAAAAAGAAAACCAATACAAGGACAGGAAAATGCCCTGATTCCACAATATTTTGCTAAATGCTAACTCTTAGCATATTGTGTTCAGCACGTGGAAGCTGGCAGGGAAGAGAGTGTGAAAAATAAAGGTTTACCAGGGAGACTTGTAAGCACCAAACACCCTTTGTTCTGCTAGTACAGCTGAGATTGTCTTTTCCTTGGGAAGAAAAAAACTGCCTCTGTCTTCTAATGCTGACCATAGCAAGTATGAAACAGAATATTGTTACCTATTAAAGTATAAAGGGAACTGTAGTTGAAACAATTAAGGTCACTTTGCAAACCTCCACACATGCTAATTCAGATTGCTTTGCTTTTTTTTTTTTTTTTTTTTTTTTTTTAATTTTCAGAGGAGGGAGGCGCTGGAAGTTGAGTTTCTGTTGGAGAGCATGTGAGTAAAGGCCCATTATTATGGGAGTATCAGTGCAGGGAACCTGCTGTACAGCCTGTATCACCTTAAAAACCACATTCACCCCTTTTCCAAACTTTGTGTGCACCAGCAAATAAATCATTGTAAGAAAGGAAAATGCTATGATGTGGAGGATGAGTTCAGAATTTTTAATTATGTAAATTTCTCTTACAGTTTATATATTACTTAGTTCAGAGTTGGTTTTCTGGGGCTGGTAAATCCCACCACAGTAAGTCTATAGATTTTCTGCCGAGCATTCTTTGGGCAGCTGATGGCTGAGGAAAATGTTGCTCCCCTATCTGTGACATACCTGTGCTATCAAGGACATTACAAGCACTTTCTAGGTGCCTTATTGCAATTGAATCATTTCTGCTAGGTACTTATCTGGCATCTTATGAAAAGAGAGCACACTTCTACAAACAGTATGAGGAAGCAAATGAAATTAAAAAAAAAAAAAATAAAAAAAAGAGAGAGAGAGAGAGAGGGGAAAAAATTTGTCCTGTTCAGGACAGTATTGAGATTATATCATTTATAAAGTACATATTATTTGTTTTTGTTTTCTAGCCGGGGCCCTCCTGAAACCATCATCACAAATGGGGCAATAGTGGTAAAATATTATTTGCTTTGTTCTCTTGTGTTCTTTCCCACATCATTTCTTTCTTTAGCTGACTGTGATGGCAGTCTTTGTTCTTTAGTGATGCTCCTTCTCATAGGAGCTTTATCTCTGAGGAGGCTGGCATGATCTTAGGGGAGCCTTCAGGCTATGCAGGGGTTTAGCATAGCACCATCTTCCCACGTGAAGATGAAGTTAATTCTCATTTTCACGGGGTCTGACAGAAGGCTCCAATGCAGTTGGCCCCCACATTCAAGCAGTGACCCTTCCTACAGTGACCCTTCCAGCATCTGCCAGCACTGGTGGTTAGATGGCTGGGGGAGTAATCTAATTCTCTCATGTCTATTCCAGTGTCGTGAAGTAGCCTGCTTGGAAGTTCACTTGGACAGCAGAATGAAAAAGAAGCATTTTTCAGGTAAGCTTATTAATTCTTTCATAGAATATTACTAATTTTACTGTCCCTAAGAATGCCTAGAAATTGGGTCATCCAAATATTAAGGCTTTAACTGATCACATCTAAGGCAATCAGTGAAAAATTTGCAGTAGGGAACACGCCAGTTCTGCAGCAGGTGTAGGTTCAGGGTTCTGACTTCACCAGAAGCCTTGTGTCGGACTAGAAGCAACATCAGACGCTTGTGCAGAAGGTGTCTAAACCCCAGGCTGAGGTCCTGAAAACCTCTGCTATAGCTCTGCTAAAGCCCGGAGAGACTTGCCGCCTTGGGCACAATAGCCTTAACTCTCCTCAGGAGCTCTGATGGTTCGACTCCTGCACATGCACAGAAACACCACATTTTTTGCAGGGGTCAGCCACTCAGCAGCTGGCTCCCGTCTGACTCTGATCAAGAATCTAGTTGTTCCTCTGCCCACATCCCCTGAGGGGCTGGATCTGGTAGGCAATCTCAGAGCGTGTGTAACACACTGGCAGGATTGGCTGATCTCTTTATACCAATAAACAGGGTCATCTGCTGCAAAGTCAGATCTTATTTCAGGGGACTGAGAACTTCTCTTGCTTGTTATTTGGACTAGGATGGAGAAGATTTACAATGTAAAGTACCTGGTTGCGTTCACTGTGTCACGATGCAACCACGATGCAAATGTGGCCATCTGCAGTTCAGTCCCATTCACATCACATTCCCATCCTGCTGCTTGCTCGGCCCATTACAAAGATACAACTGCCCGTAACGTTTGGGTCTTGGGTCACTTTCAGAAGATGGTTTTCCAAATACAAAGGAAGAGAAGAAGGGATTTGCTTAAAGCTACCTTTTGCTGCTTTTTGTCCCTCTTTCTCTTTTTTTGCAATGAGAAGCAACTTTTTGTGTGTATTTTATCTCATTGTTTTAGGGAATGAGCTAACGTTTACAGTGAGAGGATCCTTTGAAGAAACTCAGAGAGTTTCAGTGGGCTGTGCCTCCCATTCCCCTCTCCCAGATCCCACCTTCTTCCACTATGCCAAATACAAGCAGCCCTCTCTGGATATCGCACTCACAAAGAAGAGGAGGCTTCCCACCCTTGTACGTTGTCCCGGGACACTGTAGACAACACAGGCAGTTCTATGACCTGACCTTTATGCGTGAGTAGGTAGCCAGGGGAGAACATTTCTGTCTCAACCAAAAAGCACTCCATGTTCGTTTTCAGTGTGCTTGTGTGCCATGCGGAGCAAGGAGGAGGTGCAGCGTCCCCCTGACTCTCCCTCTGAAGTCACTCCCCTCTGAGGGGGAAGCAGTCGGCGAGGTGAGTGTCCACTGGCTGTGGGGAACCCTTTGCAAGCCTTTAAAAATTGGTTCTCAAGAAGTGGGAAAGGAAGATCACTTCTCTTTGTACACAGCCAGTTGTTTCCTAACTTCCCTTGCATCTAGGGCGGTGCTTAATGAAGCAAATTATTTGGAACAAAACGAAATGGGACACCTAGGGGAGAAGAAGGAAAAAGAAAAATCTCTAAGCCATTGCTTGTGCTCCTTCTATTGCCCATGCCCTTAGCCAGGCTGGAGGCCAGCGGTGTGGTGGGGACAGAGGGGTGAGGCTGCAGCCTGGCACGCTGCCGCAGGAGAAGCAGCATGGCACGCTCACGGTCAGCCTCTCTGGCTTCTGCTGCTGCCTCGGGCCGCTGTCCTAGGAACTGCGGTGTCAAGGCCCCTGTGTGGCGGTGGCCCCTGCCAGGGGAGCGAGGTGCGGGCCTGTAGCTCTTCTGCTATTTATTCATGTGGCTAAGTGGTGCTGGCGCAAGCTACGCAAGCCTTATGGCAGGGAGAAGGCGCAGACTATAGGGGATAATACCAAAGCCTTAGTTCATTAAAGCAGCGCACATCTCCGAGTACTAAGGAAGCACTGAGAGAAGAGTCTATGTCCCAGCCTCAGTTTCCAGAGATTCAGGGCTTTGTGGATGTAATGATGACCCAAAAGAGCTATGTTTCATTCTGAGTGGGGGAAAAGGACTGTTTTAAACGAAGGATAAATATTCATAATTTTACCTTTTTAATTTTCAGCACAGAAAATTTGATTTGCACTTTAAGGTGAAAAAATGGTAAGATGCCTTATTTGTCTTCCTTCTGTTCTTTTCCCTCAGTTCTTCAAGTTTGGGTAGGTGTCAATCAAGTTCCAATCCCTTTGCTGCTGCCTGCATTCTGAATGCTGGTTCATCCTCGCTTCAAACTCTAAAATAAAACAGACTTAGTACACAACACAGAGATTTTCAGCAGCTGTGAGTTTACGTAATGGGTCTGTAAAATGTGTTAAGAAAAAACGATTTTCTATTGATATCTCACTGCAATCAAAATTGTGTACTAAGGGCCACTCTTAGTACCTCTACAAATTATTGCCGAATGCAGATTTTCAATAAAAGGAGCATTTAAAAAATTAATTGAAAGACACCTTTCTGTTTCCCAAGGTGAGAGAAAAAACCTAAAAGATCAAAGTCAGAATGCCTGGCTACTGTAGGATATAAAAAAATGAAATAATAAAATGTATCTGCATTTATTTTTTAATGTCTACTCAAAGAGATAAATGCAAGTTAACTCAATCAAGTGATTTCTTATTTCCAAACCAAGGAAATACATTGTGTATTTTGAGATATAGTTAAGGCCTTAGTAAAATTTTTAAGAAGAATTTGTTATAGTATGTAACATAGTGTCAGGGAAGTCCCCTTCCCTTAGAAAAGCAGGTGCATCTTCTATTATGCAGTTTATTTTTAGTAAATACGCTATGAGACATGCATACGGTTTACAGCTGCCTTTTAAAAACTTCTTCCTTACCGCAGCTGAGAAAGATTTCATAGCAGCTTTGAAACTGCAGCTGTAGTGCTTATAGATATCCATCAAGGACTGTGCCTACCCACGCACACAAAAAGCATCCCAACGCAAAAGGCCACAGCTTAGGGCCGCAGCTGGCAGGTACGGCGGCAGTCTGGGCAGCCTTTCTGCAGGCCCTCGCCTCTGTCTGAATGGGGGAAGTTCTGTTGCTTGTAGCTGTATGTTATTGCAAGCACCTTTGGCAAGGAGAAAAAAAAAATGAATAAAAAGAAACCCTGTCAGTCCAAAGGAAGATGTTCCATTGTTCTCCAGGAACAAACTAAAACATTTTATCTTTTCCTGCTTTGCTTTACATAGTGATGGTGAAAGCATGTCTGTTCATGAAGTAGAAGCAATTAAAATGCTGAATTAGGCTATAAGCATGATGCGAAATACCTGACTCTCTGTTCCAGCCAGGGCGACCTCGACGTACGCCTGGGGTTTGACCTGTGCGCCCAGGAGCAGGACTTCATTCACAAGAGGAAGAAGGTGGTTGCGGCAGCTCTGAAGGACGTTCTGCAGCTGGAGGAGGGCTTGCAGGATGACGAGGTAGCCAAGATGTAATTATTCTGTTTTCCCTGCAGCCGACTGTCAAAATGTGGCATTTCTGTTCAATTCCCGGTTTCCGGGAAGCAGCGTGGAGTTTCACGCACGAGCTGCAGCTGTCTTGTCTCTGCTCTGGGGCAGGGGCAGCCCCTCGGCAGGGGTGGCAGCGAGGCAGCGGCACCTGTACTTCCCTGCAGAACAGTCTCCCTACAGTCTCCTGGTGATTTGCACAAGAGACTAATTCACCCCAGTGCGTGGTAGCCATCTTTACAGTTAATGGAGCCAGCTCATATTTAAGGATTAATCCCTCCTGCAAGACTGCCAGACCCTGGATTTCTGTGTCATCACAGGAAGAAATAATTGCGCCTCACTTGCATGCCCAGTGTTGTACATATGCGCAGGGTCGGGCATGTGAGTGTGGCTTCTCCCTCCCTCCAGCGACTGTAAAAGAGATGGTGTCACCCGCTCTGGTCTCGGGGGATCTGAACTAGTCTGTGCTCTGAAACTCATGTCATGATACCTCTAGCATGGCCTGCAAAACAACTATGCGATAATAGAAATTGACACTGGCAAACTTCAGTTAACGCAGGGGTTACTACTACTCAAATGGAACCTGTAAGACAGCACCTCTGTTTTCTGGTCTGTTGCACCTGATAAAATTCCAGTTCGGATGGCAGGAGGTACCATTACTGGTCTGTGTTACTGGTTTTGCAATAGAGCACTGAAAATGCGACATGTGAGATGATGGATTTCATGTCCTAATGCTTAGCTGCTTGGCAGAGGGAACATGAGGTATTTCTTGCTTCTTCTACAGCACAATATTAATTCAGATTTTTCTTCTCCTTGCAGACTGGTGTCATGCAGCATTGATTGAGGATGTGTCTGACCCTTCTCAGACCATGTCACTAAACGCATGTATTTTGGGTTTGAACAGGTACCTGTGGTGGCAATCATGACAACAGGTGGTGGAACCAGAGCTCTGACAGCCATGTATGCCCACCTTCTCAGTGTGCAGGAAATTAACGTCTTGGACTGTGTCTCATACATCACTGGTTTATCCGGTACAACGTGGTAAGACCAAAATAAGCAAAATCTTCATAGGAATTTTCTATGTGTGATGTACAAGAAGTGATCTGAAATGTGGTATTGTCTTCACTATCAAGAAAGGGCTTTCTTTTTCTGCTGTGGCTTTTTTATTGTTTCATTCAGTGGGTATTTGCCCACATTTAGAATTAATTCAGTCCTGATTAAATATGTGGATGGTACCACAAACATGTGACTTTTCATATAAATCAGGGCATGATATGCAAACCCCTGTAACTTCCTGAAGCTCAGAACTCACACATTTCTTTATGGTTTTGTTGTTATGGTTTGTTTTGTTTTTTTTTTAGGACCATGTCAAACTTGTATGGAGATCCTGACTGGTCCCAAAAGGATCTTAAGGAAACACTCAATGATGCCCGAAAGCATGTGCTCAAAAATAAGTTATTTACTTGTTTTGCCCCCGATTGTCTGAAATACTATTTGAAAGAGTTGTGCCAGAGGGAACAGGAAGGACATCAGATATGTTTCACGGATCTATGGGGACTCATAATTGAAACCATGTTACATGAAAAGGTACAACAGCAGCACCTTTCTCTTCAGATTTGAATATTTAGTGAATATAGTGGTGAGGGGAAACAGTAAATCAAAAAATACTAGAGATTGGAAGGAACCTCTGGAGGTCATCTTGTCTAACAGCCCTGCTCAGGCAGGATCAGCTAGAGCTGGCTGCCCTGAGCCACAGGCTTTGAATATCACCACAGGTGAAGACTCCATAACTTCTGTGGGCAACGTATGCCAGTGTTTGACCACCCTTACAGAAAAGAGGGTTTTTGCTTGTTTGCTTGTTTGTTTTTCAGATAGATGCCTAAAGCATGTGCCTCAGCAGTGTCATTCGTGGTGTGTGTTGGCTGCATTATGCATTGTCAGAGCCCAGGCTTAGATGAAGTGGGAGGCTCTGTGTCATCTAACTGTCCTCAGCTACTGTCCTTCTTCAAAACAGGAGGACACCCATAAGCTCACAGATCAGCAGCAGGCACTAAATCAGGGTCAGAATCCCCTGCCCATCTACCTCTCTCTCAACGTGAAGGATAAAATCAGCGACCAGGATTTTAGAGGTAATAACACTCCAGAGTTTCACATAACATTTAATCCCAATAGGGGTCAATTTAGAATTAAGTAAAGAAACCAATTCAATGTGCAACTGCTCTAAAAGGCTAATCCACCTCAGATTAGAAATTAAATACTTAAATTTTTGAGGGCCTTAGTGTATTCATCTCATTCAGGATCAAAAGCAGGATGATGGAGGATGTTACCATGAAATTCTCTGCTACACATTTCTGTAGAAAGCTTCAGGAATCTAAAGCCTGTAGAGAAATTTAGACTGTAAGAGGGCAATTCACTCCTCATGTTCACCACTGTGAAAGGTACAGTGAAAAGGTACCTGCTTGCAAAGTAAGTTAGTTAGAAACCAGACTGCCTTAACCTGGCCAATGTCATGTGTTTTACTCAACTGCTTTGTGCCTCTGCTGCCATCATCAGTCTGTCTTGTGCTTTTTTCTTCAGAATGGGTGGAATTCACCCCTTATGAGGTAGGATTCCTGAAATACGGTGCCTTCATTCGCGCAGAAGATTTTGGTAGTGAGTTCTTCATGGGTCGCCTGATGAAGAAGATCCCAGAATCCAGAATCTGCTTTTTGGAAGGTGATTTGCTCCAGGCAACTGCACTGTAATGTAATAGAATATAATCTGCTCCTGTGCAAACCCCTCTTCCGCAATGAAACTGTTAGTATGGTTTTTATCTTCCAAGAGCAGTACATGGTAAAATATTAGGGCTAATAACAGGTCACTACCTGCAGGATTTTTAATTTTCTCTGCAATTTTATTCAGGAGAACAGATTTATTTGATTTTGTATGTGGTGATGCTTAATGACATGAAACCTTTGAAATACTTCTGTGTTTTTGTCAGCAACAAAAGTTGTGTAATATTGCCGCTAAGTTAAATCATTAGTCTCTTCTGCAACCTGGGTTTCTAAATACAGCCTTTTATCTACAATGTTCCTAACCCTGACTAATCCTCCAGGATAACACTTCCATTTTGGAGTGCAAATGGGTCATGATATTTACTTTTCTCCCGTCTTTCGTATGAACAGAAAAAGCAGTAAGGAAATCTTTTTCCTGCTGTGAAAGTGATCTCTTGTCTCATTGTGCTTCCTGCTTCCACCAACTGAATAATGAAAGTTTCGCGGGGGGGGGGGGGGTTTTA
>JAVJGJ010000060.1:72929103-72942071 GCA_035590215.1 Microhierax caerulescens | reverse complement strand
GGTTTGAGAAGTCAAGACTTCCTGCTTTTGTGGAGATTACACCTCACCACTAGCTGTAGTGACAAGAAGCAAATCAGAATCTCTCTGTTCCTGGCTGCAGTGTCAAACAAGGTACCCAGGCTTGCCTCCTGTGGTCAGGAAGGGCACCAGCCCCCTGCCTACACCCCCGTGGCACCCTCCTCCTGCCCTCTCTAGAGCAATGCTGGGACCGTTCTGCCCCTTCCCTGCCGGTGACCCAGCTCCCCTCGTTCAGGCAGTTACTCCAGGGGCACAGTTACCTGCAAAGTGTTGGCAGGTCCCTTTGCACGCCAGCCCCCGGGCAGCACAGGGCTGACCCCCAGGTCCTGCCGCTCCTTCCCACGTGGCCCGGCTGCGGCCTCGTCCCTCGCTCCGTTCCTCCAGGCTGGGTGTGCAGGGGCGCTCTGCAGGGCACAGCCGCACACCGGCACCCCTGCTGTGCTGTCAGCCATCAAATGGTCTGGACAGCCGTCAACTTTGCAATGTCTGGTAGGGGAAGAGCTTGAAAATGCAACCCAGGTATGCCCTAAACCCTAAAAAAAAAAAAAAAAAAAAAATAAAATAAAAATCAAAAGGCAAACGAAGAGAGTCCTACATTTACACTTTCTATTTTCAAAACTTTTAAGTCAGCTCCCTCATTCTAAGTGATATCAGCGTATGAATCTTGAATGTTTTGTGGTTGACAGTCTTGCATGATAACTTCATACCTGTAACAGGATTGTGTTAGAAATAAATAAGCCCTTTAGAATTACAAAGACTGGAGATTTGGGGAATAACAAATGCTGAGGACAAGAGGAAAATATTAAGGTGAACTTGACAAAATGTTATTTGCCACATAAGAAAAATGAACGTGTTGACAGATATATTGAAAACACTACCCGCCCTCTTAATATATGTCAATAAATTAGAATCTTTATATACGTGATGGATTCATACACTGATTTATAAAGACAGTCCCTTGTATTTGTGCACTAAGATAACGTAATGAATAAAGTTTGCTAGAGAATGCAGAAGGTGCTAAAGTCATTGTGAATGAAAATGCTTCCAGGTCTTTACCAGTTTACTTTCTCTCAAATATATCCTATGCTGCAGGGATCTGGAGCAGTGTATTTTCCTTGAATCTCATGGATGCCTGGTATATATCTGTTCATTCAGAAGACTTCTGGCACAAATGGACCCGAGACAAAATTACTGACATAGGTGGGTTATTCTTATGCTATTACATAATTTTATTTTGTCTTTATTATTATTATTATTATTATTATTATTATTATTATTATTATTATTATTATTATTATTATTATTATTATTATTATTTTCTGTGCCACTGCTGCCATACACACACATTTTTCAAAGCTATTGTGGAATTTCCTCTTTAGGGTTTTCTGTAATCCACATGGAAACCAGGAGGAGGTTTTTGCTGTGTGTTACAGTATAGCAGTCATTTCAGTTGTGTGATAAAAAAAATCCATGGGATCTGTCACAGGAAAAAAAAATAAATGTCCCTCATACGAGCCATTTTCAGAGCACAAGAGTAAAACTGGAGAAAAATATCCCTGCAGAGTGGGAGAGGCTGGAAACCTCCCCTACCAATCCACAGTCTTCCAGTTCCTCTCTTGGAAACTGGAACATGTCATGAGGTTTCACAGAAGCAAGAGCAAACAACATCCTTGCATCTCTGGAGTTTACAAAGCATGGATCCAAACTTCAGTACTATAGGAAGCCATTCCAAACGAGTCATAAAGAAAAGGTTTGCAAAACGTACCACCAAATTAAGGAAGATCTGCAGGGTGGAATTTCAAGGAGAAATGCACAGGACAGACACACTACAGAGAAGAAAGACGAGAAGGAAGAGAAATTTAGCAAAAGGGTGATTTATTTTATCTTGCACTTGCAAGAGGTAGTTTCTGGTTGCTAAAACAAGGAGCTTGTGTTTGCTGGGGAGTGACATTAATTACGTTTGTGTGGCTGAGAGATTGTGTTTGTGTGGCTTCTTATGTGTGTGGCTGAGAGAGAAACTGTAACACAGGTAACAAAGGAAGACTGGTTAAGTGCAGGATCTTGTAGTAGGTAAAGTCATAGAAAAGCAAAGATGTTTATAGGAGGTGAGATGGACTCTTCCACAGTACAAACAAGGCCTTTACTATTGCGGAGTGAGAATAAGAAACAGATTTTTCAAAGCTTAGCTGAAAAACTGAGATTTGTGGAGCTCCTGGAAATAAAGAGAAAGAAATTCAAGTTTTGCCAGGTGTTAAAACAAATTATGGTTGTACCGATTGACATCAACAATGAAACAACATACAAGAGCAGGTTTTCTTTCTTCTGCAGATGATGAAACCCTGTTCCCTACAAGGCCAAATGAGCTGCATACTCGAGTGGTTTGCCCCCCTGACAGCTTCTCAGACGTTTTCCGAGATGTTGCCATGTTACGTCCAGCAGCTTCAGAAATCCACAACTTTCTGAAGGGCCTCCAGATGAACAACAACTACCTAGAGAGCAAGTTCTCCAAATGGAAAGGTATGGTAATAGCACCCTGCTTCTATTTATTTTTTCAAACCATCCTTGTGAAAAAGAAACGATCGAGCTGACTGCCTTTTTGTTCTGCTCCCGTTCTCTCATAATATTTGAAACTGTTTTGTCACTGAAAGCTGAAATTCGGTAGCTGAGAGGCTTCAAAAATAGGTTCTTTAAAATTTCAGGAAGTCTAGCATCCAGTGGATGAGAAAGACCCTGACTAGCTGGCCCAGGTGCGTCTGCTGCTGTGCCAGCCAGCCGGCACACTTGTGCACAGCATTGGTGCCACCGTGCACGGTCTCTTGCCCAGCCAGTACTCAAGGATGTGGCAGGGAGCCTGGTTTCATGTTACCTCTATACTTGTAGGTAAGATATAACCTTTGTAACAGTATTCCCTGTTACCCAGTTTGTGAACTTGTGTTCAGCCTGGTACCAGCTCTTCCGTGTACCTTAGCAGCTACGTGCTTGTTCTCATTGCGTGTGAGGCAGAAAAGACCTTTAGTCTTTAGCATGTTGAGAGAGTGAGGTGCCATTTTAATTTTTTCTATATTAAAAGAAAAAAGCCAAAAAACCCAGACCTGATCAGTCACACACAAAACCAGGGGAGGGGATTAACTCTACTCTCCTGAGCCTCAAGTTAGTCCCTCTTAATTAGAGGAAAGCCAAATAAATTATGGAGTAAATAACAAAAAGAGGAAGCTAGACAAGGAACGGAGAAATGACTGAACTGCAGCCATCAGCTACATAGGTAGGCTTATAGACTCAGGAAAAGCTGAATTCTCTTTCTGTTAACAACTGACTGTGTTCAGCACCTCTTGTGCATTGAGCACCTCCTCTGAAAAAAACACACCCCTTCTTTTCTAGACTGTGAGCTTGACTCTCAGCCCAGCCGCCTGACAGTAGCAACAGACTACCTCATCCTGATTGATACTGCATTTGCCTTTGCCACCAGTTACCCACCCCTTCTGAGACCAGAAAGGAAAGTGGATGTCATTTTGCATTTCAACTACAGTTCAGGTTCCCAGACAGGGGTGAGCCTTGTGCATGCATGCGTATTTGCTGAGTTCTCTGTTTCATCTCTGAGTTACCGGAGTGACTGATGCTCTACTTATAGAAACTTTTTTTGCCCAGTGTCTGGAAAGTGTAAATGAGCTAAATGTTTACCATGTCATGTATCTTTATTGAACAGTACAAGTGCTATCAGGAAGTAAGAATGTAGTAGACTGAGTCTGCCCGTTTTTATGGGTATATGTGTTTTAGCTGTTTTGAAGGCAGTCAGATATAGAGTGAATGAAGCTAAATGTATTTAAAAATTGTTCAAGACTTCTCAGTGCAATCAAAGCTATTCTTATGCATGGGAAAATGTACATTCAGGACAATATAACTGTAACAGTAGGAGAGTTTTATGCAGAAGAACAGATATGCAAATGAATGCAAGAACAGTTTGTATTCAGGAACTTTAAATTCCTTAGGAATGAAAAGTTGTCTAAAGACAGCATTTTTAATATCCAAATGTGGGATGTAGATTTTCAGACAGGCATGTGGACCCAGATCCATCCCACTTAACTCTGGCCCTCCCCATCTTGGCTCTATATGCATTCTGGCCTAAACTGAGTATGTGCCATAATCTGTCAGAAGTGGGCCCTTACCCCACAAACATTCCTTCTGAATTTGGTGAAATGAGAAATGCTTCTGGTATTTACATTCTAATGTTTTCTTTTGTTTTGTTTTCTTGTGGTAACCAGCCCCTGAAAGAAGCCTCTAAATACTTTGCAAAACAGGGAATCCCTTTCCCTAGGAAGGTGCCAGATGATCAGGAAACCCCACACTTGAAGGAATGCTACATTGTCGGTGACAAGGAGACCCCAGAAACACCTATTGTGGTATTTTTCCCTCTAGTAAATGACACCTTCAGGGACTACAAAGCGCCTGGTAAGTTTACAGTTAGCTGTCATGTTAACAGAGACAGCAGCCACCCTCTTTCTCCTTTACACTGTGCAATATCTGTCCTTCAGATCGTTCTGTAAACACATGCAGACTCTTTTTGCTTAGATCTGAACCATATCAAGAAGCTTAGAATATGTAATTTTTCCCAGACAGCAGAGCAGCAGCTGGAGTCAGCCTTTGGCATATATGCCCCTCTTCAGATTTTTTTTTTTATTGTCTTCTCATAGGTAGATTGTAGAGTTTACTGATGAAACATATATTCTGTTTATCTGCAGCAGCAGAAATTAGCAGGGATATTTCCTCTCATACTTGTCATCCTTTCCTCTTAAAGAATGCTCTGGGGAATCTAAGGATTTCATTGTTTAGAATAATTTCCAGGCTTACAGCTATGCAGATAACCTTGAAAACAAGAGTGTGAACTAGAGACGTGATGAAAATACAGCACTGAGCCATGCTGACAGTTTCTGTTCAGCGAGTCCTACTTTGAACTTTTAAAAAGTGTTTCAAAGGCAGCATTACCAGTCACTTCAAAACAGATAGAATTCTAAGTCCTGGTACCATATCCCACACAACAATACTACCTCTGTTGTTGCCAAAAATCTCAGTTACTTCTTCTCCAGATGGTAAAATTCCTAACTTGTGCTGTGAGAACACTTATTTTTCAATCACTTCAAAGCCCCACAGTATACTGAAAACCAAAAGTGCTAGGCTGGTATATGTTACATTAAGTTTAACAACAGAACTAATGCAGAAAGTATTGCCCAAATTGAATTATTTTTTTTTTTTTTTTTTTTTTTTGGGGGGGGGTTGTTTTCTGTTGTGTTTGGTTTGGTTTTTTTTTTTTTAAGCGAGTCATAAAAAAATCTATAGTACTTTTGCTTTGTAGATATTCTGGATTGAGTTCATTGCACATCTGAGGTATCCAGCTGGGGTTTTGAACAGGATTCAAATAGTCTAAGAGTATTTACGTAGGTACATGCACCAGTCTACTCCAGCTCTTACCACAGATCAGATAACAGAAAGGTTGGTTTCTGCAGTTCCTTTTGTAGAAAGAATTAGAGAAAGGAGAAGAGGAAAAAGAATTAAAATAGGAACTAAGGATTAGCTTTTGTGCTGCTCTTCTGTACTGCTCTCTGAGGGAGTTGGCCTACCCTCTCCCCCTCAATAATTTCCAGAATCTGGGCTGTCATGTCTAACTCGGTTATCTAGGATCGGGTGTACATCAGGTGATGTGCAGATGCTACATGTCAACATAAATTATCAGGGAATCCAAAAAGGGGTGTTACTAGGCATGTAGAAGATGTATATGAAGACCTGGATGATACCTACGTATTACACACACTTGAGGCAAGCCTGTGCTGCCCAACCGGTTCAGCTGGTAGCTGCCAGCTGAGAGGGAAGACAGAGAGAAGGGGCCCTTGTTGGGTGCCCACAGGTGAAGTGTCGCCTGAGCTGATGTGGAAGAGCTCGGCCCATGCAGGTTTTTGGGAGGGTTGCTACCTCACTGCTGAGACCTAACCTCCACAGCAGCAGGATGGATGCTGCAGAAAGTCCCGGGAGGCTGGGAAGGGGTGTCTGCCCTTTGTCAGTGACAGGCAGAGATCAGCTTAATTTATAGTGCTTCAGTACCAATGCCTGGCCCAGAGGTAAATTTGTACATGCATGCACTTTAGTTCAATCACATGGATGGGCAGTTTTTCCTTAGCAGCTCATCCATCAGCTTGTTCAGCAAAGGGAATTTAGAGCCTGGACAGTAAATGAGCAAAACTGACACATGCGAACTGGGTTACTTCTGCAGTGGTTAGACTATTCCATGACCGAGTAGAAAGGAGATTCTCTGTGTGAGGCTCAGACTGCTCTAGGAGAGCCTGTTTCAGCAGGGGTTGGACTGGATGGTCTCCAGAGACCCCTTCCCACACCAACCAGTCTGTGATTCTCTGACTGTTTCACTTGAGTGGTACCAGTTCCTTGTCACTCTGCAAAGCCAGAGGTGTGCATCTATCAGACTTGGAGAGACCAGAGTACTTTTTTACTTGGAGTAAAACCAGAATCCTTTGATCAATGTTGTTAGATCAACATTGCTAGAGAAGATTCCCCAAATGCATGTGGTCCTGTCAGTAAGAGATGGTGACTTTTCCCAGTGCCTGCTCCCCTGCTTTGGTACAGGTGGTGCAGGTGTCTGTGACTGTGGAGGGTGATTGCACCTTGTGGTAG
Source organism: Microhierax caerulescens (assembly GCA_035590215.1). NCBI lineage: Eukaryota > Metazoa > Chordata > Aves > Falconiformes > Falconidae > Microhierax > Microhierax caerulescens. The sequence goes on along the minus strand of JAVJGJ010000060.1, from coordinate 72,935,378 downwards.
CACCCTCTTGCCTATGTGATGGTCTCTCTGAAGGCTGATAGAAAAACTCTCTTGTCTCTGATGCTTTCTAATCTGTGATGAGGAGGGATCAAGCATTATATTTCCTGCCTGTGTTAACCATTGTTTCTACCCCTGACAGTATTATCTACCATTTCTGGCTTGTTCCTGCTCTCTTTGCCTCATGCCAGCTGTTAAAAAGCCAGGGGGTCCGTGGGAGGAGGATGGGGAAGGAAAAAATATGTGTGAACCATGTCAGGCTGTCCTAGTCTCAGCTGAGAGAGAGTTAATTTTCTTCCTAGTAGCTGGTACCGTGCTGTGTTTTGGGTGTAGTATGAGAATAATGTTGGTGACACACTGATGGTTTAGTTATTGCTAAGTAGCATTTATACTAAGTCAGGGACTTTCCAGCTTCTCCTGCCCCGCCAGTGAACAGGCTGGGGGCACAGGGAGCTGGGAAGGGGACACAAGCGGGACAGCCCACCCCGACTGGCTGAAGGGATATCCCATACCATATGACACTGTGCTCAGCATATAAACTGGGGGGAAAGCTGGCCAGGGGCTGCTGCTCGGGAACTGGCTGGGCATTGGTCAGCAAGTGGTGAGCAATTGCGTTGTGCATCACTTGTTGTGTATATTCTAATTCTTCTTTTTATTGTTATCATCATCGTTATTATTTTCTTCTTTTTCTGTCCCATTAAATTATCTCAACCTGAGTTTTCCCACTTTTTCTGATTCTTTCCCCCATCCCGCTGTGGGGGCGGGGAGCGGGTAAACAGCTGCATGGGGCAGAGTTGCTGGCTGGGCTTAAACTATGACATGGGCATATAGGCCAGCACAGAGCAGTGGATCTCCACATCTTCAGCTTTCTGGCCAAGGGGTGGGATCCTCAGGTTTCTTTTAGCAGCCAAAGGCATATACTGGAGTCTAGGAATCTGCAGAATCTAACCAAATGAATTGACCTTTTGCCTTCCAAGAACCTTTTTTTACTCTGCATACAGACAGGCAGATGCAAGTTGAGCCTGCCTATACGCTGTGTCCTGTCAGTGCAGAGCCGAGCAAAAACTCATATGGCCAAGCGGGCTGCTTACACTCTCCAAAGTGCAGGCAGAGTACTCGCTTTTGCAGAGTTCAGGAAGGCGAGTTTGCCTGCTGTACACTGAGTATCTCACGGAAAACATACCCTTAGCTCAGAGGGTGCGTGTCGCACCTATGGAGTTCAGCCTACAGGTGTATTTTCACCAGGCCAGTAAGTGGCAGCGTGTCTAAAGCAGCAGCTGAATCGGGACCACTCATGGTGCCACTGTTCAGAGCAGATGGCCAGGCCGAAGCTGAGATCAGCTACTGTTTTGAATCACAGGTGACTTATGAAGATCCTATAAAAGCAAGTTAGGAGGTGTGATTTACAGCTTCTGTATCTATAAATTTGTTGAGGTTTGTGATTCCCAGGGTAAGCATCAGATATTTTTTTGCCCTGTACTACAGAGGTCCCTGTGAACATTTTCTCTGTGGTAGCCTGCAAATAAAGTTCTGCACTAGCTTTGAATCTGGCTTCTGCTGTCAAACGAATTAAAATAAATAAGTTTATTGAATTTGTCTTCAGATCATAACATGGGATGGATCTAATATTTCCAGAGATGACACTTATCTAATTATCTGCCTAAGTATTTTGCCTGGATCTGTGATACATATGTTGATTATCCTGGGATGATGAAATGGGCATGAAACGTTCTTCCAGTATCTTTGTCAAATCTTAGTGATTCAGGGAATATCAGGTTCACTCTCACTGTTGAGGTTACACAAAGCCTGTAGTTTTTTGTAGTAGTAGGTAGCTCAAGGAACTTATTACCATAAATATTTGGGCCATCTGCTTCTGGGCTATGTCCAGATAATGACTCTGTCATGTCTCTCGGTTTAGATGCTAGCATCTAGTTGTTTAGGTCTGTATTTTTGCATAATCCTTCCCAGTAAGACTTGATGTAGCAGAGTGTGCTAGAGCAAGTGCCAGACAGTGCTGGGTGAAAGAATACATCAGGCTGCTGAGAAGGCAGGTGTACTTTTGGGAAGCTGGAATCACTGAAATACATGGATTTTCAGGAGTCTGTTTCTGAAGGCATGAAAGGACAGTAGTGAGGAAAATAACACGATGCAGAGTTGAAGCTGGAAGGCACAGAAAGCGGCAGTGGCTTCAGGCCCCTTGCCCAGAAAGAAACCATGCTGACATGAGGTCCTTGCTGCTGTGGGAGAAAGAGAGGAAAGAAAGAGTGACTCATGTTTCCTTGCACCTTGGCTAGAAAGGCAGGGTGCTGTGACAGCTGGAGAGAGCAGCAAGGCTGGGGCTGGGAAAGTGTCAGTGCTGAGCGGGAGCGGGAGACCACGCTGGAAGCTCGCTCCAGGGCTCTAGGAGGAGGCAGGGCGTCTCACCCTGCTGTGCTCAAAAGAGGAGCTACTCAGCTTGTGTTGGCATTTCAGGAGTACCCGGGACCCCCTTACTCACCCCGCTACCAGTATCTCCACCCCCTGTTGCCAACCAAATACCCCAGCAGTCAGACAGCTGTGGAGGGAGGATTTTGGATTGTGATCCTGAGAAACGCCCAGGCCCCACTGCTTTTTGCTAGTTAACTGAGTCATTGTTTGTCCCTTAGGTGTGAAACGTAGTCCCTCAGAGATGGCAGAGGGCGATGTTGATGTTGCCAATGCCTGTGGTCCATATTACATTAACAATCTGAGTTATTCAGAGGAAGATTTTGACAAACTGGTGAACCTAAGTTACTACAATGTCCAGAACAATAAAGATTTGATCCTCCAGGCCTTGTGTACTGCTGTGGAGCGGAAAAAGCGACATAAGAAAGAGCAACCACTGCAAAAACTACCTGATGGGGATGGTGTATATGTGCCTGATAGAGAGGGAACCCCGCATTTGGCTGACTGCCCAGCACCAGGGAATATGAAATAAAATATCTACGAGTCCTGTTAATGAAAGAAAAAAAAAAAAAAAAGGAATTTGATTAGGAAGTGAAGAAAAGCCAAAGAATGCTAAAGGTAGCACTTTGTCGTAGAAAATGCTGAAGCCTGTCTGTCAGTGAAGGGAATAAACACAAAACCCCAGAGCTCTTCCTTAATGAACTAATGTGTTTCCCTTGTTGACAACCTCAGGAGCATGGCTAGGTGAGGCTGTGCTCTGCTCCTGCTTGCAGAAGTGACCTTTCAGGCCAAGGCCAAAATCTGTGGGCAAGGAAGCATGAGGAAGTTTATAGAGACTGTGTTTCCGCTCTACCTGCGCTATAAAAAGAGAGGATTGTCAGCCCAGAAACGCAGCAGAGAACAAAATCCATTGTCTTTAAAACAAGACAAGACCAAGAGAAGTCCATTTGTGAACTAAGGAGTCTTTATATGAATGTAAATAAATATTAAACTTTATATATTAAAACACTTTTGGAGTCAGAGTTACAGCAAATAAACACTTTTCACAGAAAATACATTCTAATTCATTCCTCTTAAGTGCTTCTTCCTCTACTAGCAAGACAATTAAAGGCGGCCTTATTTCATAGCTGCTGAAAAATTATTGAAGAAGAAATTATACCTGCTCCCGACCTAGATGTGAACTGCCCCAGGATCCTGGGACCCCTTGAGTTTAAGATTACACTTAAGACACATCTCTACAAGAACTGACTTATGCTAATTTATTCTATTAAGCTGCACTTAAATGTTGTTGGTACATATCAAAGGTTTAAAGCTTTAAAGCTCTTGAGACTGTTACATCTGAAAAGACACAAAACCCACAGACAAAGCAGTTCTAAAATTGTATTCTAATACCACTCACCCCCATTGTGATTTTTTAACTTGGAGTGGAGTATTGCACCTGAAGTTAGTGGAACATTAACTTTCATGGTGCTTTGGTCCTTTTGAGTAAGCCCTCTGTGTTTTTGACAGATGGGATCCTCAGTCTCCATTTATTCTTTTTCTAAATTAACTTTTATTTGATGCAATTTATTTATTTATTAGAAATCTTGTATCTACAAGCCTATGCTTCCTACATGCTTCCCTGCTGTTCAGGTCTGCTGTAGTAGCTTTTGTCAATAGATCCTGTTAATGTGGCCAAAAATGGAAGCTTTACAAATCCCTTCGCCCTCAAGGTCGAGGGTCTCCTCCTAGGTGGAGCACAGTACCGTAATCCTTCTGTTTACCCCTTAGGTCGGTGAACGCTTACCTGTGGTGCATGCTACAGGAGCCCATACAGCTCCCGGGCGGGCTGTATGCCTGGGGTTTGCCCCCCGAGGAAACAAGAGCAAAAACAGTCCCGGCAGTCGTGCTGATGCATGCTGGATCTCTTCGCAATACGGGACAGGACGGGATGTGGCCAGAGGGCACAGCCAGACCTGGGAATTTGGAATCACTCCCAGGTTCCCGTATGCAGTTAGAGCTTTATTGTCTGAAGGGCAAAAATTATCCCACTGACAGCAGGAAGCATCTTGGCAGGAAGTCTGCAGACAAGCAGAGCGAGGTGTGTGAGTGCAAACAGCGCCTTGCCCTTCCTGCAGCCATGAAGGGGTCATGGAGAACAAAGAACACTTTGCCCCATTTCAAAAAAGCTTATGTGAAATAATTGTTTGGTGTCCCTGAGTTCTCCGTGTTCAAGAAGAACACAGCGGTGATCAGAGGTGGAACAACTTCCACACGAGGCGTGAGTAGGCACAGAATCTGGAAACTAGAAAAAGGACAGCAGGAGTGAGAGGCAGATAAGAGCGAGACCTGGGAAATCTGGAGTGCCCTGTGGGTGCTGAACAGGGAGTGACCGTGCACCTCTCTTTGAATACAAGAGCTGGAGGGGATCAGACAGATTGAGTTACAGACCTCTTTGACAATGGATGCAATGGATGTTGTTGTTGATAAATGTTTATGCGGTCAAAAAAACCCTGACTGATGCATTCGCTGGAAGATATTTAAGGACTAAAAAAAATACAAGGGCTTCACATCTGCCTTGGTCCTGCACTGAATCAGCAGCTCCCAGAGGCTGGGAGGACAGTCGGACAGAGTGTTGTCCCTGCCCTCTTTCTGTGATGGTCTCTGGTCATTAAATACTGGATGCACCAAAAACGAGTGGGTAAGCGGTCTCACCTCAGACAGCAGTGCTTAGGTTGTCCACAGCTCAGATATTTTTGCAGCTAATAAATGATCAGGAGTAGTCAGCACTACTAAAGATGTGGTGATACAAGACTCATTTAAAAGAAATTACTGAAGTAAGATGGAGTAGATGTAAGTAACTGCAAGGACAATGTAATTACCTATGGATTAACCTATGGGGATAAATCACGAAAATGAGAGGAGTACAAAACTGAACTATAAAAAGGGTATTTAAAAAAAAAGAATGAGGAAGCCAGTCAGCAAGACCCTGCATGAAATGTACAAAATCTTTAGACTCAGCATGGAAATTGCAACAAAAGAGTTGCAAAACACACACAGAGCTCGAAATAAAATGTGAAGCAAGGAACCAAGAAAAGTCAGAGTGGTGGAACGCTCAGGACTGAGCACCGTTAAAGCCCAACATCTGTTCTCTGAGGAAAGCACGGGGAGGAGAGAGGGGGAAAGGGCACATCCAAACCTGCTGATGTATTTAGAAAAGAGCCAACGTGTACAGAGAAAAAGCTGGAAATTAGAAGGAAGAAAGGTACATAGCTAAAAATGTGAATCAAGCAGACGTGCTGGAGCAGCAAACAGGGATTTCATTGATAAGGATGTTGCAGAGGAGGCACGGACATGTGTGTAACACAGAAGGTACACTTAGAATTTTTACACACAGCTTCAGCAACAAGTCCCCTCCTTTTTTTTTTTTTTTTGGGGGGGGGGGGGGGGGTTTTTTTGGTTTACCTAGGAGCCCAAGCTTTTGGGTCGAAGTAGTGAGTGAGCACAGGCAGACTGTTATGTCAGAGAAAAACGATGTTCGTGTTACCAATTTCTGCACTGTTCTGGGGGTACGGTCCTGACCACGTTAAAATCTCTTGTAACCCCACGGAAAAGGCGGGGGCTTAACGCAGCCTCAGGAGCAGCGGCTGCAGCTACCGGGGCTGCCGCGGGGAGCGGGGGCCCCGGCTGCCCGGCAAGGGGCTGACAGCTCAGCGCCGAAGGGCAGCCGGGGCGGCCCTGTGTGTGCGGGGGAAAGCAAGCAGCCCCTCCCGCAAAGGCAGCGGCACCGCCTCGGAAAACCCCAGCCCCGCGCCCGCAGAGCCCCCGCCCGCTCGGCAGCGGTGGCGCGGCCGGGCACAGGCCCCGCCGCCGCC
>JAVJGJ010000060.1:72895508-72928260 GCA_035590215.1 Microhierax caerulescens | reverse complement strand
GGGGGGGGGGGGCCCTCGGCCCCCCCCCCCCCCCCCCCCGACAAGTGCCGCCAACCAGCAGTATCACTAATATGGCAACTTCACGCCGCTGTTGCAGGATTTTCTGCCTTTCCCGGTTCCTCCTAGCCGAGTTTGTTACTGACCGATTTCAGGGGGCTGAAGCTGCCTCGGGTGTTAGGAGCTTGTGACTATTTTGCACCTATTTGAGAGTGTTTGCCTCTCATCTACCCCTTACGCATCAGCCTCAAGTTACACAAAACTCGGCAAAAGACACTGAGTGATCACTTGGACCAAATTTTGACCTACTCGTATGTGAAGCTCATTACAGTTCTGTAAATTTTACGGTGTTTCTCTTTCGGTTCCAAAGGTTACCAGCAGCCTTGCCCTAACACAGCTTTCGTTTTGCAGTGCAAAAGGCGTGCCCCCCTCCCCTCCCCGCTGCAGAGCCATGTTTACCCCCACTCACCTGAGAGCTTTCAGATGTTTGCAGAGCTAACGGTGTTTCTTTTCTGGTTTTACAACTAGCTAATTGAAAGCTTGAAGCTGAACTTCATTCTGTACTGATTATTGCTCAATTCCTGCAGTTAAAGTGGTTTCCCTCAGAGAACTATTTTAAAAATAGAAATCGGGCTGTAACTAAAGGAAAAGAAACTTAGTTTCAGGATCCCCAGAGGTAGTGACAAGAAAGCATGTGTCAGTGGAGAAGGTGATGTTGATTTTCCCAATGTTTCTATAGCCGTGTTTTTTCGTTTTCTTTTCTGAAACAACATTTGCTTTGTTAGTCCGTATATGTTTCCAGATAAGTGTTGTTACCTGGCTTACAGAGGCATTGAGGGCATGGGTGTTACAGAGACAGAAGGGTCCCAAATATGTCGCTGCCTGTCCGCTGCTGCGTCATTGGCAATTCACATGAGCGTTTTTCCCCTCCTGCAAGAGTTTGCCCTGGATCAGAATGCATGTTCTTGATACATCCAAGTTTTCTGTCCTTTACAGTTGTCCATATTTGACCAGAGCGCGAGCTTAGATATTGTGCTTAGAAATGTAATTATTCCTTGCAGTGCCTTAGATGTATTTTTGATACTGTTGCTTTGTGAGTAACTTGTTATCCCCTTAACTATAAAATACTGAGCCAATCGCCTTGACTGACACTATTTTCCGGTCTGAAAGAGAAAAGAAGTTTCACTTATCACAGCTATTTCCAGCTGCTTTTTTTTTTTTTTTAGCACTGGTCACTGTTGGGCGAAGATGCCCAGACGAATTTGCCAGAGATCAAGCTTTCAAAGATGTTTTCTCATGCCTTTTATTAAAATACCGGACTGAATGGAGGAGGTGACTTCTACCGTGATATGCCCTTCCCTTCACCTACCCCTTTCTCCTGTCCCCATTTTAGGTAGATTGCAGAGTGGTTTAACCCCTTGTTAGGTATCAGAGAAGACAGGAGCTGACTGTTGAGCTGCATTCAGTAGTAGAACAGTGGTTACTGCTTCTAAAGGACTGCGGTCTGACCGCACCACCATGAACATTCATTACATCAGTGTTCGCTATAGAATAGAAAATAATTGGCTGAATCAGCATGAGAAAATGCTCCATTCAAGGCAGGCAGTAACTTAGACAATAGTGTTACAGTGACTGTTCCTCAAAATCCAGTTTAGAGGAGAAAAAGAAAAGCAAAAAAGGGAGGTGGTTGTATGCTGAACACAAGACTTAGGAGGGGATATGAGGAAAAAAATTACAGGATCCGGGTCAGCAGCAAATAAATTTCCCCTCTGGCAGGCTGAATTTCCCATGGGAGAAATGTATACACTCTCAAAATTGCTATAATTCAGGTTTATTGTAGATAGTTTTTCTTAGAATGAAGTTGGACTATGGGGATTTTTTCCCAGTAGCCTTTTAACAAGCAATCATTATTTTAAATCTTGAAAGTGCTTTTTGTTCCACATTTCTCCATTTCATAGTCAGGGGGGCATACTAGATCTGCTTAAGTGTTCCTTGTTGAGTTTATGTGTGAACATAACAATTCTATTTAGTTGACAAACAACTCATTTGGGATTTACTTTGATTTAGACATTATCGTGAGGGCTTCACATTTTCATACCTCTGACACATCCACATCCACGCAATTCCTTCCACTAAGTCTTCATGGAAAATACTGATCTAGCAATGAGTGAATGTCCCTAAGGATTAAGATATGCAAACAAACGCTTCCAGGTTTCCAGCAGCTCTTCTGTTTTCTCACTTGACAGTGTTTATCCTCTTTGCACTTGGAACAGTGTAGCGAAACTGGCAGGGTTTTCCCTAAGGTGGAGAGTGGTGATACACTGTGTTATTCATGCATTCGACAATGCTGACAATTCAAATGGATAAATCCAGGCACAAATGTTAATACTTGTCTGATGGTATTTAATGGGGTGGGAGGACAGGTGAGAGCCAGGTGCTTAGTTTGCATGTGAGCTGCTTGGCCTTGCAGCTTCTGTAACTGTCAATTCTCCTGGCTGCTTTAGGGGAAGAAGCGGGGAAAGGAGGGACAGGAAAGGAGAATTGTAGTGTATGAAAAAGAGATAGGAGCTGGTCGGTACCGGTGAGCCTGTAGTTGCTGACCTTTTTCTTTCTTTTAACACTGAATTAAACTTCTAGTCTAATAATTTTTAACTGGGTAAAAACTTTTCTATTTTAGAAGTGTAAGAGACTGACTTTTTTTTAAAAAGAACTTATCAAGATGAGGGAAAACAGAAGTAAATTCGTCAGCTTGCCAGGCTGTGCTTTTACTTTGCTCACAGGTATTATTCAGAGGTTAAAATGGTAAACTTACTTCTGTTTAACTCAGCCTGAGCTGGGTGTTGTGAAAACACCCTTTTGTATGCATGGTATCTGGAGTCAGCAAGTACTGTGCAGTCATTTGTATGGCAAGAATGGGCTGCACCTCTTTCTTCAGGGGGGAAAATGTCCCTCAGTTTCTTTGGGTGAAGGCTGGAACTTCTTTGTTACTAGCTCTATGTGAAAGTTTTATTTATTTGGAGCAGAATTCTTACACGAAAGCAAACATCAGCTAGTTTTGTTGCGTTTAAAAAAACAACAGTGTAGAGGATTTGGGTGCATATGTAGTACGGAGGTGAGCAGCCCTGTGAAAGGAGACCTGGATTTGTCTCCCAATGCATCACGGGGTATCCCTGTGCAGTGCCGCTCTGTCTGGCTCACCTGGGTTTATGCTTTAGTATGGCTTAGCGAAAGCATTTAGACTTAAGATTACTGGTATCCGCAACTGTGAGTAATCTTTGCTATTTCTGGCACTTTGTAAACCAGTTTCCTATAGTCTGGCTATACATCTTGCAAAGGAAGGTAGATGAATGTTTATTGGCAAAGCAGAAAGGTTATAGCCCCCAGGTGAAAACAAAGGGAGACAGTCAACAGGATGTCTGCTGTTTGATCCAGACTGTCTTTGGGACGTTTGCTATTTTTAAGCATTCTTCCTGTGAACCTTTTTGAACTCTCTCCCCACTGAAAGTCCAGGTATTTTCCTATGTTAATATAGCATACTGTACAAAATTCTTTGTAGCTTTTCAGTTTGCAGAAGACTGCTCATCCCTTCTGTGTGGCTAAGTGAAATTGGTATTTTCAGGCTGAGAGGAATACAGTACAATACAGCTTGTAAAGCCACTGCTCAAGAACTACAGTTTATTTTAGTCTGTACTGATTCTTGGTATGCAACTGTGAGGCAGTCTTAGTGGAAAATACCTGCCTTGCAGAGTGTTTCCTGTGTCTGTTGAATAGCTGTACCAGGCTCAGTACTGTGACTGTTTGGGGCTGGGGGGGAGCTTAGCGTTTTGAAGGAGATCTTGCCTTCCTGGGGTGTTACCACTATGAGCGCCCGGTTTTTAAAGCTGCATCTGCAACATTAACTTGGAAGTTCATTGCAGTTCAGTAGTGCTTTGTTCTTGTTCAGTCATTTCAATAAGGAGCAAATCTGAATTTGTACTGTTGGGTTCTAAGCTGAAAATACAGATGTTGGAAGTACTGAAAGGTGTTCCATACTTCCAACTGTTTGTAAATTCTTCAGGTAATACATGTGCAGCAACTTCACGAGTACCCTGTGAGATTATTTTTTTTTCAGCCATCTAAAAGACTACCACCATTGAATGCCCATAGCTATGCCTGGCAGGTTCAGAAGTTTATGATGGATAGCAATTATCCTGTTACTGTGGAGGTGTCTTATCCTGCATTCAGGTCCCATCAGGTAGTTTTCTGTGACCTGGGATCTGGCACTTCTCTTGTGTGCATTTGATTCAGTACAGTGTTCTTTCTCGCTGCTCTGGGAACTCCTTGTCATATGTGTTGCCACCTTATGAATTGCTGCCTCTGTCAGCAGAAGTCTGGGAATGACAATTCCTATCAAGAAAATAACTTGGTTACCAGTATCATAGAGATACTTTCTCTTTTAAAAGATGGGCAGTGAGGAAGAGCAGAACTGAGAGACTTTGAAGTAGAGTGTTTTATCTTGGCAGGTTAAAAAAAAATAAATAATCTTATTTGGAAGATAAAACTGATCTTTCACAAACAATGCTGTGGATAAGTCCAGTCTGCATATAGAAGTGGCTCTTGAGAGTTAGCTTTTGCATCCTGTTCTAGAGGGCTCTAGTCTGCAGTGGTGTTCCATCAGGAAGCAGGAGCACACTTCTGATTGTTGGGGAGTTCAGCTGTTTGCTGCAACATCTGAAAGCCCTGGGTTTCCATGCATAAAGGGCTCAACTGCTGAGCTGTCAAAGGAGTTTTGTCTTCCATTTTGATACATGATCTACTTCATAGGATGAGGTGTCTGCTGCATTGTTCAGCAGACCCATGGTGGGGTTTTTTTTGTTTTTGGGGAGAGGCTAGTGTTATTTCCCTGTTACTGTGTACTAGGTACAGCTTATTCTGTAAGTAGAACAAATTGACTTTGGCATGTTCTGGCATGACTGTTCTTATGTGCCTCCTTTCTCACAGTTCTTAGCATTGGCTTTTTTTAAAAAATTGTAAGTAGAAAACTGCAGGAAATCTCATGTAAGTAACTGTTCTATGCTTTAAGCCTCCCAGATCATAGGTTGAGCTGATGGGAGCCAGTTTGCTAAGTCTAGTGGAGAACGATCTTTGAAATGTGTAGTGTGTATTTTAGTTCCTTAAATTCAGCTTCTGTGCCCTGATCCATAAAGTCTGTGAATGTTTGGGCATTGAATTTAAAGACAAATGGCGATTGTTCAGCAAGTACAGACACTTTACAGAATGGTTTTTGCAGCAAAAGTAGCCTGCAAGTCCTCTCAAATCAGTACTGGTTTATGAAATGACAGCACAACAGGCATAGAGCTGTTGGATTAAGGGCCAGAACAAACCTATTACTCAAAGACAGATGTTAATATAGATGTGCTCAAGCCTAATTAGTGCTGTCATTTGATATAGGACCATCACCTGTGCCTGAAGAAGAATTCTCATTTAAATCCAGCTTTGATTATGTAAAAAATTAAATTATAGTTGGTTAAAATTGTGAGACGTTTTTAAGAACTCCAGGATGACATGGAACCCATTGAATCAGTAAGTATGAGAGAACTTTATCTGAGAATTTTAATGCTCGTGTAATGTCACACTACAGCATACTGGGAAACAATTTGGTCTTAGTTTTGAGGTGAACATTTTCAAGATGGTGGTGTTGTGAATGAGGACAATAACACTCATTTTTCTTAAAGAGGAGAGAAAAAATATTTTTTCAGGAAAAACTTGCCCCAAACTTTCAAGTTCAGCAGGGTTGTCTGCTGCTATTTTTGAAAAGTAGCAGTTACCATAGTATAGGCTGCAGGAGTGTTGTAAGTTGGAGGCTTGGAGCTGATTTTGCTTATCACTTGCTATCCAGGAAGGGATGCAGACAGTCTTTTTCTGTACATACATGCTCTGGTTCCATTAAGCTTTAGCATTTTAAATACATTGTCCTTCATTTGAGACCTTGTTGTCTGGAAAGTTATGACTTAGTCTATCAGGCTTGGTCCTGTGAGTATGTGCTCTCTGCATCTGAGTGGACTAATCAAAGGGAGATGCAAAATGGTTTCTGTTGGTGCAGTGCTGCCTGACTCCATGCCTCTTGGAAGTACTTTACTGCTAGGCCTCAAGTTCTGCAGGTCTGACTTAAGTTAACAATTACTTTTTGATATGCAAGTCAAAAGGAAAAAATCCGTTCCTCAATCCCAAACAGATTTAACTGTATTGTCTCATAACTGTGTTATCTCTGCCTGTGGTAAGATGAGTTGAAACTAGTAAATATCATACTGAGTTAATCAAAGGGTTAGATCTGTCAGCAAACTGATACTGCTCATGTGCTGTTTCAAACCGCTCCCTTTTTAGTGTCAGCAGCACTTGCGTAGGCTTGATAACACACAAAAGCAGCAGTGTCTTTTACTGTAACCTACAGCACTGGGATCAAAAACTGAAATTCAGTTCTTCTTTTGTTCTCGCACCCAATTAATGAAATGCAGGAAAAATGTACTTTTATTATTCTAAAGTGTGTGTATCCTTGAGAATTTTCAAGTGAATTACAGGTATTTGCTTTTGCCATAGTTCCCAGTCATTCATTCTGTTACTTTACATTTTCTCCACCTTTAGATACCTGCTTGAACAAGACTTTCCAGGAATGCGGATCGGTCCAGAGCCCACCACGGATTCTTTTATTGCTGTGATGTATGGAGATTCAGAAGGAAGCATTCCTGGAAACGCCCTAGTTGTTGATCCTAAGAAGCCATTCCGCAAACTTAGCCGCTTTGGAAATGCTTTCCTGAACAGGTGAGATCTGTTTGCTTGCTGTCTTGATTTTTATGTTTAAATTACTGCTTGATACCATCTCCAAGCATCAAGGTTTTTTTACTAAGCTTTTTCTACTGTATTTGTTGTGCACAGCATAGAATAAATATTCAAACACAAGCAGGAGTGGTGGCAGTTCAAGTAAATAAAAAATAAAATTAAAAAAGGCGGTACTAGGGTATGGTAGCACTACCACAGATACATTCAGTCATCTGAACAGAAAATCACAGTTAAAACCAGTTCACAGAGAATTGCTGAAATGCTCCACCAGCTGACTTCTTTGTAAGGCATTACACTAGCTGGAACTTAGGATCAGTTTGGGCACAAGTTCTCCTGCTCAGTAAAACTGACAGATGAGTACTATTATCGAAAACTACTGTCCAAAATAGGAAAAAAATATTTTCCCTTTGCTGTCTTGCTCCTTTCTGCTGGTATCACCAGAGGTCTTGGTATAGCTCTTTAAAATTGTGAATTGCTGGGATATGTAAAAAGGCCTAGAAGAATGGAGAGTATTTGAATATGCCTTCTGGATAAATACATATTCAGCTGTTAAGTGTTTAATGTTGACTGGCTTGTCTTCGCACAGCCCCATAGACCAGGGTGATAGTGTTAGCTTCTGAATGGCTACTGCATATTTGCAAAAAAGGGAAGAGTTGTTCAGAAGCTGTGAATTCTGCTGTAGGTAACTTAAGTAGCAGGCTAAATATTTTCAGTTAAAAGTTATTAATAACTTTGTTCACATTGTGTGAGAAATCAGCTTGTTTTTTTCCTGTATTTGACACAGAGGCCTGTCTTTCCAAGCCAATTAATCTAAATTGGTTCTCTTTTAACAATAAACTTTCCTGTTTGGCTGATAAACACTGGCATATGTGTTAAAAGTTCATCAAGTCTTATCTCTTGCTGCACTTATTCACAGAAGAAAGTTTATAGCAGCTTATAGTTGGTTTTGTTATCACTTTGCTGAGAGACAGGCCTATGTACTGTGGGAAGCTGCAGCCAAGTCCCATTTTAATTAATAATTTTGTGGTCCATGACCTCTTTCTGTGAGATTGTTGGCGAAGTCCTGTCCTCCAATCATTATTCTGTTTCTCTTTTCCCACCATTGTGCTCTGTGCACAAAGTTAATGTAATTGTACTGTAAATCGTATTTTGTACAATATTCAAGTACACGCAACATGTAATAATGCTATATGTTTGGATGAATGGCATGCACATAATTTTTTGGCTAAATCGTCTGTCTAGCTATTTGTGTCAGGTCCTGAATCTTAGGCAAGCAAGATTATTTGCTAGCTAAAAAGATGTACATCCGAAATAACTGCCTAAATTATTCCAGTTCTTGTGGTGACTGTGATACTATTATATTGCAGTGCTGTGAGCAGCCTGATCTTCCCCAACAGTCACATTCACTCCTTAGTTTTGCAGTGGAGATCTAGGTGTTTATGTTTCCCTAGCATCCCCCTTGGTCTGCCACTCTGATCATACTGCTGCTTTTTAAAAACTTGTTAGCTCCTTTCTCTTTGCAACTTCACCTAGTTGAAAATATCTTGGGCTTCAGTTCAGTATCTTTGAGTAATTTTCCCCTGTTCTTACCTGCAATCATACTACATATTTTACTTTGTCTTCTTTCATTTGGCATGCAGAAAATCCTTTATACCCAATATTACATTTTTCACTCCTGTGTTAATAGATTTTTCCCTACTCCCTTTCTCTCACGCCCCCACTTTTTTTTTAATTATTTCCCAATCCTAGTGTTTTGGAAAAATTTAAGGCTATGGACACTTAGACTGCAAAGTTTGGTGCCCTTTTCAGCTAAATGTAACATGAAAGGAAATAGTGACTGAGGTAATGGAGAAACTAAAAACAAAGTAGCACCCATCAAGGCTTGTACTTACTAATTAGCTGTATTTATTTATTGATTTTACCTTGCCTCTTTTTTTTTTTTTTTTTTTTTTTTTTTTTTTATGACCCCTTCGTACTTTCTCCTGTATCTCACTGCTTGTCTCTGTAAGGCTCCTGAGTGTAGAAACTTGTCTCTTACTTCTCCTGAGTACTTTTAAGGAAAGCAGGGGGTGAAGGAGGTGGGGACAGGACCTAGTGTAGCCCTGGATGCTAGTTAAAGTGAGGAAAGAATATTGCAGCATACCAGAAGATCCCAGAAATATGTTGGTGCTGCTGAGAAGAAACACGTGGTCCTGCTCTATTCCAATGGGTATCTGAATGGACACAAAAAGGAGTATAAATTTTTACTAGAGTCTTTGAGTCATCCAAAGTTAATCTAAAAAAATAATATAGAATCAACAAATGATTGCAAGGTTGTTGATTTCATCTTTGCAAACAATGTAACTAGTTTTTGCAAAGATAGACTAATATTGCTCATTTTCTCTAACAATCGTTTTATCATAACATGAAAAACATGACAGGATCAAAGGTCTGATGTGTCACAAGCAGTTACAGTTATCTCATTCACACAACTATTTTTGTAATGTGTTTTTTGTGAAGTTCTGTTGTCATTTAGGTAGGCAGTATGTAGTTTATCTTTTGATGATGCAGCACTTAAAATGACAATTTATGCAGGTCATACAGGAAATAGTGGGTCAGAGCCAAGTCTCAATGTCAAAAAGAGATATTAAAATACAACTAGCATTACAGTTTTAAGTTGTCTGAAATGTTAGTTTGATGTAAGATATTTTTTTTAATCAATGTGTTGTCTTTACATCATGGATATATTTTAAAAGCTGCAGCCAGGTAATTCTGAGTTTATCCTTCTATTTTATTTCCTTTTCCTATATACTTTCCTCCTCCCTTTGCCACTAGCGACTGCTGCAGAGACTGCACTATCTTTACATTCTGAGGCCTGTAGTTCTCTTATCTTACAGTCTTTTTTAGCTGTCCCAGTTCGGGTGATGCTTAATTGGGTGCAAAGGGAAAATACTGCCGTATTGTTCAGCTGAAATAATGGTGCCCATCTTCCTATAAGATATGTCTAGAAACATCTCAGTGATACTAAACAAGCACTGGGATTTCTAGGGTTGTAATAAAGTGATAAGAAAAAAACATGTGAAAATCCAGCCTTCACACTTCCAAATTATGAAAGCTACTGCATGTTGTACCTGCTAGTGATGTGTTATTTTGGTAATGGTTGACATGGTCAAATGTATTTTCTTTGTCCCTTATGCATATCCACTATACTTCCAGAAAATGTGTTTGCTTTAATGTAGTGTCTCCTTTAGGTTTTGGAGAGTTCAAAAAACGTTATTTTACTCAATAGTACCTCACTGCCCTTTCAGAAGCATCTCTTAAGCTAGTAAAAAATTAGCCTTAGTGGAAGAGTTTGCTTCAGATGCGTGGTATTTTCTACACCTGGTGTTCCAATAATAAAAAAAACCAACCAAACAAACAAAAAACCCCAAACCAAAAACAACCCCCAAAAGGGGAGTTCGATTTACTTACCCTCAGGTTTAATCAGGCCGAGATGTCTGCTGCTTCCCCACCCACTCCACCCGGGGTTTAAGAGAGAGCTGTAGCTGATCCTTTTGTACCCAGGATGGGATGCTGTGTGCTTTTGTTCGGGCTCATTGCTACAAGGTCACCTGAAAAACAAGATGAAACGAGGTGTAAGGATTATTTTTCTCTTCCCGATTTCCTTTGAATCAGCTGGATCATTAACTGTCCCACTGCAGCTTCCAAATTTTGATGTATCTTATATTTTCTATGCTATATTTGACTGCCTGAACTCTTCCAAACTCAGATTATTGCTGCTCTTTGTTAGTTTGCTTTGGCATGGCTAAAACCTGCTGCTGTGATGCCCTCTCGCTGGAGGTAGCGGGCCTTCTGCAGCACAAGGCGGGGCGGCCATCTTGCGGCCCCCCGGGAGGGCGGGTGGCTGCTGCGCTGCCCAGGCCTTCAGCTGCTGCCAGGTAAGGCGATTAAGGCTTATGCAAATCTCTTGCAGGCAGCTCATGATGAAGGGAGGGCAAGGTCTTCAGTCATGAGCTATCCTAGGAGCATCAGAGTAGCTCGGAATTAGCACATGAGGTGTTCTGCACGGCACTGTGAGCCCTTGTGAATTGTTTTTCATAATGCCACCACAAAATATGCCTCCCGTCGCAGAGGCAGAAGGTTATTGTTCAGGGCACGCTGTACGTAATTTGAACTGTTGGCTCTGGCGGTATGAATGCTTTTGCTAGGTTTGTGGGAGAAGCGTGGTTGTTTTCAGTCCTGCGCAAGCTCTGCCTGGGAGGGTGGTGGTCAGAGGTGGGGGTGGGTCAGAGGGTGACTGCCAGGGGCCGGCGTACAAACGTGCTGTCAGTGTGGCTTTCTGCCTTGCTTCCTTTGTCCTTCAAATCTCTTCGAATTTGGGCAAAAGCTGGAGTACATGAAGAGTTGTTTCTTGTTATACTAATTTTGGTCTGAGCAAAATGTTTGTTTTATGGTGTCTTTTTAATGCTGCGTATATGGCTCGTGTTGTTGGCTCTTGCAAAATTTGGACTTTTATCAGTGCTTAGACATGTGGTTCTACAGGATTTTCCTGTGGTTTGTTTTTTGTGAGAAGCTGTCTGTTTACATTTTATTTTCTTAAACAGAAACAGTTGCTGGACATATGGGTTCAGTAAGACTTCAGAATTTATTATTTTTTCTTTAGATCTTGCTCGAGTCTTTCTAAAAGCAGGTACATAAAGGGGAGCTCTCAAGGGGCAGTCTACATGTGAGCTAGAGCTCTTGTTAATGTTTTGTTGGGTTTTTTTCCTCCTTCTTTCCTGCAGGTTCATGTGTTCCCAGTTACCTAACCAGGTACTGAAGAGCATCAGTATCATTGACAGCCCTGGCATTCTTTCTGGAGAGAAGCAGCGCATCAGCAGAGGTGAGTTGCAGGGCTTGAAAATAACTGAGCTTGCTATTTTTGCTGTATGGGACAAGTCATCATCCTAATCTGTTGGGGGCCTGTTTTAGTGGTATTGAGTGGTGGTGTGCCCCAAACTTTCTCACTACAATGCCTATTAAACCCATGTTTTAAGGCTGGATGTAGGGTTTGGAATTTTTTTCTCTTGAAAACTGAGGGTGTTGGGATTTTTATTGTCCTGCTATGGCCGCAGATGGTTATGGTTGCATGGTCTGTTGAGAAAAATCCTTATTTCCATCATTTTAATTGCTTTCTAAAAAGGCTCTGATGTATACTATTGAAGTTAATGAAGAAATGTTTCATAATAGCTATAGCTCTTCAAGCTGGTCAAGTTTAAAAATTGAGGGGGTTGGGCTATAAGAAAGTTGCTTTTATTGTAGGCACAGCTGCTAGTGTTGCTGCTTAAGGTTGCTTGGTCATGCCATAATATAATTTTTCAGTCAAAAGAGTTAAGGTAGCAGGAGGAAGAGGGAATGAGAATATTTAATAAATCAAAAATGCTACAATGAACCGAACGCTGTTTTTAACATGCTGTTTTAAGAAATTGACCTGTCTTTGAGAAACTATTGAAGCAGTGTAATGTAAATAACTTTCTCCTTATTTCCTTCAGCTGCATTTAAGTGCACATCGAGATTTCTGAGGAGTTGTAAATGGTAGTAATCCAGTGTGTGGTTTATGCTGCCCTCTGTTTTCAGACCTTTGCTTAAGAATGGAAATGTGTGTTTCACGTCTGTGGGAGGGGAAATAATCAGTTCTTTAACATACCACACCTGGGATTTTTGAGAATGAGTGCCATATACAGTATCAGTTCTTTAACATATCACACCTGGGATTTTTGAGAATGAGTGCCATATACAGTACCTGTGCAACCACAGTCTTGTCTTTACGTTGCACTAACAAACTAAGAGGCTAACTTCTTAGGACTGTAATGTAAACTATGCTTGATTAGTAAACTGGCCTACTAGAAGTTTCTGGATTCTTTGTTTAGTGACAGAATGTGAGTCTTCTGACCTCTTTGTTGCTCTTACAGTCGGGCAAGGTGTTCATCATGGCAAGAAACCTGTGTTTTCCTATATGTGATATATTGGTGAACTAGTAGAGATGAACAGCAGGAGTGCTCAACATCTGTGCAAAGGCCTGAATGTTGTTTAACCAGATCAGTAAAACAAAAACTGCATGTTGGCAATCTTACTTCTAGGCACCAATAAACAACCGTGTAACTGATGATCTTTAATCCTGAAAAATCTTCTCGTAAGATATCCAAGAAATGTTTAAGTTGCAGGTTACACAGAGTGTCTGATAAAATCAGAGATGGTCTTAAATCTCCTATTTCTCCATTGTGCCTGTTTTTTCTTGGTGAGGAAAAAGGGAGCTGAAATCCACATCTTTCCCCCTCTCTGCTTGTTAAATCAAGGGAAAATAATGCTGGACAGCATTCAAGTATCTGTTACCACTTTTGGAACAGCATGGAAACAAACAGGAAATAAGCAGGAAACTAAAGCATCATATTAATATGCCGCTGAAAAAGTGAACAATTGTGTGACAAAATTCAACACCATTAGGGATTGCTGCGGAAGTCCCAGCCTTCACGTGTGGGACAGAGTTGTGTTTCGCTCCAACGTTTCACTGGTAGCCCTGCATTCCTTAAAGGACTGTGGCTCTTCGCTGCTATCTAGAGTAGCTCTCATGACTTAACAAAACATATGACTGCTGTTCCTTTATTGTTCAGAAATTGTGTTTCTTGATTGTTTGTGCCTTATCAATTGTTTCTATGGCCTAGCTGGCCTGCCCTTTGATATGGTAGACTTTCACCTAAGTTGACAAGTGCTCAGTGATAACCTCAAATTCTTACCTGTTTCATGGGCTTGAAATTGACCAGATTACATTCCATGAATTTTTTTCCAATGTGCTAAGGGCTGTCTTGAATATGTAATTTGGAGTGGTTCTTTCATCACAAGTGTGGTTCTCCTGTGTGATGTTTAGCTTTAAGCAGTGTGGTTGTACCATAAATAAGGTTTTGGGAGTCAGCTTTAGAGCGCTGTTGTCTCTGTCATGGGCTTGCAGGACAACTGCTGCCAAGGTTTAAGGTTTCATGTA
The DNA here is from genome assembly GCA_035590215.1 of Microhierax caerulescens. Classification (NCBI taxonomy): domain Eukaryota; kingdom Metazoa; phylum Chordata; class Aves; order Falconiformes; family Falconidae; genus Microhierax; species Microhierax caerulescens. The sequence continues at coordinate 72,914,450 of JAVJGJ010000060.1, read as the reverse complement.
CTTGGGCATCAGCATACCTGAAGTACCTACAAGTCACTGTATCAACCTATTACATGCTGTTATGATTAGGCAGTACTGTGCTTACCCATGTCTGAAATACTGCATAGTCAGATACATTTCCTGTACGTGACTTTTGGTCTGCTTGTGTAATTTCCATACAGGTGGTTTTGTGGAGTACAGACATGACTTGTCCTGCAGTGCTGCACACAGCAAGGCCTGTGTGACCTGCTTCCTGCAGGAGTCTGACTGACTTAACATATTTATGCTAGAAGTCTAATTTAGCGTGTTTTGAAGTTCGAGTTGCATTGATTACTTTTTACATCACTGCATGCAAATGTAAGCAGGATTCTACAAGATGTTTTCTGCTGTCCCTAAATGTGTCTGTGTCAGAGAAGGTTCTGTTTGTACACCTTTGGTCCAAAAAAGATTCTTTTTTTTCCCTACAAATTGTGTGCTGTTACCCCTTAAACTGACTGGCAGCTTCTCGCTGAAAAGGTTGCAGCTGGTGTGCTTCACTATGGGAACTGCCATTGCCTTTCACTGTGAAAGTGATTACAGACAAACACAGGGGTGCTTTTCTGTGCTTGCCAGGAAAACTCTAAATATACAGGGTGATTCTTCAGAATTTATTTCTGACAATTTCATGAATTTTTATTTCAAAATTTTATAGTTCAGCAGGCTTTTTAAGCTTTTGGTTTCTTTCTTAAACTTTTTTTCTTACGAATCTTGCTGTTTTCTAAATAGTATATATAAGATGAGATTTTTCCTAATTCAGTAATGGAATATGACATTGAATAACACCTGATAAGTATTCTTAGATGCTTTCTATTCTGCATATTATTGGTGTCTGGTCATATTTGAGTTTTTAAAATACCTTTCTAGAAGTTTATCTTGTTTCTAACATTTGTGAGCAGCAGCTTCTTATTGGTGGTGTTTTAATGTGTTTGATGGAAGAATAACATTACAGGACCTCGGTGTAAAACCTTCACTCTTTGCTGTTCGTGGTTTTTTTCCATCTTGCTGTGAGGAGCTGCTTACCTATTCACCTATGAATGGACATTACACCTGTATAATGACAGAATTTGACAGGTATCACTAGGAGTAAGGTGAAGCCTTCTGAGACCAAGAAAGGAATCCAATGTGTTAACTTTCAGTTTTAAAATGCAGGAAAACAGTAAAGGGACTACGTAAAAAATATGGTATATCCACCACTTCCCAGTGTATTTTATTTATAACTCTGGAAAGCATCCAGGCTGTGGATAAAGGAGCTGATCACTTTCTGAAGGGTCAAAAATATACCCAGAGTGCCACATTCAAAGCTGTCTTTCTTGATGTACCTTTCCCGCTCCTGTTGCCGTCAGGAGGATGTGCCAGAAGCTTCCTGCCTGTCAGTTCAGGTGCTGTGTGAGTGGCTGGAGGGGAATGTACAGACGTGTGCCAGCATTGTCCCTGGTCAGACAATGCCTGTCCCTGTGCTGCTTCTGCAGCATCACTGGTGGCATTCACAAAGCCCATGTCAGGCAGAAATGTGCATGTGGTCTGCAAGATTTGGAAGGAACAATGAGTGTAAGGAGAGGAGGAAGCAGCAGCAATATCTGGCAGGGTGCAGGGAAGAACTGCTTTTAGAAAGGAGAGGGGAGGTTGGTTCATGATTGAGTGGCATGAAGGCAAGGGTTTTAAGAAATATGGGGAAAGCGCAGAAGAAAATGGAGGATATGGTTAGCTTGTATTTTTAGAATTGGAGTTACTTAAATACAGGTAATTTTCTCAGTTCAGTCTGGCTTGCGAAAATGTCATGGGTTAAGTAAGGTGATGTACGTAGCTGCAGCACTGTGCCAGGCTTCCCCCTGCAGTGGGACACCGCATTCTCCTTAGGATTACTATACCAACAGGAGTGCAGTAAGAGTATTATCCAGGAGTGCTGGACTGAGACAGGCTTTCATTAATGAAACTGGAAACTTTCACCCTGGACAGCAAAATGTGCATCTTTCCATGTGGGACTGAGCTCCCTTTGAAGGACGGGGAAGTTTAGACGCTCACCTGTGGCAAAGCATTAGAAGAGCAGCAGATTGGGCACGGGCGGAAAGGCTGCTCTTGTGCACATCTGGATTGCCTGTTGTGTCCTTGGTTGGTTGGTTTGTAGACAGCAGGGGCAGGTGGGACCACCCCGGAGCTCTGCCCACCCCTGATTCATCTGGTAAGTGGGTACTGTTCTGAGCTTGGAGGCTCCTCGTCGCAGCATTGGGGTGAGGTGCAGGAGGTGCATGTGCACTGCGGGCTCAGTGCCAGCCCCTGGGGTGGAAGAACTGGACACACTGTCTGAGCTCAGAGAGGACGGGTGGAGCCCATCAAGTCTCGCTTACGGCTTTCTGAGTTGCAAAGGCGTTGGGAGATGGTGTTAGGGCAAGTCTGAAATTATTCACCTTGCACCCACAAGGGAAAGCCCGCTGTTTGTTTAAATCTTTATTACTAACTGGCACATAAAATTGACCCACACTAGCGCTGCAGAGCTGTAGCTTTGAGTATGACTGGTGTCTGTCCTGTATGGGGCTGGTACTTTGCCCTGTGCTAATGACACATGTGGGCTTGTCATCATTGCTTTCATCAGTGTTACCAGGGCTGGTAATCACAAGCAGTTTCTGTCCAACTTTTTAATTACTCCCACATCGTTTCCTTTTGTTCTCCCCTGGTCTCTGCTCAGCCCGTTACTGATGCCCAACAGTTACGCTTCTGTTGGAGGCACCAGCTTGCTCCCTCCATGCAGCCTGGGACAAGCTCAAGAGCTTGGCAATGCTGCTGGTGGATCGCAGCTTTCCCCTGTCACGTAGCTGGATACAAGGGTGACTTGCGTCTTTCTAATACGCATTTGCAAATAGATGTTGTACCTGGTGAGATGTAGATCCTCAGACTGGATGTAATTGCTGGCATCAGTCACTGGGAACAAACCCTTGAAGAAACAACAACCTCTGAAGAAGAGCAGCAAGAAGCTGAGAAGTATCAACACCAAATATTTTTGGTCAGGTTTTCTGAAGTGATCAGTGTTGACTTAGTACAGCTCAACTTTAAAAGCCTTAGTCCACACGCGTGTACTATATGTGACAGGATCCTAAATAAATGCTTTGTGTCTCAGTTCTGAATTACTCAACCATATATCACTTCTCTGTAGTTTGGATATACTCTATGTATAACCACTGAACCTGCTTACAAAATAAGTTCGCTTCTGATGATCAATTTTCATTAAAATGAATAGATATTTTTCAGATATTTTTAAGGTCTTTCTCTTACCCATTTTCAGCAAGTGGACTTCTCTTTCTCAAAGCAAATGCTTCATAAATATTTAATTTATGTTTAAAATAAATTTATTGCTAGTTAACATGCAGTTGTTGACTGTGTAATTGTTTCTACAGTTCAAAATCTATCAACTGTGTGGTGGGAATTTATATGTTAATTTAACCAGCCTTATAAGTCATCATCTCACATATCCGTTTGTGGAAAACTTAACAGAATTTAACTTGCCTCATTTTGCAATTTTCTGTATTTATTTTCAAGCATATTTTCTTCAACATGAGTGAAATCTGAACAGGTTGCTGCATACTCAGTTGCAACAGTGCACAAATCTATGTTGTTACATGCAGGTGACATACAAGATCTCCCTTCTCCCTTTCCTACTAAATTTTTATAAAGGTAAATTATTCATACTGGTTTTGATTAGATTGTTAGTGTAAAGTGAGAAGTATTCTCTTCCAGCTGTATTTTGTACAGCTTTCCTCCTTGCCCCCACCTTTCATCTTGTGTTCAGCCTTTCAGGAACTGGTCACAGGAAAGAACGTATGAAAGCACCAGAGCAGCGTTATTTGGAGGGGGGACCGGATTTTGCATTCTTTACAAAGTAATCCTTTTAATAGGAAATATTATGTTGGCTTTTCTTTTTTTTTTTTTTTTTTTTTTTTTTTATAGCCAGTTAAGGAGTCTGACCTGCATCCTTTTGGATCCTAGTAACACCTTTTTAACATAGCCCTCTCTTTTCAGTTTGACGTGTCTGTGCAAGATTTTTAGTGAAGTTTTATGATCTCTTTTTCGGGAGGGGAGATGAGGCAGAGAGGACTGGTAACTGAGAGCATTTTTTTGCTATTAACTAGAATTTCTGGATTTCATTTCTTGTGCTATTTGTTGCTTTCCAGCAAAAGGTTTAAGACAGTTCTTCCCTGTGTTGCTAAACGCGTGTGAGTGCTCCATGACAAATCTGGAGTTCACCATTTTCCTCTATTATTTTTGTGTGTGTCTGCTTTTCTTAATGTTGCCCCTAGTCAGGTTCTGCTGGAAGGCAAAGCAAGCTGATTTGCTTTTGTGTTCCCTGTTAAAGACAAACAACTTGAAGATAAAATGAATAATGACTTGATTGAACCAGCATTGTTTTAAGAAAAGCTAAACAGCTTCACAGTGTCCCCATACCCTTTTATTTATACTGTTTCAAAGATGCTAGGGAAGAATGAAGAGTGGTGAAGAGTCTTTCTCTTGTGTCTGGACCAGGTGTATGAAGTGTTTGGGTAACTGGCTCATGTATGAGTAGTCTTAAGTGGGTTTTCTTTGCTGGGGGATTGGAGGTTTAAAGGCTTATCTTGCACAGCTGAGAAATTACCAAAGATACCCTGGAGGGCTCCCTGGTAACTGAGCTTTCTTTGCTGTTGGTATTTAAGTATATGCTGCTAGGAGCAAACCTGTCGATTCTGTTTGGGTTAACTTTACACCAGTAAAGTTAAAAAAACCCCAAACATTTTAAAATATATATTTTTTTATAAATTTTAATATTTTTTAAAAAAGCATTTTGACTGCTTCCTCTTTTAGTTCTGATTTGTTTCTAAGAGGAGGGTTTGGACATCAGCTCCCAGCTCATACCTTGCCTGTTCCTTACTGAAACAAGATGAGTCACATCCTTGCCAAGCCCAATGCCACATCGCTAGCAGTGACTCTCTGTGGATTATGTGTCACCTCTGAATAAGGAGTTCCTGAATACTGTTTGCTATGTGGATTTAGGTACCAGCTGTGCTTAAAAAGCCTTCAGACAAGTGCTATGAATAGGCTTTCCCTTAGAATGTAAGAGTTTGCTTCAGATGATCAGGATGGTCACTGCTTGTGTTCTGTAGCATGTCGTGTCCCCAAAGCCATCAGCAAAGCAGGCACGTCACTTCTAAGTTCTATCTCTTGAGGCTGCTGTGGTAGAAATAACAGCAAGTGCTGCAATGCAAGGAGAGGTAAGTTTGGAAATGGTTTTAAAATCCAAATATATTCAGTTGCTCGCTTACACTGGAGTGCTGCACCTGCTCTGTTTTCCTTCTTAGTACAGAGAGGCAGCGCTATGGAAGTGACCAGTGTTAGCAGTGATGGAGAGAGCTTGCCGTAAGAGCCCCACAGACCTGCTTGGCTTGGGCGCCCTGCTGGAGCCGGAGCTCCTGGGAGGTGGCAAGTGTGGGTGTGAGACAGTAACTCACAGCAGCACAGAAGACAGCAATGTAAGAGATGGATGGCAAGGTTGAGAGGAGGGCAGTGATAGAAAACAAAGGCGATAATAGTGAGACTGGTCCAAGGACATGCAGGGTACGGTTGTCCTGACCTCATTGTCCACAGGCAGTCTGCTCCAGGGGGTTCACCTCCTCTTTTCCCCCAGGGAGATGCTATGATCCCCTTGTTCTGTCCCTAGCCCTACCTTGTCTGAGACTTGCTTTCCTGAATGGTGGGACTGTAACAGTGTATTCTTCCTTTAGGCTATGACTTCTGCCAAGTCCTCCAGTGGTTTGCTGAGAGGGTTGACCGTATCATCCTCCTTTTTGATGCCCATAAGCTGGATATATCGGATGAGTTTTCAGAGGCTATTAAGTCATTCCGGGGCCAGGATGACAAGATTCGAGTGGTGCTTAATAAGGCTGACCAAGTGGACACACAGCAGCTGATGAGGGTCTACGGTGCGCTCATGTGGTCCCTGGGAAAGGTGATCAACACTCCAGAGGTGCTGCGGGTCTACATTGGCTCGTTCTGGGCCCATCCTCTCCGAAACACAGAGAATCGAAGACTCTTTGAAGCTGAAGCACAGGATCTTTTTGAGGATATCCAGAGTCTCCCGCAGAAGGCTGCAGTGCGGAAACTCAATGATCTCATTAAGAGGGCAAGACTTGCAAAGGTACGAAAAGATTACAAAAAATGAATTAATTGAATGAACAGTCTCTTCTGTCTCTTTCAGTGTGTCCTTTCTCACCCTTCCCAGTCTTTATCTACCTATAAACTGTGTGTTTTTCAGCAAATGGATTGAATTGTCCATTTTTCAAGAAAGAGGTACTCAGGATACAGAAGCAAGTAGGAGGAAATAGAGACTGGTACTGGGATGACTCCCTAACTTTAGAGAAGGGTTTTGATACTTTTTAGGCCATTAAACTATTGTTTGTTTGGTAAGGGAGTGATTTTTTTTTTTCTCTTTTTTTAATGACACTGTGTAGTGAGGTAATTTCAATGTGACTTTTTGGTGATAAACCACTTCGTTTAAAAAAAAAAAAAGTTGTTATGTAGAGAACACTTAAAAAAAACAAAAAAAAAAAAAAGAGAGGCAAAAATCCACAACAAAAACTATTCACATGTGACCTTCCATATATTTTTTTGCACATTAATGCCTTAATGCATACTGTCAATCAACTGCTGTGGAAAAACACTTTGACTAAATGCATTTATATTATATCTTGGAATACAAGACTGATTAAAAACCTCGCTCTTGGTGAAGCACAGATAATGATGAATTGAAGAGGTGCTTGTGCACTAGATCGAAACTCCTGAGCCTCTCAGATTGTATCTTCTTTGTTCCCAGTCACAGAGACACTTGGGTGGTATGGACTTTTTGTCACCGTACCTGGAAAACCCGATCTCTCTTTATGCAGGAACATGAGTTACGTGCCCCACTGCAGTGTGGGTAGCCCCTGTCCCCATTTGCTTTTGGCTCTGGAGGAGTACATGCAGTGCATGCAGCTTACAGTCATTAACTAGTGTGCATGGGCAGGCTGTGTGCGACACACTGTGACTGTCTACAGCTGACATTTGAAAACCGGTTTAATCTTTTGACAAGTCTCTAGTTATCTTTGAATGAGTGGATGTCACTTCAAAGCTTTGTGAATTATCACCAAGTTTTAACTACCTATTTGTAAAACCTTCTGGTCATATTTTACACTAATCTTCAGACTCCCTGCTTAACAGTGCTCTAGCTTCATCTGTCCTCTCTTCTGACAGCCTCACTAGAATAAGCATTGGTTGCAGTGTGAAACGTTTCTTTGCCTGTTTCTCTGATTCTGCAGTGAGTTTCTTTTATTGTAGTACTGCAGCTGCTGTTAGAGTAATAGTTAAAAGCACTGCTAACCTGCTTGTTTTGAAAAGCTCAAGAACAAAATGAAAATTGCTGATTCAAGAATTAGAGTTGTCATTTGGAAGATTGGAAGAGGAGGAAAACTAACCACAGAAGTACTTGGGGAGAAAGATGGTGGTATAAGTCAAAAATTCTATTTCCTATGCAGTTATCAAACAGAATGTGAGTTGAGTTAATGCAGTTGTCTTGAAACACATTTTCATGTGTACTCTAAGCAAAAAGGAAGAGGGCTTGCACTTATATTGATATAAGAGTAGTTGTGTGGGGATGTATGTAATTCCCTATGTCAGCTTAGTTAACGCTCAGAATATAATGATATGTTTGTGTTTGGGATTTTTGATGGCCTGAGCTTTAGGGCACCCTGTAGCGTTTGATTATTTTAAAGTTCGGTTTAAAACCAAGTTCCTGTTGATGTTGTATCAAAAGCTGCTATGAACACAATGTCTTGTGGGTGGTGTTGGCAGCTTTTTGCTTTCATTTGTTAAAATCATTCTGAAAGTGGAAAAGTGTTAGGTGAATCGTCTTTAGGTGTTACTATGTAATGTAAAATAAAAATGGATAGAGCTGAATACAAAATACAGTGCTCATGGGGCATGCTAATCAGACAGCTGTGGAAGGGGAATAAACTGTTTATCTGCAGGAAAGCAGCAATGTAATTTTTCCAGTGTTGTCTTAGTATCTTCTAAACTTAAAAGTACTGACACTCAAAAATAATGTTTGACAGCATTACATGGTACTTTTTTTGGGTCCTATTTCTATGCCACTCTGTTCTTAATCTCGTGTGCAGTAACCAAAAGCAAACTTGTTAACTTGCTGTGAAATTTAGGCATTAGTTTGTTTGGGTTTTTTTGTTTTGGTTTTTTTTTGGGGGGTGGGTGTTGTGGTGGTTTGTTTGGGGTTTTTTTTTGTCCTGTGACTCACTATCTCATTTCAAAGACCAGAACTGTTCTTATCTACAAGAAACACATGTGCATACTGGCAGACCTTAGATCACTTAACATACATATGTGAAACTGTTAGTGCTTGTCAACTGTAAAAGTACTTTTCTGGTTTTGCTAGAGGTATTACCTTAATAGCCATAAAATTACTTAATTTATAAACTCTATTAAAATCAGTTCTGTCATTCTGGAGAAATAGTCAAATATACCCTATTAGAAAAATCAATGGGTTTATGCAGAAACCCTGCTTTTCTCTGGTGTTCATTTTTTTTTCCTCTGTAGAGATTTAAATTTATGTACAATTAAAATGCATGCCCTTTTTTTAGATATGAGGAAGTAACGCTGTGTGAAAGTTGTGATTGGAGACTTGTAAATACAAACTGTTTACATTGTTTTTGTTTAAAAACAAAGAGGGTTTTTTCCCCCTTTTCCAGTAAGCCTCCTAAATAAGTAAGGAAAGGAATGGGAGAGCACTTCCCGTGTAGAGATTGTGTAAGCTTTGTACAGGATAGTATAAGGCACATTCTCTATTGTGTTTTGGTAGGTATTAAGTATTATACTTACACCACATCTGTGTAATTGCTTTTTCCTACTGATGCTTTTTTGTGGCAGTCTGTCTTTCCTTAGTCTTCAAAACTGCAGCTTTTTACCACTTAGCAGTTTGGTAGAGGTTCTTATTTTGTAATGAGTTTTTCTCTGTGTGTGTGTATGTGTGTGAGAATTGTAAGTAGCTTCTGTTCTGGGAACAGGTGCAACCTTTTTTTAATGAAGAAGAATCCGAGTTCAGTAAAGATTTATCCTCTTGTGGAGGTCATTTGACTTCAGTGGTCCTGGCTGGGTCGGAGCTCAGGAAAGCAGTTTGATTATGTCTAATTGTGAGAGTATGCATTGCTTCTAAAAGAAATCTGCCTTTGCACAGAACGAGTATCGGTGTCCACACAAAACTGAATACCTGAAGTCACCTCAGTTAAGAAGTGCAACTGCTGTTTCTGTCCTGGGCCAGATCACCCACTGTGGCCAAGCAGATGCTTTTGGTGGTGACAGTTGGTGGGAGGGTGCCAAAGGGGAAGACATGAATGGTTCAGGGTAAGGGTGGAAGAAGGGTGCATGGGCTGGATGGGCGTTTTGATGGCAGTGCTGGATTATCTTGGTGGCAGATGGGAAACTCGTAGACCTCTGCAAGTACTGATGTGTTTTAGGACTTGTCCTGAATTAATGCCTGTCTTTATATGCTGGAAAGACTCTAGTTTTCTCCCTAAGGCTTCGCAAGGCAGCCATAGCATGCTGTTCTTATAGTACATTGACTGCTTGTATCCTCTGGTGGCTGCATAAATGCAGGCTACAGGTACTCACTTTTCTGGGAGTAAATTGGTAGGAATGCAGTGCCACTTCCAATTAGATAGCCCTGCCACTTAGTATGCTTGCATTACTTGAGGCATTTTCCCACTGCTTCCCACAATAACTGGCAAGGCAAATGGAGTTACAAATCTCTACCACCAAGGCAGATGGACCAGTATGGCTGGTGCTCTGTGTGTGATCTGTGCACATAGTATCAGGACACGGTTTTGGGGCCTTGCTTTTCCTCTGACTGTTGGTGCTGAGAGTGCTGTACTGTGCTTCTCCTTAAACTGCAAGTGTGCGTATGTATTTCTTTTAAATGTTTGCTTTCTTTCTGCCACTGAAAGGAGTGCTGAAAGCAGCAAAGGCTGGTCGATAACTGTTCATACACACGTGAAGTTCCAGAAACAATTGTTGATATCATCTCCTTGAGCCTACGGAAACATTATTTGTTTATTTTATGACTTGGGTGAAGAACACTAATGTTAAGTGTAGATCAACGGTAGTCTTGACTTCAGTTTTGCTGCTTCTTAGGTTCACGCTTATATCATCAGCCATCTGAAAAAAGAAATGCCCTCTGTATTTGGAAAAGAGAACAAGAAGAAGGAACTGATCAGCAGATTACCAGAGATCTATATCCAGCTGCAAAGGGAATACCATATCTCAGCAGGGGACTTTCCTGAAGTCAAGAAAATGCAGGTAAGATGGTAGATTACAGTTTCACTGAAATGATACTGTGTTTCCAACATGGTTGCCAAATCGGAAAAGATGGGACATATCAGGAGTCCACAGTTTGGTATGACCATGGGCTAGTCATGAGTGTGATGGAGGATGTTTTCCAGACTGACACTTGCATATCATTCTGACAATTTGTGGTACACTTAGACTGCTAATCATAGAGTGATCAGTGGCTGATTAACTTATCTATAGGGGTGCACAAGTTTATTTTATGAACTAAAATACTTAACTTGGAAATCAATTAGTGATATGAGATAGTAAAGTATAGGTGAAATGCAAGATCTATTTGAGCAGGGTTTTCACAGGCAGGATTGCTGGAAGGGTTTGATGAGTTAGGCTTTAAAAGGGGGTGACTCTTCCCTTGCCATTTCTGCTGGTGCTGTGAAATGAGAGAATGAGAGGTGATCACTTGTCAGTTTGAATACTGAAATAAAATTTGAATGAAACTTCACCAAACTAATAGTGCATGTCGCTAAGCCTCAGCAGCAGATGGCAGCAAATATATATATATATATATATATATGAAAGATCAGTCATTTCTGTAATGAGGAGCAAAATTGTGAGAAAACAATTATGCCAAGACAGCAGGTTTGACCTTTACTTTCTAAGATTTATTGCATATTGTAAATTTGTACTGATCAGTTGCTGTAAATCAGATGACTGCGTATAAACGTCAGCTGAGCAGAGTCATTGGTGGCGGTTGGCAGCTTTCCTCTATGAAATCCAGTTCTGTGTGCATGGGCAGAGCCACTTGCCTGGGCTTCAGGGTTCTTGGGTTCATATCATTATAGTTCTGATGTGCATGGGAGCAGCTTCTTGAGGTTAGAGATGCGACTTCTTAACAATAACATTTTGTGAGGGTGGTTTGGTTTTTTAAGTTTCCACTGTAAAGCTCTCTTTCCAGCTAGTATTTTGCATGTATAAATCATTTAGTAATTGCCTAAAGCATTTTTAATTTTCCTGTGCTGTGGTGTAAAATGCCCTTAGGCTTGTGTTGGAATAGCACGTATCACCTGGTTAAACATCTCACTGAGGTTAGTAGGAGTTTACGTACAATGAAAACTCAGCAGGGACCATATGACTTCATGAGTTATGGCAGCACATCTATAAAAAAAACCTGCTGCTGTTATCCCAGCTCAATTTTTCTTCACTGGTAAAGGGCACTTCTTCACAACCTAACAACAAACAAGAAGTTTAATCTATAAAATCACATCAGTCTTGCAAACTTTTGTATTTACTTTTAACTTTAAACACTTGCATGAGGGCTAGCAGGACTGAGGACCTACTTTCATGCTTTCTTTGATGTTTGGATGATCACCAAGTAGAAAGATGTTTGGTAACATTCATCAACTGCTGTGGTTTTATGCATTGCCATTTTGAAAATCATTGTAAATGTAATTTAATAGACAAACTCAGATACTGTCGCAAAATTGTCTTTGTGTGTTTGTTCAATATATTGGGTGGATGGTACCTATGTGTCAGCTTTGCTTCTCCTTCAAGAGTAGTTTCAGTTGCAGAAGCAGCTTCAAAAGGTAACATTGTTTTAATTTGAAGCCCATTCTTTAAGTTCTTCCGTGTATATGAATGTTTCTAACTGCTGTCACCGAAACCTTTGTCACTGACAGGAGCTGTTGGAGACTTGCGACTTTACTAAATTTCATTCTTTGAAACCAAAGCTCATTGAAGCCGTGGATAACATGCTGGCCAACAAAATTGCCTCCCTGATGAGCCTGATCAGACAGGAAGAGAGCAATATGCCCACAGAGATCGTACATGGTGGAGCATTTGATGGTACCATGGCAGGACCGTTTGGCCACGGATATGGAGAAGGTGCTAAGGAAGGAGCTGATGAAGATGAATGGGTTGTTGCCAAAGATAAACCTGCTTACGATGAGATTTTCTACACTCTCTCACCAATCAATGGCAAAATATCTGGGATTAGTGCAAAGAAGGAGATGGTGACTTCTAAACTACCCAACAGTGTCTTGGGGAAGATCTGGAAACTTGCAGACTGTGATGGTGATGGGATGCTGGATGATGAGGAGTTTGCATTAGCAAAACATCTCATCAAGATTAAACTGGATGGATATGAACTGCCAGGCACGCTACCTTCCCACCTGGTGCCGCCATCTCACAGGAAACCTTTGCAGACAGCAGAGTGAGGAATACAAGGAGAAGAATGAGGATTTTGGAAATCTTTCAATAAACGTATTGAAACTACCAAAATATCAAATTAGGCTTAGATCCTTCAATCTCACAGTGCATTTCATGCAAGTTACTGAAATTAGAACCATGGTAGCAGGGAAACATTTGTGTAGCTGTCCCTGCTGACCTTCACTCAGACATGCTTATCACAAGTGCCTTGTATAGATCTGTCATGGTGAAAATGGTTTTGTAGTCCTGCTTCTGTGTCTTGCTGGCTTTACAACCATAAAGCAGAAAAGGCCATGTGTAAAAATCACTGACCTTCATCAAACCTAAATACTTATCAACCATAAGTTTCTCAAAACTATTTTAAAGAGTACAAGGGAGCTTTAAATGTTAAATTCACCTGGCTATGCAAGGAACATCTTTTATGCTGAAAATCATACTTTGGGCATTGAGTGAATATCAGCATGTCTTTAGTTTAAAAGGCTGATATAAAAGGAAACTTTATTTTTGTTCTTTTTATTATTTAACAGGGAGCTAGAAAAAGAAGAGTAATGGGGAGAGTCTGAGTGCTCAGAATATGAGCAGACTTGTGATAAAACTTTTCTGATTATAGTTAGAACTGCAAAATAATAAAATTATTCTTTTAATGTCATCATTGTGTCTTATCTGAAGAATTGCTTCTTCAGTTTTATACAGTATAATATACTGTATTATCATTAGAAGAACTGAATCTCCTTTGTTCCTTAGATTGGGAGTTTCTTTTGAGGTTTCAGTTTAGCTTCTCTGCAGACAATAAATTCCTGAATTGGTCAAAGTGACAGCAGAATGTTTTCATAAGCTAAAAAAGACCCCCAACATCAAAACTCCCATGTTTCCATTGAAATCAAGCTTCACTTTCTGTTCAGAAAAGGTTCATTGTGCAAAGTCATCCTCTTGAAAGCACATGAAATTGTCAAGGGAAATTTTTATTGGTATTTATATTTACAGGTAATTACACAGTTACCTCTCTATATTTTTTAATATGTAGTATTTTTAAGAAAAGTTTTTAATTTCTTTTGCCAACATGTAGCTGAAAACCACAAAAGAGACACGTGATTCCTGTGGTGGCAGATTTGAAAGATGGGAATGCTAATGGGAATCTTTACATTGACTGTAATAAATGATAGACTTGTCCCTCCAGACATTATCCCTTTATTGAAAACAATCTGTGAAAGGAATGGATGCTTAATAAACCTGCATTTTTCTGACAACACAATCAAAGGTGAACATATTGGCTGCTAACAAATGATAGTTATCAGTGTCCTAAAAGAATGCAAATTTCTGGCCATGTGAACTTGTCTTTCAGGGAGGGACCATTCTTTTCTAAAATGAAACTTGGCAGTCAATTTTCCTCTCTGCGTGTGAGCAGGAGTTGACTTGTGTTGCATTTATAGTATGAAATACCCTACACATCAAAGGTACTACAGTTTTGAGCACTCTTTCTTTGAGTCTCAAAAGTGGTAGCAGTGGTACCTTCCGAGACAGAGTAAGCCAAAAAGTGTTTTGGCATCCTTGCAGTGTAGGGGTGGGGAGAAAAGCAGTTCTGGCAATGTCTCCAGGGTAAGACTTTAGTCACGCTTACATGTTCAGATTTGTAGGTGACCTGAGAAGAGCTTCAGCTTCTTTCTTCAAATTGTACATTTGTAGGTTGTCAGTCAGGTTTAATACTTCAGATCTTTCTGGATGTCTTAGCTTTCTGCATTTGTTCTATGCTGATTGTCACGAACTTTGCCAGAGCTCTACCATGGGAAAACAATGAAGGTATTGTAAGTAATGCCAGAAGAACATGTTTACCTTGCTAGGCTTCTGGGCCTGTGTCAAGGATATCCTGGCACAGTTAAATTGTTCTTGAGGACTTGGTAGCTTTTTGGAATTCTTGGGTTTTTCTCTTATTGTTCAAGCATACCAAGTTTACTTCTGTTAGATCTAAATTAGGAGCCAATTAGCCTTACTGCATCTCTGTGCACTTTAGTAGAGCTATGAAACTTGACTATGAGTCTACCTGTGTGACTGTACATCTGCAGCATAACTGATTTTCTATGTCATTTATTTTTGACTCAACAAAAAGTAGTCTAGACACTGCAGGAGTTGTTAAAAACAGGCTGCAGCATTAGTTATGTGTGCTTGTTTGTGTATAGTGTCTGCAGTCAGTAACAAATCAGTACACTAATGACCAACCTGACTAGCTTAGTAAGGAGAGCCATCAGGAGAAAGAAAGCAATTTTGGGTGTTGTGACTACCGTGGCGTGGGCAAAGCTTGAGAGGATCTGGGAAGTTGCTGATGATCTGACTGTCTGCCTTAACTTGCTCTTCAGCGTTTAGAGGGTTCCAGGGTTGGACCCATGTTTGAGTTCCCACCGTGTGCAGCTTCCAGAGGTGATGCTCCAAGTGACTTGGAGCCATATGATCCCATGAAATACCCTTCAGTGAGAGAAGCAGCATAGTGATTTTATTTTTTCTAGCATTACTGGTAATAAAATGGAGATCACAGCCTTTTCTTCAGTCTCTGACAGTGTTCTATTGGGCTTAGGGGAGAAACATTGAAATGCATCATTTTGTCAAGTGAAAAATATTTTGTCTAAATGACGTTGAAATGTTTTGCTTTGTTTTCCTGTAGAATTAGGAAGGAGAATGCATGAAGCATGTATAGGAGTAGAGGTGGATTTATCTCTGCTTATCTGGAGGGTTAGAACTGTTTCAGGATCGTCATGCAGAGCTGGATGCATTAAAGTATTTCTAGATACGTGGTGCAGTGCACTAGCATCATACTTAGTTGATAGGCATAAAGTACGTTTCATGTGGACTTTAAACAGCACTGTCTTGCACAGCTAAACTGATACAGTATGTTGCTGTTGCTTAGGGGAAGGGGTCTCTTCTCACAGACCCGTGGGCCTGCTCCATTTGCCTTGCTGGCTCTCTGGCTTGTCAGATCTGGCGAGCCCTTTCAGTTAGTTAAACCAGCTGCATGCAGCACTTGGGATAATGTTCTGTGGCCCATGCTTGAGTCCAAAGTGAGTCCATACGTGAGGAGCATGAGAAGTGAGCAGGATTACCTTCTCTCGCGAAATGGTGCTCTGCGTAGTTATTGGGAATAGCAGTACGAGGTAAGCTTTAGTGTTCAGTTTGATGTTACCAATATCTGCTGAAGAAAGACTAAGATGTTGGATTTTCTGGCCATTTTATGCCTAGGATTTCGATTACGTTTGCTACAAGACTATTCAAAACTGCCAGTAATTCATCCTGTGAAATCAATGCCCACTGATGTAGTAGTCTGCTGCCATAAACCAAAGTAGAGACTGCTGCTTTCACAACACAGTTTTAATTCCCAACCCTAGTTCTGTTCCCAGAAATGAATTACATTTTTGTTGCAGATTGGAACAGAAAATGTGGGGCTAGCACTCATCACCATGCTATACCACACAGTCTTTTAAAGCTGTGACAGCTTGAAAATGGTTAGCTTAGAAAGATTTTTAGGTCAGGGTGAGGTCCCAGTTGTTGGTCAGGGATGGCGTGGATTTGTGTGGAACCTAGTATCAAAGCCACAGTACCAGGTCCCTGACTTTCAGCAATGTCATTTATCCCCAGTACTTGAAATGTGCCCTCCTCCTCTTCTCACTTTCTTCCCTTCACGACGCACAGTCACTTTGGTGGCTCTTTATGTTGTTGGAATTCAAGCACAGTTTGAGGTGTATAGTTTGATGGGTATGTGTAACTGAGAGAATTAATATGAACTTTGTTTTCTACTTTACATGCTCACGTTTTCTAATAATTTTGTTAAACACTGTTTTCATTTCAAAGGCACTCTTAATTTTTGAGGGAAGGCTTGCTGTGTGCAGTGTGCTCCAGTTTGTCCAACTAGGCGAACAAAGTTGTAAGTTCATTACTGTTGCACTTTTATTACACAATAAATTCCTTGCAGATACTGTAATATATTTTAATATGCTTTGTAATCATTTTTAGAAAGCGGTGATAAAAATTGCTGATTTAATAAACTAATATTGAACTACCCGAGGTTTTCTTTTGTAGGCTTCTTGCTGGAGGGTAATCTTTCAATGACTATAATTTTGTACTCCTGCTACTTAAGGCTCATAGGCATAGTAACTATTTGGCAAGCTCCTTATTGTCCCATCTCAGTGTATATATGCATAATAAGTTATGGCTGTTTCTCTTCTGTGGCCTTGAACTTGTTGCTGAAATTACTGCCCACACCAAGGTTTGACTCCAGAATTCAATTTATATTTGAAAAGGAAAAAAAAAAACCCCAAAAACCCCCAACAAACCTCCAGCACCTCCCTGTAATTAGCTTTTTATAGCAAAATGTAATTTTGGACTTAATGTCTAAGGATGGAAATCTGTTAAAGTCCAAGTGTGGAGGATAAACGAAGAACTTACTGTGTAGATTGGAAGCTAGAAACTTGAGCTGAGAGGCACTACTTTTAACTTCAGTGGGGGTACTAACTTTGAAAAAGTAAGAGGAGATTAAAGAGCAGTTTAGCAAAAGGACTTTGATATGTTTGTCCCCAAAAAATCGAAGGGCATCTTCCACACCATGCTACCTACTACTTAGAAATAACCAATTATATCAATAGAACATTCATTTTAATGTTGTGCTTAAATTAATTCCTGTTCTCCTTCTGCCATATACACACAACTTGAAGCATCTCTGAAGAGACGTCTGTGCCAGCGGGATGGTTTAGCTCTTGCTTCTGCTTCTGTCGAGCCCGAGTGCCACAGAGTTCCAAGGGTTTGTATATAGCAGTGCTAGCAAGCTGGGCCATTCTGCCCATGGTGGCCATGCCGCATGTCACATGAGAGCAATGTTTCACGGGCAAACAATGTGCTGTGGGTTCCTGGAGGCCACGTTGCTGTTGAATCGCAGTGGTTGGTTTGAACTGTTTGTTACAGAAGTCAGAAGCAGTTCAGAGAAAATGCGGTTTTAATGGGGTTTGGGATTTTTTAGTAGAATGGTGTTTTACATACCCTGTGTACAAGCCATTTCAGACTGAAAATTTACACAGCACGCTTGATGATTTTGTGTTCTGCTCTAAGCCACAGCTTATATTTGAGCAATGGGAGAAGTGGATGAATGTCGACACTACCAGTTTGACTAAGTTTTGCAATCATCGTCACTTCTAATACTTGACACCCTTAAAACTGTGAAACATTTCTCTTCATGCATACTGTGCCATTTAGTTTCTCCAAACCTTGTTATTGGCTCCTGTGTTCGGTGTATTTGTAAGGGCACTGGAGCAGACACGGTTCTGACCTTCTCCGATCCGAGGCTCTGGGTGCAGGTACGGGTCGTGGATGCAGAGGACCTTTTGCAAAGCTCGGCCCTAGGGCTAGCCTGCCTGACTCGAGTAGGCACCCCCGGGAGAAAGAGCTGGCTGCCTTGCCCTGCTTAGGCACTCACAGACCACCTGCTGAAGGTGCCTCCCTTCACTGGGGACTCATGGCAACGAGCTGTCTTCTGGAAATAACCACTCAAACCCAGCGAGTGCCTGTTGTGATCAAAACACTCAGGAGAAGGTGCACGTTTTTCTTGATTATATTCTGAAGTCCTGTGTTTATACAGGTTTTCTGACCTCTGAGGGAAAAATACCTTCTCTTGTGGAAACCATGCTGCTGAGCTGGGTCCCTCTCTCTTTCCCTGTGGGACTTGATGCTGGCACAGGTTTGTGCCTGGTGACAGACTGGGCTCACATTCTGGTCCAGTGAACATGGGAAAAGCATCATTGCCAGGTCTAATTTGTTCTCCTGCCTGTCCTCTGAGGTGGAGCTTGTCCATGTTCTTTCCAAGGTGTCGCTAGCTTGGCAACCCATGCTCCACTTCAGCCTGGAGCTCTGAGGATTTCACTGTAGTGAAAGGAGCTCATTTTACCTGGATGGTACCTATCTCTCACCATATGCTGTGTTTCAGAGGCGCTGTGAGATTTCTATGTATGTTTATCATTTTTAAAAAAAACAACATTTTAAACAAGGAACTGTTGAAAGATGCTACTCATGCTTAGTGATTTCCTTTTCAGATCACTCTGTGGGTTTTTTCTCAAAATGTGTTTCATGCATTTCATGTCCAGTCTGAAAATAAGAAATTAATCAGCAATGTAACTATATAGCCAGGAGGTTCTGGGGTTGGCAATTTTAGCCTACAATGAAGAATAATTGCAGTTTTCCCTCATTTTGCACTACCTTATCTCTTATCTGCTAAAATTTGCACTCATAACATTAACTGTTCATGCAATGCTATGTCTTTTGCCAACTACCTTCAATCATTCTGCATGACTGGGTGGCAGCCTTCACCGTGAAACCGGGACAGCTGGGAGCTGTGATTGTAATCCC
>JAVJGJ010000060.1:72882410-72894574 GCA_035590215.1 Microhierax caerulescens | reverse complement strand
CCCGGGCGGGAAGCCCCTCAGGAAGAGAAGCTGAAAGATGAGTTTGGCTCTTCAGGGAGCAGGTTCAGCGAGGTGTGTGCGAGCAGGGGTCTGCAGGCTGACACTGGAGGTCTCCGCGCCCCTCCTAAGCTGCCTGTGACTGACGCCCCAGTTTCGCTGCAGCCTCGGTATCCCACAGGAGCAAACGGCTTCTTGCAGTAGTTGCTGCCTGCAGCTCCCCGGTGATCTCGTACCCAAAGCGTAGCTCCTCTGCGCCATGGTGAGGTCTAAGATTTGCTGCAATTCATTCTGGGATCGTGGTTCATCTCATCTGTGTCCACTGAGAACGTTGGTGGTTTGCTGGGGCCAGGCAGCGTGGCAGGGGGGCAGGGCTACCTGTGGGACCCTGGCTGCTGCCCCCAGGCAGCAGGCGTGCTTCTGTGCTTGCTTTGCATGCAGTGGACTAGGAGACCATGGCCCTGAGAGGGGGCTGCCTTCCTACTCCACAGAGCAAAGGTGCAGATGTTTGTTGTTTTGAGACTCTTACATGTGGAAGCAACATGGCTAGAGGCACAGCGGAGGGTAGAAGGCTGAGCTGTCATGCACGTGTTTGCACTTAACATGTTGATTTTCTTGGGTGATTTGGGGAACCTTCGTATTGGAGGTCGGACAGGTTTTTCATGTATGTAATGGAGGGTCATGGGCTGAGCCATGTGAATTAACTCACCCCTCTGCAAGAGCAGACGTGAGCGTGGCCGCACAGCTTTTAAATCAGAGGTGGCTCAGCTCGGAGGCAGTGCAGAGCACGGGTGCAGCACCCTGGGGCAGCGAGGGGCTCGTTCAGTTGCAGGGTGGTCAGCTGTGCACGGCTGTAGGTAGGGACACTGGCGTATGAAGGTGTCTGTGCCCACCCGTGCTAGTGTATTCCCCTCTGGCAGACCCCTCCATCCTGGTGTACAAGGGCAACGCGGGGGGGAAGGCAGTGCTGCTGCCTGGGGAGCGGGGCCAGGGGGGCTGCACGGGACTGGGGCTCTGCTGTGCCGGGACAGCTCATGGCGAGCAGCCCTGGCTCCTCTCCAGGCTGGGAGTGGGAGCAGCAAACTCCACATCCAGAGCCCTCTGACGGGCCTGCGATGCCACTTGTGTGCTCTTTGCCTCAGGGGGGTGAAACGTTTCTTCCCATCTTGGAGAGCAGCTGGGAATTCACATATGTGTTGTGGGAGGAGGATGATGATGGCTGTCTTTTAAAAAAAAAAAATAATCAATTTCAAACAGATAGAAGGGAAGCATCTTTCCTTGTTTTACATGGTGTTGCCAGGATTGGAAAGGCTGGGGGAAGAGGCGTTTTGGGGCCGCTTGGGCGTGAGGTCTGTTTGATCTCCATGGTCTGTTTTCCTCTTGAGTGGAACAAGAATGTGGGCAGATAATAAAAGGTGCTAAACAAACCTAACGCTTCTGAGGTGGCTGCTGGTTTGCAGAAGGGAATCCCGCACCAGGGTCCTTCCTGTTGAGAAACAAGAAAACGCTGCTGCCATCATGGAAAACCACTTCAGACTGAAAACAGGGCAAGGGGAGGGTGCTCTTTCGGCCCTTCTCCATCCTGAGGGCGGTGGCAAGGCTCCCCTTCTCTGTGAAGGCAGCAAGAAAGGGCCATAATTAGCCTGGAGGGGTGATTATTTTTTTCCTGCTCCCTCCAGGAAATTGTACACAAATATGGTTGTGCCCTTCATTTTACCTTCTTAAATAACTGAAGAAATCGCTTTGTTTGTCTGTATCACGTCCCCCCTTTTATCTTTGAACTGTAAACAGATATACTACAAATAGAGATAGATAATCAAGAGTTAGCAAAATTTTATGCCAGACCCTTGATTGCCTTGTGGCATCATAAAAAGCAAAGCCAGTGTTTTGCATGATTAATTGTTTAGATAATCATTAACTTGCAATAGGGAGAAATGCCTGCATCCAGGGCCCATTCACCTACTGGTCCTCTGCCTTCCACCTCGCAGGAGCAAGGTGTTTCCTCAGCGCACGCAGCCTAGCCAACCTGTATCACGTTTCAGCCAACAGCCTATAATCCTACCTTTAGAAGAATGTAGGTATAAAGGCAAGACAGAACAGAGTGAAGTTATAACTAGGCAGTGAGCTTACAGAAGAGATGTAAACAGTCGCTGAATTTATATCCCTTTCATCCTGTCATCCTATTCCCATTTAATAATCATTAAGAATTACATTGTATTAGTTGGCTGATGAACACAAGGCCAGGAATTTGGAGGGAATATTTTGAGTAACATACCTGTAACATGTATTCAGTTTTTTATTTTTAGCTGTCTTATGTGACATTATGCATGACATTTCTCTAGGGGGTGTGTGAAGATACAGATTTTTGCTGATCAGTTTTTATCTATACTGAATTTTGGGGGGTGGTTCATTTCTTCATATGTGTTTCCTCCTGTCACTTTTGGATGCTAACTGAACTGCACTCACCAGAAGCAGAAAAGACTGCTCTTCCCTTACCTCATCTCTGAGCTGGGCACATTTGCGGACAGCTCGTGGTCTCAGATGCCTGCCTGTTTTCTAGCAGTGGTCCCCAGCGGCAACCCTCTGGTTCCCGGCAGTGATGCCACATCAGTGGGTTCTGTGCTTGTGTGACTTGTGACAGAAAGAACTCGCTGCTATACAAGTTACTGGAATTATTTTCCCTTTTGTTATTAATGAGAAGTTCACCAATAGTAAACTCTGGAAGCAGCTGGCACTGCCAGCTTGATCCCAGTTTGTCCTGGCAGTGGCAGGTATCTATATACATGAGCTTCCTCAAAGTAGTGCAAATTCCTAATACTTCATGATTTCACCTTCTCGTTTGCTGTATCCTAATTTAACGACTTGGTAATTGCTCTGATCTTTGCACCCGATGCTGTGCTTTCATTTTCAGACTCCAATGTCGGGTCCAATTTCCCAAGTAAGAATTCCTTTAGGAAAGCAGCTGTGATCAGAGCAGTCATGAAGGGTGCTCTTTACCAAAGCATCAGCATTGTGGATGACCATTTTCAATGGTTTATAGCAATTTTGGTGGTGTTCATACAGATTTTTGAGCGTAGGAATTCGGCGAAGCCTATGTCAACCTTTACTCATTGTGTTCTGATGGGTTATTTCCTTCAGATCAGATGAAGGGTTCATAGGTAGATCATAAATACTTGGCCTCCGTTCCTGAATTCAAAGGTCACTTTGCATGAAAACAGTGAGCTGAACATGGGAATAGGAGTGGATCTACAACTCAGTCATTCTTCGGAGTGACCAACTGCCGAATGTCAGAACGGAGTTCCTCCAAACCTGAGTAAGTCCAGTTTTTTTTTTTAATGTTCTTTGATTATTTTTCTGTAATGTATCATTATAGCCAGATTTGGCTCTTAGCACTGCCTTTGCATCCTGCAAATGCAGATAATCTGTTATAGATCTGTCTTCAGGTAATCATCTACCAGTGCAGGGAGCATTTCTAACTGAATTTAATAAAACAGGTGAGCTGTTGCATGAGGCAGCACTCAACAAATAAGCTTCCTTTGCACCTAGATGAAATCAGTTTGGTTGTTGTTCAGGGTGGCTGCAACGCTTGGATAACCACTCTTTTAAAAAAGAGCCTGGAGACATTCTGAGGACCGTTTGGCGAACTCAGAAATGGCATTATAATATGGGTTAACTGTATGGTTTTTTTACATGGGAGTGGGTTAATATCACCCCTCTGGCAGGGAAAGGCAGCTCTTTGCATATCTGCTCTCCAGATGGAGAAAGTAGGCAATGCTGAACTAACCCAAAAGATAATACAAATCGTGAGGATTTTCTTTATAGCTCTGTTTCAAACTTTGCTAAATTCATTCCTTCATAAGGCTTTCATCTATCGTCGCGGTCCTTCCCTGTGTGTCTGCTAAACTGTCAGGCTTCAATGCTGTCCCTGTTTTACAGAAGTCAGGCACTGGGGATTAAGAAACATCTGCCAGGAAAAGAAAATAAATCAGAAAATTCAATAAGAAGTCATTGCTTCTGCACTTCCCATACCTTTCCAGCTTGTAAATGGCAAAATTCTTCATACTTATTAGAGCATGGGAAAATATCAGGCAAGCAACTTCGCATTTGCAGTGGCTGCTGCTGCCAGTTCCCTGTTGTTGTCTTCTCACACTAGCACAGATAATGTGGGGTTTTTTTCAGTATTTTATGCTTTTTAAATTAAAAGGGCACAGAGCCCACAATAGGTCCAGGCCTTCACAAAACAGACACAGAATATTTGGGAAGCAGGTCAGCCTGCTCACACCTCTGCAGTTTGTCAGAGGTTTTAATTTTTCATTCCCTTCTCCCTTTGCAGTGGGTTGACAGCAGCAGGCACCTCTTTCCTCTTCTGCCACTACAAGAGGATTCTTGGTTTTGCAGCTAGGCTGATATCCAGGGAATACGCCATAAGTATAAGTAAGTCCAAGCAGATGATGTTTGGTCACCTAAAGCGTCTATCTATAGATATTACACTGATTTTTATTTTTTTTAAGTGATTCTTTTGCCTTCATAACAGCAAGGTCACTGCTGTTGCAGATTTACACCATAAGCCAAATGACTCAAAAGAGTCGTTCAGCTGAGCTGAAATCCGGTGTATGGTGTCACAAACTCTAAAAGGGAAGGCTCCTCCTTTCTAATCTTCTTCAGTGTTCGGCTTGGGTGCTGTGATGAATTACAAGCCTGATTTTTCACTAATGCGGATGAGGCAGACAAGCCTGTGACAGCCTGGGGAAGAGAAATGATGCTCCCGGCCCCCAGCCTAGGACCTGGTCCATGTGATTATGGACCTGTGTCACCATCCTTACAGTAACAGGCATGCAAAATCTGAACTCGTGAGAGGAAAGAACCAAGCTGGTTCCATTTCCTTTCTAAGCAGATGTTTGATTTCTGTTGGTCTGAAAGCCAACAGCAGCATCTCAGCCTCAGAGTCCTCAGAGAACATAACAGGCTTTCAAGCACTGCATTGGAAGTGATTTGCAGATCCCTCTTTCTGACAGGGTCTAAGATCAGTTCTCTGCCAGGTGCTTCCAGCACACCCAAGGGAGCTACTGGCAGCTTTCAGCTCATGGTGCTCCTCATGGGATCAAGTGGCTGGAGGTAGGCTGAAAGAAAGAAAGAAAGTACAGCTGCATAGGTACGTGCCACACTTTCACCCTGAAACTAGAGATGCATTTTAAAAGGGAGAAGTCAAGTAAGTTAAAAATAAAGTTGAGTGACGTTAAAGAGCAAAGTACAAGCAAAATTAAGTTGTTGTGCTGGGTGTGGTATTGGATCTCGTACCTGTTGGAGCTGGGTTCCCTGCAGGTACTGGGGAAACAAAGGTTATTGTCCCCTCAGCCTTGAACACCTCACTGGAGTTTCTGAATTCCTAGGTGACCATGGGTACCGAATATGAAAAAGACCATATCAAAAAGCTGCAGGAGCAGCGTATGTCCATGCAAAAGAAGACCTTCACCAACTGGATGAACAACATCTTCTTCAGGAATAATGTAGGTAGCTCCTTCAATCTGGGATTTTTTTCTGTTTTTTTGTTTTATTTATTTCACCTACTGTATTTTTTTATTTTATTTTTTACATATTTTTCCTGAGTGTTGTCACTACACATATATGCAAGCGAGGAAAGCTTTGATTAACCAGAGTGCTCCAGCTGTATCTTTTACCTCACATCCGTCTCCATGGCTTGTGTTACCATCTTCCCTGAGATCGGGATTCACCTTGTTAGACTGTATGACCCTGTCATACTGTGATCTGTACCTTGGTGATCATCTCAGAGGAAGGTCTTGATTTACCCTTCTTTTTCCTGTAAGTAAAGTATCTATAAATGTCTGAATTTCCCCAGACCATGCTCAGTTCTTAATTGCCTGGCCAAAAGTTAAGACTTTCTGCTTTGCCTGATCAGCCTAGCTTGAGCTGCTGCTCAGTGGCTTTGAAAAAGTTGCCTGAAGTCTAACAGTTTCAGACATACTGCCATGCAAGTACCAACCAGTTCCTTTCCAGTCTCAGACTTCTGAGAAGCTTCAGGGCTAGTGTACAGTTGATTTACGTGTGCAAGGTAACCCCAACGTGTTCCAAAAGTCCCCAGAATTACTTCAGATAAACTCCTGTCAGGCACAAACGAGGCGGCTGTGTCGCAGTGGGGAATGACATGACCCAAACGCAATTCCCTTTCCTGGAGCCTGTAGTTCATGGTGACGGAAATGGACCTTGGCGACGCCAGGCAGGGCCAGGCCTCCGGGTTCTGCTCCAGCTCCCCGCCCTTCGGTGATGTTTCAGTGCTAGGCTCCGTGTTTCCAACGTTTTGAGTTGGTGATTGGCACAAAGGCAGCCTCAGAGCACAACAGACTTCTGAATTTATTTTTCTTACCATGAGAAAGCTGCAAACCACATTCTCATGGTGCCACCTGCAGAAAGTCTGGGGTTTATGGTGTAGAACACTATTTCTGTTTAGCTACAGGTAAATGTATCTACTTTCTCATCTTAAAAACACCTTCAAGTTCAAAGAGTAGCGTGTCAGTCTTGGCTTCCTGCACACTTCTTGTTCATGTATCATAAAAGTGTGGGGGAAAAGCCCGCCAGAGCACCCCAGCCGCAGGTGGTGAGGCGCGGCGCAGCCGGACAGCCTGCCGGGGCTCCCGCCGCGTCCTCCAGCGGTCCGGCCCGCGTAACGTGACCGACCATCCTACAGGGCACTGCGGCGGTCTGTCGCTCTGCTGACTGCTTCACGTCTAGCATGAAGGACACTATTGGATCGAACTTACTAAGCAACCTGCGACTGGTATCCTTATGAGAAGGGTGACGCAGCAAAACTATTAAAACTGTTGCTGGGTGAGGTATAAAGCAGGTATAGGAAGACTGTTTCTTTACAAATTTAAATGGAATTATTCTTCATTTATAGAAGCATCACAGAATATAACAGCTTTAACCATCTTTTTTCCTTTTTTTTTTTTTTGTGGTAATACACTATAGGCAGAATTTTACATTTATTTAATATGCAAAAAGAAATTAAGTTGGCAACTAATCAGGGAGTTTTTCATGGACATAATTGGTCAGGGAAAGCTGTAAATTCTTGTTCCACACACTGTACAGACTGAGTTGCTTTTACACTTTCAGTGTTTTCTTCTTTCTCTGGAGAAAAGATCTGTTAAACTGATTATTACTTAATCAGTTAATTAAGTTAATAAACTTAATAATTGGTCAGGAATAAAAAGCATATGTCTGCTACTTGTCCATTTTTCCCCCTACATGTAACTACATCCCCCCTACATTCATTTCTCTGAACTGAAAAAGTTACTACTTCAGGGGGTTTTTGTTTGGGGTTTTTTTTTCTTTTTTTTTTTTCTGAAGACAAAAAGGTTATTTGCCGTGATTTCAGAATCACAGTAAATTATTGTTGGATGTGTGGCGTAGTTTTATCGTCACTTCTTGAGGGCTAGTGGCCTAAGGCCAAAAGGAAACACCCAAGTTGAGTTCTTGTTAACTCCACACACACCATGTCATGTTCTACCACCTACTGCAGCAATGAAGGACATTTTTGTAAGAGATCTTAATCTTTTGCTTCGTGGGAGACTACCTAAAAAAATATGGAGATGGGTGGTAGTGCAAGTCTCAGCTGGGTGTAACAGGCTTCAATGAGACTGTGGAGTAAAAAACCAAGTTACTAAATGGGATTACCAGCTCAATTTTTATATGAAATGCATTGCTCAGAATAAAATGTTGGAAAGATTCATTTGAATTAAAATAAAAAATGTCAGCACTTCTAAAATGTTTGATTTTGAAAATGCGGACTTATTTTTATTTTTCAAAATCTCCTGCTTTTTATTTGCTCATTTCTGAGGTTGTTGGGTTTTTTTCCACTTCAGCCTGCTTTCATAAATAATGTCAGTCCTCCTGTAAATCCATTTTCTGTGAATTTTCACCACTTTTCACATGTGTGCACTGACATACAGAAGACTCGGTGAAACAGCAGGAAGGCGTTTGTTTGGTACTAGCAGTAGAAGGTTCTGTGGGCCAAATGTTCAGTCCATATTGTCTGACTGGTCTTTGCAGGTAAATGTTGAGATAGTAGATATATACACAGACTTGAAGGATGGCATCTCTCTCATGCAACTCCTGGAGCTGCTCTCTGGAGAAGCTTTGCCCAGACCGAACCGGGGAAAGATGAGAGTGCATTTTCTGGAGAACAACAGCAAAGCCATCACATTTCTGAAATCCAAGGTAAGTTAATATTGATATTAGACATCACAACAGCTTATGTATGTTACCAATTATAGCATTACATCCATTATAATTCCCCGCTCTAATGCACAAGAAGATATTATTTGAAGACAGGCCAAGGGTTTTATTAAAAGAAAAGAAAAAGTAATCAGATTTTAATTTCTTTGATATTTGAGTACCAACTTAGAAACAGATAATGTTCCCCCCAAACAAGTCATACCTAAATGAGGATGTACATTTCTGTATCTTTCTAGGTGTTGTTTTCCCAGATGTTGGGGAACAGCAAACGTCATTAAGCAAAGGTGAAGCTACCTGGTGTACAAATGGAGATTATTTAGAGCTCTGATTCTAACAGTTTCAGGAAGTCACTGCAGTCAGTGGTTTGATTTATTCCAGTTTTGCATCCTTATTTCAGCCACATGTTAGTATGTTTTTGTTTTTTTCTTTTCTGAGCCATTTATTGTAGACACTTCTGGAAAATCATCACACAACTCTGTGGTATGAATTCCAAAGAAGCAGTGTGGTTTCATAGCAGTAGATATAGGAAAGTATATAATGCCTGGATTTTTGCTAATTACAAAGCAGATGCAATGGAGCAGGGGGCTGCAGCTAACACCTGCCTGCTAAGGGTACGCACTGTGTAAGGCCCCGTGGCATGCGCCCATCCAGGCTCTGCCAGCTGGACCAGCCAAGCATCACTCGTCCCGTGAGTCCAGCCTGCAGAAAGGCATTGTGCAGACAGCAGGAGCCATATAGCATGCTAGGACTTCTTGAAGAAATAATGCCTTGTTGGCATAAACTACAATCCTGCTTGCTGCTCAAGTAATAGTGGAGAAGGCAGCCATGGCTTGTTTAGCGAGATGCTTGTACTGTTTGGTGAGCCCAAGAGCTGGGTACTGACCAGCTGACTGGAGACCAGAGAGAGGAGATGGTCTCTGGGTTTGCCCTGCCGTCACTCCTGTGGAGGAAAGGAGCACCAAATTGCATTTCTTTCCTCTCCTTAGCCACCAGTTTTCAAAACCCTTATAGGAACTTTCAGTCTTTGATACCACTACCTGTTTGTCAGGCTTTTGCTGAAATTCGCCCTGGGTGCACGCGAGAGCTAAGGTGTGAACATGGGCGCTCGCAGGTATATAGACAAATGGAAAGATGACATAAAACCTGTTTCCTTAAGAAAACAGCCTGAGCACACTCTTCAATAACAGTTTGTTACGTAGATGTCTCCTTCAGCTAGCTGGACATGAGTACTTCTGTGCTGAACAGATACTGCTTTATTAGCAGGTGCAAGTAAAAGTTATTGGTCCCGAGAATATTGTAGATGGCGACAGAACCTTAATCCTGGGACTTATCTGGATCATTATACTTCGATTTCAGATTTCATCTATCAAACTTGATAAGGTAAAAGAGTACCTTTGTCTTTTTGCCTGATAAGAGTATTTCAGAGACTTCGTAGAGTTTCAGGCCAGCAAGGACCATTTTGATGATGTTTCCCAACCACTTTGACCATGCAAATCTCACAACATTACCTGGTTACTCAACCAGCAATTTCTAAAAGCAATTGAATCCGTTTTATACTTTCTCAGAGACAGAAAACAGTAGATTGGAGATAGACAGGATAGTCATGTTCCTCACTCTCTTCCACAAACTTTTTACTGGCTTTTGAATCCAGAAAAATTTCTCTGACAACAATTCTCTCTAGATTTGAACTCCATGCTGCTCCTTTTCTGTTTTTCTGAAAAAAAGTATTCTTTTTGAAATCATTTAACAGGTACTCTAAGTACAGGAAAGATGAGGTCCTATGACGGTATTATGAAATCAGAGTTGTTAATTTCTAACATTAGACCTGGATACATTATATTTTGTTCTAGTTCCTGGCTAAAGGAAGCAAATAAGCTGAGCTTTGCTTTCCATGTGATTTCTACAAACCTTACAGAAGAGAAACATTTAAAAACTTTTTAACACCTGCAATTCACTTTTACTTTAGTAGAAAACTCCTATGTTAAATCATTCTACCTCAATGGCAGATACAGTCTGCAAGTCATGACTTCGAGGGGATTTGTGAATAGGACAGGAGTAATACAAAGTGATCTTTGGCAATGTAAGCTTAAACCTGCTGATACTACTTCTGTGTATAGTTCACACTGATTTTTCTTTTTCCTGCTCTTTTCACAGGAAGAATTTGGAGGCAGAGCTGACGTTCTGTTTGCCAATGAAGCCTTACTGCTCTGGTGTCAGCATAAAACTGCCAGCTATTCCAATGTGCATGTGAAGGACTTCTCCAAAAGCTGGAGTGATGGACTGGCCTTCAACGCGCTCATACATGCTCACAGGTAAGATCTGATGGATCAGTTCAGGAGGTGTCCATTGCTGTTTCCAGCTCTGGCACAAGTTGTTCCCGGGTCTGAGTTACAAGTATTTGTCAAGAAACTGTCAAATTGTCTCTTTTCCCTTTTGACTGAAGACTCTCCTTTCTTAAATGAATATTTTCTGTCTGAGGAAGGAAGGGCCAAAAGCTCCTGCTTGGTAGTTCCTTTAGTTGGGTGTCACAAAGTTGATTTGTGAAATCAAATTTCACACATCTGAACAACGCTGCCCATTATTTGGTTGTAGCCCCTCAGTTGTGTTCCTGTTGCCCTTTTGAAAAAGGTATTTTGGAGACTGGTTTTATTGCATGACCTTTGTGAGCACGGATACCTTCTGGTTCAGTTGTTACAGAGCAAACAACCTCTTGGTCTCTTTCTTTCTCCCTTCTCTGGCCCTTTGAAAAAGTGTGAAGAAAACAGCCCAAGGCAGGAAAGAGAAACCTCCTGGGAGAACCCTGAACATTTCTTTTCCAATGAACAGTTCTGCTACATCTTCTGGCAGGATACCACAGGGGAATCCTGTAACTTCCCCAGCTGGGAGTCCCTTTCCAGAATTGCCTGTCTAGTGGGCTTTAGTCTTCACCCACCAGTGAAGAGGAGAAATAAGTAAAGGGCAGAGATTTGCTGGGAGTGGTACATCCAGTTTTATAAGGGACAATTTTCTTCCCGTTATGGAGGCAAGGAGTGATGCTCTTGAATGAAGCTCAGGGTCAGGCAGAGTCATTTCTGCATTGCTGTCACATTCCTTAGTCTAATAAACAGTTTATGATCTGGAAGAACTTGTGGCAAACATAAATCTTTCTTCCCCTCCATGCCCTGTTCTTCTCCTTGCCCAGGCCTGATCTCATTCACTATAGCTCACTGCGGCAGGACCAGCCCATCAAAAACTTGAACAATGCCTTCAATGTCGCTGAGAAAGAACTAGGAATCAGCAAACTGCTGGATGCTGAGGATGTGGCAGTACCCTACCCAGATGAGAGATCCATCATGACTTATGTGTCACTCTATTACCACTACTTCTCCAGACTGAAACAAGGCCAGACAATACAAAAGCGACTTACCAAAGTAAGTGCATTGCTGTGTTCAGAAGTTAAAATTTAAATATGTAAAGCTAAGTTTACGTTGGAAATGTGGGGGGGGGGGGTTTGTGCCAACTCAACTTCACTGTCATTTGAAAATGGACATCAAATGAATCAAATGGCACAGCCATTTGAAAGATTCTTTTATCACCTCTTGAATCTTGAGAAGTGTCTGTAGACTCTCTGATCTCTAAAGGGGATTGCATTTGTCTCACTGAAAATGAATCCTTTTTTGACTTCAGTTTCTGTTTGAGAACTGATGTGGCTTCAAGGCAGCTTAGGTATACAGAGCTCAGTAATCTTGGGAGGATTACTGCTAGGCAAAAGTGGACCTAGCCAACAATTTTCTGATTTAATAGGAAAGATCTATTATTATTATTATTCTATGGGATTATTTTGGATTTTTATTTCCTGTGAAAGTCATCCTCCTTTCCTTCTAACTCCTTAGTCAGGTACAAAGTGGGGGGCGGGGGGGGGGGGGAGACATAAAAAA
>JAVJGJ010000060.1:72870041-72882310 GCA_035590215.1 Microhierax caerulescens | reverse complement strand
CCCCCCAGACAGAAAAAATGAGGAAGTAAATGTAAAATGTAAATGTAAAAGAATGTAAAAGAAGGGGAAACACTCCTAGGGGAAAAAAGGTAAAAAAATGCCTACTTACATTTTGTCTCATATACAATCATGAGTTATACTAAAAACTGCTTGCATCCTGTTGATGGAAAACTATAGGAATTTTGTAGCTGTTCCAAAGAAGGCCACTTTCCTTAGAGATAATTTCTTTTCTGCCTTCAGAACCTTCAGAATAATCTATTCTGGTTTTGTCAAAAATACAAAACAAATAGCCTGCAGAAAACCTACGCACTCAGGATGGGTCCTACGTGAACATCTGGAATCGGGGAACTGCCTGTGCAGTTGAGAGGGAGAATGTATTGCTTAATGGGAGGCACAGAAATTCAAACTAAGACTTCTCAGGTGGTGATAAGGTGAAAAGCTTTTGCAAAGCAGGGTTTGCTCAGCTAGCAAAAGTGGTCTGGGACAGCAAGATGATCCCAAACCCTGTATTTGTTAACAGTGATGTTCTCTGAAGAGAAGCATTAGATGGGAGCAGGACTTGGGATTCAGCCAAAGATCGGGCATCAGTGAGGAGAGTGGGCAGCAGGATTTGAGTGGTCTACACGTCAGTCTCTGGATTTTGGCCAGGAGACATTATTTTTCTAATGATAAACCTGAAATAGTCCTTGAGTAACCAAGTATGAGTTAAAAGGAACTATGAAGATCAAATAGGACGTAACTTTAGTATTATGGGAAAACCCAGAAAGAGCATTTCTTAGTCTGTCCTTTTTCGGTTCTTGCTGTGCTCCACTGGCTTTTCTGTTTTGTATTTATTCCTTCTTGTCTCTCTCTCTTTCCACTTACCGGCTTCTTTTTCTCTGTGCTTCCTTCCCTATTTTTAGCCTGTCTCTAATACTATGTTCCTGACTTCCTGCATTTCTGACACATGCAAACATTCAGAGGGAGAACGAAACAGATGTTAATCTCTTCATATCCTTAGTCCCCTCAAATAGACAGCTCTGAATTTAGTAATAGGATTGGGCAGGGAAGCCTGAATCTGTCAAGGAAGCCTCTGAGTTCAGACTAAGTGTGTGACCAGGATGGCAGAGAGAATCGGCTCGCAGAGGTAAATCTCCTTTTCCCCTCCCGTCTGAGGCGACCATGCACTTGCTAGGATCTTTCAGCAAGAACTGGGTACGCTGGCAGAAAATACAGAAGGGAGCCCTGGTGTCATGGGCTGCTTTTCCTGCACTAAAGGTTGGTGCTGTTTTACTCCTCTTCCCACGCTGTGACCCTTACTGATTGCCCATGCGCTTTCTGTCGTGAAGAGCAGACCACCCGCAGGTGCCGGGCGGTGCTGGGTGCCATCTCCCTTGCTAATCCGCCTGGCTGGAGCAAGCGGGTGCAGGGGAACGCCGGGAGCACGCAGCCTTGCTCAGCCTTGCACCTGGTGTCTGCAGGAGGGCTGCTACGTTAAGGGCAAGGAAAAAATGTAATACAGAGTAAGAAGACAAAGACGGGGAAAAGTGTAAAACAGGGAGAAGGATGATTTCATTCTAACACCTTTTATTTCATTATGGAATTCATTCTAAATGTTTGTTCCAGTGTTTACCTGAACTTGAGATAAAGGCAGGCCAGACCACAAATGAAACAGATAAATAAATGTCTTGAGCTTGGAAAATTAGTATTAAGAGTTAACATCCTTACAACTCCCCTGTCTGGCTACAAGATGTGCCCCAATAACGTATATAAAGAGAAACAAATCCAGCAGAGGAGATTGGTCAAACAGCCCCTTCTCACAGTCTACTCTGGGACTGTGAGAGAACCAGGATCTTGTCGGATGGTTCCCTAACAGCCTAAGGTGGTGAAGCTAAGAGGGTGTTATTGCACATTAGATGGGATAGAGTTGTTTTGTTTTTAGGAATGAGTGGAAAAAAACCATCTGTTTTCTCCATTGTGATTCCAAAAATCTAAACCCCCAATTTGGGATTCTTGCTTTCTAGTCAGCCCACATAGGAACTGCTGACAGTCTTCATATGCATGCTGTTTATTCCAAAATTAACCTTTTCTTAAATAAAAACTGAAAAGAGACATTAAATAATATTTATCTGTGGTTTATGGAAGGTTATTCTAGGATTCCACCTGGTCTCACATGTGACTGCTGTCATCACATTGGTATGAAAATGTGATGACTGTGGCAACCTGCTTGTCATATACCATTTTCTGGACACACATTCAACTATTTGAATCCTAAGCTTGGTTTATTAAGATGTTGTTTTCTGTTCACCCACCTTGCTTCATTCTGCTTCTTATGTGGCTTGTAACTTCATATTCCCATCACAGGTCATGTTCTTCCTGAAGGAGATAGATGACTTGAAGCTTCTGTATGAGCAGATGGTCTCTGACCTTCTGAAATGGATTAAACAGAAGGTGACAGAACTGGATGACCGTCACTTCCCCAACTCTCTTCAGGGAATGTGGCTGCTCATGGCCAACTTCAAGACCTTCCGCACTGTGGAGAAACCCCCCAAATATCAAGAGAAGGGCATGATTGAAGCTCATCTCTTCAACATCCGGACCAAGCAGAGAGCCAACAACCAACGGCCATACTTGCCCCCAGAGGGGAGGATGCTGCAGGATGTGGAAAAACACTGGATTATGCTGGAAAAGGCAGAGCACAACCGTGGAAAAGCACTGCAGGAGGAGATGCTGAGGCTAGAAAGGCTGGAACAGCTAGCCCAGAGGTTTTTGAAAAAGGCAGCCCTGCGTGAGTCCTACCTGGAAGACATGAGGAAAGTGATAGGGAAGCAGGACTTCTGGCCAGAGAGCGCGGACAGGATGGAGGCTGCTAGTAAGAAGCTGGAAGCCATTGTGGCAGATGTGCTCCCCAGGAGGGAACGCTTCACAGCTCTGGATGAAATGGCCACAGTCATCAGCCAGGAGAACTATCATGGCAAAGATCAAATCGTGAAGAAGTGAGTGACAGTTATGAGACTGTCATAGTGGAGGCTGAGTTCAAATTCTGTGCTGTCGTGGAAGAAAATGAATTGTAGCTATGAATTGTAGCTCTGCTCCTTGTGAGTAGAACTGGCAGAAATGTCTTCTACCTGTAAACAGTTTCAGCAGATAAGACAAATGCTTCATCTTCTTTAAAGCTATAATTTTTTTTTCTTGACTGATCAAACCCTCAGGCTGATTTCCGGTGAAAAGTAATTTTAACATATTTTCATTATATGTGAAAATTCTTGTTCTGCCAAAAATTCTATATTCCATAAAAAATGCTTAGAGGGATACATCCTTTTTTTTTTTTTTTTTCAAATCAACACTTTTTTTTATTTTTTTCCAGTGTGTAGTCTGGGGAGCTACAGAAGGCACAATGTGGATTGACTCCAGTTTGGAGCAAATCTTGAGAAATTAAAACTTCTGTGATTATGGATATAGCTTGATTTGGGAATGGCTAAGAATGCCATACAAATAACTTCTCTTGTGGTATTTCAGTGCTTTTCCAATTTCAGACAAAATCAGAAACTTGTGGGAAAACTTAAGAAAAGCAGTCTATAGAAGAGTAAACCAGACTTTTTATGAGATCAGATTGTGATCAGCAACCATTTAAAGACACTTCTTTTTTTCTAAGCCTTTCCATTGTATCAAATGAAAGCAATGTAGGTTCTCAGGTATGAGGATCCATAAAAAAATAAAACCATGTCTAAATCAAAAAAAGTCAATGACAGTTGATGTACTAAACAAAATTCCTCTCTGTGGTCACACTAATTAGGTAACAACATTGCTTTGACCTGTTTTGTGATAATGGCCTGTCCTCTTGCACTAGTGGCAAGAGTTGTTTGTGTTCATTTAGATCCCCTAAAGCTACAAGAACTGAGAACCTACCAGTGCCACCCAAAGTCTTTGGTCCAAATTGGTCATTTCTCTCCCTTCCTTTGTAGGCAAAAAAGCATTTCAAAACAGTGGCAGGATCTTCTGGATCAGCTGCAGAGACGACAACACTCCGTGGGTGCAATGCAGGAAATTCTGGGTCTCCTGAGGGACATCGATGCCATTATGGAGGAACTGAAAGAGCTGCAGGTACTGAGCCCTCTCCACCAGCACACAGCTTGCACAGCTACTGGTCTGCATCCCTAAAAAAGCCCCCATGTTCCAGGGACTGCCTGGTGCTAACAAAAGATAAATCTATCAGCTATAGAAAAAATACACCATTTTTAACTGGATGCTTAACTGTGCATTTCAGTTCATCATTGCAGGTAACCGCATGAGAAAAAACAGGCTTTGCCGGGGGCTCTCCCTACTCAGAAAGCCAGATATGGTATTACAGGGAGTGCACTACAGGTTAGAGTTATGTAGTAAAACAAAGACGGGAAGAAAGCTCACCTAAATTTAGAAGTGTAAAAGCAAAAAAATGGAATAAACCAGCCTCCTGTTCCCATTTCACATAATTCTTCTGAAAGACCTTCTGGAAGTACCTCCAGTGGTTATACAGGTGGGGACCAGCTCAGGCATATGTCTGGCTTTCAGGTATCTAAACTTGTGAGAGTGAAAAATTTCACTGTAAATGCACAGTGATTACTTTTAGTAAGAATTTCCAGGTGTTACCAGAGCATCAGAGTGCAAAGTCTTCTCTTGAGCATAGAAAATAATTGGTTTCATACTGATTTTTGTAATGGTAGGAGGCATATATATATATATATATATATATATATATATATATCCTTTTGTCTTGCCGTGTCTTATTTAAGGACAGAAAAATCCTTATGACTCTGGGTTACCTTGTATCTAAGTTGAAAGAGTCAATATGCTATATGAAGTTGGATTTTCAAATTAAAGAGCTATCCATAAGTTACAAATCTTTCTGTCCTAGTGTTAGTAAGCAAAGAACACCTAATGGTGGTAATGTTGTTGGAACCACGATAGCCTGAGGATATGGCAGAAGATTGATAAGGAAAAATAATGTCCTAAAATAGGATTGATAATTGTATCCATTGATACAGTTAGAAAGAGGACAGACTTTTAAGCACTTGGTAACTTCATCAGACATTAAATACTATGAATTACTTATTTTCACTGTTTAGATAGCAAAGGCAAGTAAGTTTCTCAAACAAAACAACATTGCAGTCAAAACATACCATAATATGGGATATTGTAGAATTCTCCAAACACAGACTGAAACAATCTGCCTACAGGTGGGTGTATAGCAAAGGGCTATTCCTTGTGCTCGTGAATTCTGAGACCTTGAGTGCTTAATCAATAGCAATAACTTAAGGGTGAAAACAGATGCTTATTTGGAGAGGCCATTACTTGCACTGCGGTAGATAGAAACTGCATTATTGCCAGTAGCTTGTGAAACTGAAAGAGAATTATGATTCCTCTAATTAGGCAGTTTTTCAGCTTTACCTAGCTGACATCATTCTTTCACATTTAGAAGCTATGAGAGTCAACAGGAACCTTTCAGCTGATTTCTTTGTACTGAGCCCCTGGATGCACTCTCTGCCAATGCCTTCTGTTTCGCACTTTGTTTGCAGGTGTTAGTGAATTCCCAGGACTGTGGGAAGCAGCTCCTGGAAGCGGTAGATTTGCTGCAGAAGCACAACTTGGTTGACTCACAAATCTCTTCCTATGATGATCGACTGACACTCATCACCCAGAGGACAGCAGAAATCAGCAAGGACAGCACAGTTAAACCAGAAGTGCTTTATGCAAAAGTTCAGATGCTTCACCAGCTGTATCAGAACCTTACAGCTCTGAGCAAGTCACGGTAGGGCTTTGCTTCTGGCTCCGTTCTTCCTGATTAGGACGACCAATCACTCCCTTAATGAGAAGATACAGCTTCCCAGCCTTTGAAATTTTTCATTTCTCCATTTATAAAGATGTAACACCACTTGAGTGTCTTGATTGTGGTTAACTGAAAGAGGTCACTTGCTTTCATAGATGAAGAAAAGCGTCGTTCTCAGCACTTACTATGACTTGCTTTATGTGAAGTCTGAATAGCATGCGGTTGTCTCCTCCGCTCCTAGAGGAAAAGGGAATTGTAATTTTGTTTTCTTTGTTGTCTTGCATGAATATATTAATCTATGACAAAGAGGAATTAAAGGCATTCAAATTTTGGATTTTCTAAATTCTTCTGTGGTTATGCTACCATTGTCTCCGTGGGACCCTAATTCTGACTGAGATATACTGTTTCTTTGTTTCAGAAAATCTCAGCTAGAAGAGGCTTTGAAGCTTTTTGAATTCTTCCGTGACTGCAAAGAGGAAGAATTGTGGATCTCTGAGAAATGGAAGCTAGCAAGAATGACAACACTAGGGAAAGATGTCAGCCAGATTACAGCCTCTATTCAGAAGCACAAGGTATCTTTCTTTGCTTTTTATTATAGAAAGACTTTAGAACATCTATGCTCTTCAGTTCAGTCAGTGCAGCACTTGAAGTAAGCTGTGAAACCACCCATTATCTCCAGTCTCATGACCAGGGTTTGGAATTTTTAAAAAATGTATCGGGTAGGGATTCTTTCCCAAGAGGGGAAGGAAAAGGTAGAGAAGGAATATGCTTTATAATGGACTAGAAGTGTGGCTTCTAGTGAAGACACCGGGCTTCGTATTAGCTCACTTTGGATGAGAGGGAAAAAAGGTTGCTTGGTTGGTTTTTTTTTGCCACCCACATGTCCTGGCCAAGAGAGATGTGGGGAAAAAAGAGATGGTAGAAAGTCAGATATCAGCAGGCAGGATGGATAACATTGTGTGAGCTTGCAAATCCCTTACCATTTTCCCTAAGAGCTTGCTGTGGGCTAATACCAACAGTTTAGCTATATGAGCTACTGCCTTCTTACAGCAAAGAATCACTGTGAACAAGTGAAGAGACCTGTGGGCTTGAGAACTTGCATGACAAAACTGAAACAGGAGACTATTCTGTAATTTTTAGCCTACATTTGTGTGCATATGTTTGTGTATTTGTTGCTTCTGGAAGGCGTAAGACAGCTGAATTGGTGGATGACAAACAAGTATCTCCTTCAGAGAAGACTGCCTAACAAGCTTCAGATCAAAGGCAAAAAGTAGGGCAGTAACTTCCGTGTGGGGAGCCAAAGGGCAATCATCTCCAGGCTCAGGGGAGAGTTATAGGCATGGATAAGACACAAGGCTCTTGGAGGCGTCTGTATTACAGTAGCAGAGAATAGGCCCAGAATAGGCCCCCCTCTTCACTCTCAGCTGGTGGGGATTGAGTTATGCTGACATGTCTCCCATCCTTCTGCTAGGCTCTGGAAGCAGAGTGCAATTCCCACAGGGCCGTGTGTACGGATGTGATGAGGAGGGGCTGGGACCTGAGCCAGAAGAACCCTGCACACCAGGAGGACATTCTGAGGCAGACAGACAACCTCCAGAAGTTGTGGCAGAAGCTCCAAGGTGAGGTGGCTGATCGCAAAAGCCGCCTGCAGGCAGCCGCTCTCGTCAAACAGGTAAGCAGGACTCTGCTGTGGTGCAGGGTATGGGGGACACGGATGTGGCTCAGTTCTGCCCCATGCCCCCACAGTGCAGGGCAACAGTGGCAGGAAGCCTTCAGGTGTCAACCTTCAAAAAAAACCTCCAGCAGCAGAGTCTCAATCCTCCCGCAAACCAGCCAGGCAGAAGGTTGGAGCAGCTGGGAGTTGCACTAAGTTAAAAACATTAACGGAAATAGCTCACATAGTAGGGCTGATGCAGAGTCTTTTCTTTTCTGTGGGTGGGATCTGGGTAGCGGTGTGACATTTTTTTTACATTAAAAAAACCCAAAACCAAACAAAAAAAAACAACCAAAAAGCAACAATGAAAAAAACGTTCATAAGACCTGGGTCAACCGTGAACATCCCAAGCCTGGGAAACGTTTGCTGCTGCCATTCTGATTTACACTTTTGCACCTACAAACATTCACACATCTGCAAATAAAAAGCTCTTACAATAGCAGCCTTCAAAAATCACATAACGTTATCTCAGGTATACTTATTCTCCTTTTCCTGAAGTTCTTTGCTCTGTCTGTTGTTCCCATGAGATGCCTGATCAAACTTACAGCTTTGTTCTTGACAAAGTGTAAATTCTCTCTTCTGTCTATTAAGTTTAACACCATTATGGTGTTTTAGTTCTTCTTTCTCTTTCTTTCACTACTATAGGTTTTCTTTTTTTTCTGTTCTTCCTTTATTCTAGATCTCAATCGTGTTTTGCTTTTTTACAACCATAGCCAGGCAGTCTATAAATTCTGGGAAAAAAAGGAACATTTTTTTTTGTAGATTGATTTCATTGTTCATTCTTGAACTATTCCTTAGAACTTCTAGAAAATATCTGAATTTGGAAATGTTATACTCGGTAGGTTCTTTTTACTGCTGCTATTAAGCACCATAAAGTTTTAGTTAGTTTTTAAAGACTTAGATAGGCAATTACTGAATCTGTTTACTCACTGTGATTCTGTGAATTACCCGTGCTTGATGTGATCATGAAATACATCATAGATTTAAAGCTACTTTATTCATAGCTTTCACAATACCTGGAAATAACCTTATGGCTATAGACCTAATAGCATTTCTCCTTATTAATAATTTTTAAAAGAGGAAGGAGCTGAATATGATACTTTCAGGGTGAATCCAAGTGTTTTCTTCCTTGTGTTCCTTCAGTACTTTGCTGACATCAATGAAGCAAATTCATGGTTGCGAGAAAGGCAGCCCCTTCTGGCCAGCAAGGACTACGGAAAAGATGAGTCGAGTGCCGAAGCGCTGTTGCATCGT
Organism: Microhierax caerulescens; assembly: GCA_035590215.1. Lineage (NCBI taxonomy): Eukaryota > Metazoa > Chordata > Aves > Falconiformes > Falconidae > Microhierax > Microhierax caerulescens. The sequence goes on along the minus strand of JAVJGJ010000060.1, from coordinate 72,873,557 downwards.
CACTTGCGCCTGGAGAAGGAGATCGCAGCCTACTCCTCTGAGATGAGACGCCTGAAAGAGCAGGCTGACATTGCAGCAGGGCAAGCTCCAGCTGCGGTAAGTGGATGAGGGATTTTGTCACATTTTGCTGAAGCATGTAAATGAAATGTGTAAATAGTTTTGATTTTTCCAGACTCGGATATTCCAAATGACCTGAACAAGAGCAGGGGTTTTTAATCCAGAAGAAATTTTAAATGAGAACTGAGGCAGATTTTTAGATGGCAGAGTTCATTGGCCACTTGTAGCTCACCTAGTGAGTGTTCCGTGAAATGCTAGAAATGTATTTGTCTACATTGGTTCCCTCTACCAGTCCTCACAAATACTTTCTCACTCTATTTGCGTAACAGTATTAATTTAAATCAGCTTTGAAAAGCAGACATTTAATCTAAACATCTTTACAAATTCTTTCTGTATCCTAACGTAGCGATGAACCATCCCACAGCTCCAGGAGCAATTCAGGCCATCCCAGGATGGGTGTTTAAGATGCGTGAGGTGAAGTCAACCTCTGCAGATGCCCCTCTGTTCCACTGACTGGAAGGAGAACTTTTGACTTGAGATCAGCTCATTTGACAACAGAATTCAGGGGCGATGAGTGACACATTGCATAGCTTGTTTCTTTCAGACTTCTATGGTCACTCAACATTTAGCTAAACCAGTTTGAGAGCTATGAGCACCATTTTGGGTCTTTCCTTTACCTTGATTGGAACAGAAGTTTTATTGCTTTGTTACTAACATGAAAAAGTATCTGACAAGAAAGTATCAATGTGCAAATAAAAGCATTTATTCACTAGGGCACTCACAGGCTTTGAAATTGGAAATGTTCAGGTACTATACTAAATCATCACTACAAATAGAACTGTGGGCATAGTTGATTGGCTGTTTTGTTGGTAATTTTAAGAATTTAAAAAAACAAACCCCAAACAACCTTGATGTGGGCAGAAAATGAAAATTTTTACTGAATCAATATATTTTAATGTGAGCTAAATGAAACTTCTTCAAACAAAACTAAAATGTTTTTCAGTTATGTGGTTCATTCTTTCAGAATAAAACAAAGGAAACTGACTCAAACAAATACTGGAAATGTTTTGTTTAAAGGGTCAGAATGCTGTGGTTTGAACTAGTAAGGCCAAATTTTCCTTCCATGTGAAATTTTTATCCAGATCAGGAGTATTCATCCACTGATTCTATTAAATTTTACTTAACAGATAGTGAAGACGGAAGCCCCAAGTGACTTAAATCAAAAGACAACAAAGCTGCTGTTCAGTCGAACCTGTGCAACATCTGAAACTGCATTCCCTGGAACCACCAGTCCAGATGTTCATTTTCTTCCAGAGAATATCTGGAAGACCCAAGACGAAATAGATTCACTTTATGAAAATCTACAGAGCATGGCTGAGGTATAGTATCTCCTCCCATGCTTTGCAGTTCACAAAAACAGTCAAGTCCAAAGCAAAGCTAAGTGAGGTTAAAGTGTGGTGCTAGCTCCTGCTTTTCAGTTTAATAACATGCCTCAATCCTGTAGGGCTGCAAGGTTTGAGAATATCATTGCAGTTTGGTATCAAAATGCATTTTATGTTGGCAAACTTCCTATTTACCTTCTAGTCTTTTTAAGTGATGAAGACTGGATTCTTCTGTGTAATCTTTTCTTTCCCTAATGTTTGCTTGCTGCAGCTCCTAAATCTTTGGGCTGTTTAACTTGATACCAGAGAATAATAATAATAATAATAACATCAGAACAAACAAAAACAACATCAAACCAAAAAACCAAAGCATAATCTGCAGTGTCCATTTATTACTTTTCACTCCCACCTGCCACAGTCTTGCCCCAAGGACCAACAAAACCACGTGGTGTGGGACTTGCATGCTGCTGAGGGGACTGAGGTGACTGCTCCACCAGCAGCTCGCGGCCTGCCGGGGCTGAGCGCTCTCCAGCCGCTTCTCTTACGCCTTTAAACCCTCTGGGAAGAAGAACAGTGATCTTAAGTTAACACGTTTGTTCTCTTCCAGCAGTCTGGCAAGACTGCTAAGCTGCTAAACTACCAACTGGGTATTGTAGTTTAAATGCTAGGACACACCACCCCCCCCCTGCTTAGAACAACAAGGAGTTATTACAACAATATGTAAGTCTTCACCTGTCTTACAGGACAGAAAAAAGGCTCTGGAGGAGATGATTGGATATTACCGCTTCTGTAGCTCCTGTGAAGAATTTCAGTCATGGATGAAGGACAAAGAAAACGTCTTCCGGACTCTTCAGCCTCAAGCAGACAATGTGGAGGTCATGCAGCAGAAATACCAGGTACCACTTCTCCCTGCTCACAGATCACAGGATGAATCGGATTGCCCTTGGGACACTAGATAAAAGTTGGGAAATGCCGTTGTGAGAGTCTTTTCATTCGTTTCATCATACGGAATCATGTATAGATCAGATATTTCTTTCACATAAACTATGGCAGGCTTATTGAAGCCGATGTAATTATGTCCCTTCAACCTCTCCTTTTGTATCACGGTACAAAAGGACTTTTGTTATGGTTTATCTCATAGCACGTGAAGAAAAATGCCAGATGATGGAAAAAACCCCGTAGCATGGTGCGTGCCAGTGGAGGGGATGGCATGGTGTGGTGCACGGTGTGGTGCATGGTGTGGTGCACAGTGTGTTGCACGGTGCATGGTGTGGTGTGGTGTGTGGTGTGATGCACTGTGTGATGTGGTACACAATGTGATGCACAGTGTGGTGCATGGTGTGGTGCACGATGTGATGTGGTGCACAGTGCAGTGCACGGTGTGGTGCATGGTACAGCGTGGTACATGGTGTGCTGCACAATGTGCATGGTGCACAGTGTGGTGTGGTGCATGGTGCATGTATGGTGTGGTGCACAGTGTAATGCATGTTGTGGTGTGGTGCACAGTGCACATGTGGTGTGGTCCATGGTGCAATGCACGTAGTGATGTGGTGTAAGGTGCACAGTGTGGTGTGGTGCACGGTGTGGTGTGGTGCATGGTTCACGGTGTGGTGCACAGTTGCACTGTGCACGGTGCGGTGCATGGTGCGGTGCACGGTTGCACGGTGCACGGTGTGGTGCACGGTTGCATGGTGCACGGTGTGCAAGCACCGCCGGCTGCAGGGGGCCGCGGTCGGGCCGGGGGGCGGCTGTGAGTGTGGGAATGCTGCGCATTATTAACAGTTGTGTCCACAGAAAACACCCCCAAGCTCTGCGTTCCTGTATCTTTTCTGTTTTAGAACTTTCTAATGGAACTGGCTGCAGGCAAAGGCCGGCTGGGAGAGATCGAGAACTTGGCCGTCAAGTATGGCCAGACCAGTCCCAGCAAGCATTCCCAGATCCGGATTTGGCTGGAAGCGATCGCCAGCAGGTAAAGCTCTGCCGGTCGCCAGGGCGCTGCGGGCAGGTGCGGAGCGGCCCCGGCTGGCCCAGCGGGCCTCGCGGAGCCACCGTCCCGCGGGGCGCCCGGGGCGGCTGG
>JAVJGJ010000060.1:72857179-72869510 GCA_035590215.1 Microhierax caerulescens | reverse complement strand
CGAGGCCGAGCCGAACCGGGGCGCTCCCGCCTGCCCGCCGTGCCCCGTCCCGCTCGGTGCTGCGGGCGGCCTGCCCCGCCGCCTCCAGGAGCGGGGGCCGCTTCTAGGCCCGCACAGGTATTTACACTGCAGCAGTTGGCGTGTGTGTGCGTGCGCTGAAGCAGGATGTGAATCTGCCCCCAGGTAGCAGTGATGGACTCAGAGCAGTTCTGTCTGGGTCTGATTTTGTGCCTTACACACCAGGGCGAGGGTGCCTTTCACAGCTATTGAGCGGAACTCAAACCCTGTTTGACTTCACCAAGTGTATTTAGTACCTACTGTGTGCATGCTGCCGGCACCATGACGCCCAGCTGGGACCGAGAGGCACAGCCGGGTCCTCATTTTGACCACTTCTGTTTATTTGCATCATGTCCGGTGTGTTCTGGTCACCTGAGCAGGGTCCCCTTGCTTGACATGGCACTGAGATGAACTCTGAGGCTGTGGAGCAGTGCTAGCGTTCACCCCCTCAGCCCACTTGAGTCCTGCTGTAATTTTTATACGAGAGTTTTTCTGAATGGAAAAAGGATATAGCTCATGTATCACAAAGGCTATACATTGAGTCTGCTCTTCTAGGTGAAGGCAAGTTTTGGGGTAGTGGCTGAGGCTAGATGCAAGTAATCAGGTTATTCCTCCCCCAGGTGGGAACGCATGGAAACTCTCAAGGAGGAGAAGGGCTCCGAGCTGATTGGAGTGGCTGATGTGAGGACATTTCTTCAGGACTGTCAGAGCGTAGGAGTACTTCTGCAAGACAAGATGGTCCAACTCGGGGGTCTGGAACTAGGGAACTCACCTGCTGGGCTGGAATCAGACAAGCGTAAACTGTCTACGGTTCAAAGAGAGGTCCTGGTGATTGAGAGGAAAATCGAATACTTGAGGAGTGTTGCAAAATCGTAAGGAAACCTGCTCTTGGATTCCATATGCTTTGCTAGTTCTCTAAGATCATGTTGTAAATTATGGCTATAAAGAGAACGAGCAGCTTGTGAAGTTTCTTTTTCTAGCAACGTGAAGAACTGACTTGGCTTAAGTTTTCTGTGCATTCACAATGGGAATGAATCTTGTATCACAACAGTGTTACTAGAGGCTTTCACAGGGATGCACTTTCTGCATTATACCATGTTCTCACTAGTATTCCTTGCTTGTGTGGAACATTTGTTGCCTTCACAGACTTTCTTGTTGATGGAAGTGTAAATATCCAAATCTATTCCTTTTAAGGAGTATTGGTTCTATCTCTAAATGCCTGAAGGGTTCATCCAATTGAGTGTGTTTTATTTCCTCTTGTAGGATTAAGGACACTAACCCTGCAGAGAGCAGGGCCATCACTGAGCAGGTGGAGAACATGGAGAGGCTCCTGGCAAAGCTCAAGCTGGAGATCCAAAAGAACTGGGACATTCTGCAGCAGGCCCAGAACCAAGAGTCCTTCCTGCAAGAAAGCTGCAGGCTCTTGCTATGGGCAGAAGGCATTCGGGAGAAGCTGGGCAGTGAAGAAATGGGTGTGGATGTGGTTTCTGCAGAGCAATTGCTGAAGGAACATCAGGACCTGCTGAAAGAAATTAGGTCTCAGGAAGAAAGGTAGACAGATTCTGTCAGGGTGGGCAGAGTGGGGTGATAATGACAACAGTACTGTGAAAATGAAACCTGTCTATCATGTACATAAATCGTATATGAAAGTGACAGTGAGAGTTTATTCAGGTGCTCTTGTAAGAGTGTCAAAAAGAGACTCTGAAACACAAAATCCAGTCAGCTTTTGTGTACTTACCCTGATGGCTGATGGAGGGAGAAGGAGGAGCTGTGTATTTGGAATAGTATTCCACAAGCTCTCCTGACACGCTTGGATAGTACCATCTGCACTTTTAGTTGCCCCAGTCCTTCTCCTCTCAGGCCTTATGCTTCCAGTTGCCATCATCTTCCAATCTCCTTCTGCACTGTTATGAAGCTCCAGATACTGTTGGTCCTCCTCCCCATGGGAAAGCCTGCTTATATCGACCTTTGGTCCAGATGGGGAAACCTCACTGCTGCCTCCAGCATGTATCCCTGAGCAAACAGCCAGCTGCCCTTTGTAGGGCACAACAACAGCTAGCAGGAAAGGAGGGAAAGAGAGGGAGGGAGGCTTAATGTCTAGGCACTGCCAAGGGAGCAAAGGACTGTGACGAAAGAGAATTCATATTCCTTCATGCAGTGAGGTCTTACTTTTCTTTTTGGTTCTGGGAAGATTTGTGCGGCTGGAAGAGCTAGGGTGCAAAGTAATCCACCAACAACCCAGTAACGGGAGGACCGTAGATGTCCACCAGTCCATGGAGAGGCTTGCCAAGGAGTACAAAGAACTGGAGAAAATGTGGGAACAGCGATGGAAAAAGCTGCAGGACAGCCTGGAATTGCAGAAGTTCAATAGGGAGGGAAACCGTATCAATGCAGCCCTCTCTGGCCATGAGGCCTTTCTCAGGGGGGATGGCCTTGCGGTATGTATGGCAGCTGATCTTATTTTCTCCTACTTCAACTTCACATCCAGGGAGTAGCAGCAAATTTTTTAATTAGATCTGTTTCCTCATTCTTATGGTCATAGAATTTTAATATTTGAAAGCTAGGCTTTCAGCTTCTTATTAGTGTTCCTTATGTTCTTACTTATCTTAATGAAAGCAAAGCGCATTGTCTCTCAGAATTTTTTTTTAAAAACAGCTAGAGTTATGATTTGTTGATGTGTTAGCACATGTCAGATGGTTTATATACAATTGCCTCATTTGTTTGGTGGCTAACCATTAAAAAAAAGTTTCAGCTTGAACATGATTTTTTTTGTGTGAAGTAAAAACATGACTTTTAAAAAATAAAGCTTTTTCTTTTTATTGAGTATTTTAAGAATGTTAAAGGACATGAAGGAAAAAACAAATGCAGGCAATATTCACAAGATCAGCGAAGGAGGAGGTTGTGCCATCTTATATGTTTTCAGCTGAAACTTCAGTGCTTTTGGGTCAACTGGATGGAATAAAGTTTTACATAGTTAGGGCTTTTTGTATTTCATGTCCTTAGATGTGCCAGAGTGCTGGCATAAATTCAGAATGCAGATTTTCTTAAAAGGTGAAAATGGAATCATAATAGAAACAAAACAGAGGAACCAGATATGATACAAACACCAACTGCTTGTTTGTGGCCCTGAACATCCTTAGGGACATGCAAAATGTACAGTGTATCTCCTGCCTGAAAGAGATGGGGGAAAGTAAGGTCCAGAATTACTTTTCATTGCTACAGAAACAATATCCAACCTAGAAAAGACTTGATCAAAATTTCTTTCTTAAATGCAGGATCATGTAGATGCTGCTCGAAGCCTACTGAAGCAACATCAGGAGTTTGAACAACTGCTAATGGCACTGAAGAGACGAGTTGAAGCACTTAATGAAAATGGGATGAACCTAATAGAGAGCAGGCACTTTGCCTCTCACATGTGAGTCCAAACTCTCCTTTTTTATTTAGCTTTAATTGATACAGTGTGATTAGGGTGACATGAAAAACTTTCTTGGAGCCAGGATTTAGTTGACCTACAAGGTGTGATCTGTTGGGTGAAGGGGGAAAAAGGGATAATTTTGTTTGTTTGTTTGTTTCAAAAAAGATACAGACTTCCTGTGCTCTCAGGACAAATAAGTTAAATGCTTTAGGTTAGAAGTGGCATTTGACAGAATGCTAGAATAATTCACCTTGTATCATAAATTACATATAGTGTTAAAATTCCTTTAATGTAAGTAAACTCATTAAATGCTGACATGAAACAGATTTTCCTTCATTTATCGGTATCACATATTAGAATTACTGTTAGCTGTTAAAAAATTACAGAAGACTTCACAAGGAAATAAGTCATCAGGAGCAGCTCCTTCTTGTTTTTGTTGAAGCTGAACTGTGATCTAATTCCTTTACTCTGCTAGAGCTACTAGCATCTAGTAAGGGGACCTCTGTATAAACAAGAATTAGAAAGATAGGTTCAGAGTTGGGCCTCTTGGGTCAAAAAGACCATGTTCTTGTGATCACTGGTGATAATGTCTTCAAAATTCCCTCCACAAACCTGTAAAACTGCTCTTAAAATCTGATTTCTTGCCACCACTATCACCCTTAGAAGGCCATTTCAGAGCCTTATTGCATTTACATCACAGAGAGAATTATTAATCAGGGTGGAGTATTTGGGAAAGAGAAAGGTCTGGGTGTTATAGTCACACATACATGACTGCAATTCACTAATGTAACTCAGCCGTACAAAAGGAAAATCCAGCGCAGCTGGCAAGCTCTCACTGCTTTCCAGATGAGCCCAGCATGGTCATGGGACAGGGCCATCTATCCCTTCCTCCTGTCAACAGAGGTGTTGAACTAGACACCCTTTATGTCTTAGTCATGACTACAGTACAACCAAGGGGAAGCAGTATGACTAGTACTGCATTGAATTTCCTGTTTTTCTTGGTAGTATTGAAGAGAGAATGGTCACTCTCCAGCGAAGGTGGGAGCGGCTGATACAAAGCAATGACGAGAGAAAACTGAGGTTGCTGGATTCCCTACAGCTGCAGGTAAAAGGACTAATACTGCAAATTTGCTCACGTGTGTGTGAGGGATTTTTACCCTTTGCCTTAACATGGGACAAATCTCAAAATGCTCAACATTCCTACTGCAGCTCACTTTCTCTTTGGCTATGAGACAGGATTTCAAACTCCAGGGAGCCAGTGATACACTGATCATGAATCTTCAAAGCTGTAACCATAGCAAAATTCCAAAACAAAACTGGAGATACCGAATAAAAAATATGAACAGAATGTTTCATCTGCTGGATAAGTTTATTCTGTTCATTACATATTATTGTTAATGATTTGGCACAGTTACTTACTGTAACTGTAGTTTTTGACACCAAATTTAGCTTCTAGTGCTGAGATGTGAAGTTATAATGGAGGATTGGACAAATATGGTTGATAGTCTATCAAAAATTAAAACCTTCACTGACAATTAGAGGCAACAGATCAGTAAATGTGGTAAAAAAAGAGAGAAAGAGATACTACTTCAAGGGCTTAAAAACTAGTCAGTGGTTCAAGATCATACCTCTTCAATTAAGAATGTTGACAATGTAGAACAACTTTTACAGGAAAACATAAAATACATGATATACATTTTCTATATATATTCACACATATATAAATATTTTTCTATAAATCTATAAACGTGTAGAAATTTTTAGGGGAAAAAAAATCAGGGCTTGATCCTAACAGCAAGGATTGCACTGTAAACACACACAGAATCATAAGTTAAATAGATATAAATCCCGTTTCTTTCTCTAAGGAGTTTAATCGTGATGCTGCAGAGCTTTCGATTTGGATGGAAGAGAAGTATAAGATTGCATCAGATGAATCCTATCGCGATCCAACGAATGTTCTACGCAAACTGAAGTGGCATGAGGCTGCTGAGAAGGAAATGATGGCTAATGAGGAGCACTTCACCACGCTGATAAAGGTGAAGGCAGTTTTGGAGCCAAATCTTCCATCTTGTTCCAAATTTCATAGATGCTGATTTGCTCAAAAAAACCCCCGATGTGCTGTGTTTCTTCAGAAGGGAAGTCAGCTGATTCAAGGCAACCATTATGCTGCAGCTTCTATACAGGAGAAGATGTCAGAGCTTCAAAAGAAGTGGAAGGAATTGTATGGCAAGATGATAGAGAGAGGCGACAAGCTGAGACAAGCTGGGCAGCAAGAACAGCTCATGGAACTGCTCCAGGTGAGGAGGTGATGGGGAACCTGGTTCCTCTGTTGCGTGGTCCTTACAAAAAGAGTTCAGAATACCATTGAGAAAAATGTGTATTTTAAGGTGTCCGTTTTCTCTGCAGATTCAGCAGAGAAAACCCAATATAACACTGACCAAGTTCACTCCAAAGCTGTGACCAGGGTAACAGTGCCAGCACCGCACCAGGCCACAAAGCTGTTGAACTCTCCAGCCATCCTGTACTGCGAAAACAAATAGAACTCTCTGCATGGGTCAGTGCTGTGCAAACATAATTGCTTGCTTGGAGTCAGTGCAGAGGCTGGCAGCATGGCACTGTATTCAGTCCATTGTCATCCAGGCAAATTGTATAAGAGGAACAATGTGCTGTGAGGCTTTTTAGATACCAGTATATCATAGGACTGCTGTTGTGTTGTAGCTACAGTCTGAAGCCTTTGAAGATTGTTTGGTTGTTTGGTATTAGGTCACTGAAGATAGTTCAAAGAGACTGTTTTTAGCAATGTGCATTAGTGTCTTGGAGAGAAGAGCGATCCAAAATAGAAAGCAAAACAAAATACTCCCATGAGATGCCTCTTAGAGATACCTGGCCATCATGTTACCAAGAAACAACATATGGATTTAAAAATTGTGTCCAGGAAGCTGTAATGGGAGGCGCTGTGTGAAAAAAAAAAAATGTTGAAAGGTCAGTATACTGTGCTGTAATTTTTCCTCACAGGATGCCAAAAAGAAGATAGAGAAAATCGAGAAAGTTCTTCAGGAATCTGAGACAGGCCATGATTTACGCTCCAGCCGTGATCTGCTCAAGCAGCACAGACAGCTGGAAAATGAGACACGTGAACTGGCAGAGAAAATGAACTCTGTTGTATCTCATGCGAGGAATATGGCCACCAATCACTTTGACTCCCAGAGGATTCTGGATGAAACACAGAAATATCTGAAAAGGTGAGATGCCACTCTCTTTTTGTCTCCACCCCTTGTGACAAATAGCATTTTTTGTTCTACCTTCTAGAAAATGCCTTTCAGTTGATTAGGTTTAACCCATACTGAGGAATGATTTTTCTTCCCAGTTGTACCACAACTGTGTTTTGATCTGCACCTACACAGCTGCCTGTTGACCTGCCTAAACCTTTATTACTGGATCTTGCTCCTTGCCTGCTGCACTCCTCCTCTAGTCCTTTGCTCATCCATAGGTCACTCCAGCTTTCTAGGAGGTGCAGTGATCCAGCATTCAGTAGTGACTAGTTCCTTAAAACATCACAGAACAAGCCTATGACTTCAAAAGTGTAAATCACTTTTCCTCAGCTTGTGTCTAGTGTTATCATATAAGTCTCCTTGCCAAAAGTAGCCTTCTGGAGAACGGATTCTTGGATGTGCATCCACCACTGAAATTTAATTGCAGAGTTGTCCAGTGTTTTCTAATCTTTACAGTGGTATCAAAGCCTAATTCCCTTGGCTTGAATCAGGATAAAACTTTGTTTTAAAATACATTTAATTGATGGCCCCTAGGTTTGAGTCTTTGCAAGCACCTCTTGATAAGAGGCAGAAGTTGCTGGAAGCTGCAGTGGATCTCTACGAGTTCTACCATTATCATGACATGGAACTGAACTGGATTAATGAGCGATTGCCTGTTGCCCATTCCACCAACTGTGGGAGGTCCTTGGATGTGGCTCAAAGCCTGTTGCAAAAACACAAGGTAACTCCTTTAATGAAGTGTATTACAGCATGTTGGTGCGTTGCATTTCACCTCAGCCTGCAAACCAGCACCTACGCAATTCTCCTTTGCCTTCAGGAAGGTCATTGCAAGCCAAGTGTATTGCCACACTTCCAATGAGTACATTCACTGATGGGCAGTGCTCGCCCAGCTAAAATGGTTCCAGTTGATTCAGACAAGTCAGAAGTGTGATGATTTGCAGAGCAAACATGAAATTCCTGTGGTAACTGCAAAGTTTGTCATATTTTGTAGTAGTATTCTGAGAAATTTTGTAGCTTTTCCCATTAGAAGTGGATGAAAAGCCAGTATATCTGACACTAAATAGAAAAAACCGATTTTTTTGCTTTGTGAGCTGATCTAGGTTGGATACTTTGACTGTTATATGCTCATCCTATTGTAGTTCTCTGCTTACTGCTTCATTATACTTGCAGTCTTGAGGTTTGTGCGTGCTAGACTCTCTAGGAGAGCATATAACAGCCATTTAATGTTTATTTTAGTCCTGTAATGCTTGTAAAATGCTTTGAACAAACTGCAGCCAATATATTTATAAAGACAGGTTAACGCTGATTTCTAGAGAGTTTGATTCTTTGTAGCAGTTCCTCACCAATGGAAGGGCACCTCTGAGCTGCCCTGTGCCACAGGCAACACTGGATTTTGCAGCACCTAGATTGCAAGTTCCATGAGAAAGTTTGTAAGACCAGTTGGGAGGCTTTATGGAGCAGGAGTCCAATGATTTTCATGGTACCGTTGACAAATGTCTCTCTTCCCATCATCCTCCAGCCCATTCATCTTTTGGGATATTTTATTTTCCCATCAGCAGCTCAACTGAATCCCTCAGCTTTGTGTCTCACCCCTTGTCCTGCTCCATCTCCCAAACCTCCCTGGCTGCTGGGCAGGGGAAGGGGTAAGGAGAAGGGGTAGGACCAGGCTAGAGCACCAGGTCGAGGACTTTAGTAACGCTGAGGATGTAGGGAAGTTAAGGGATGTCTGCTGCCACCTTACAGACTCTTACCTTCTCCCTCAACGGCAGCACAAGAACAGAGCATTTTACAAGCAAGGCTGGGACTGGTGGCTGAGGCTGCAGCTGTTGTAGAAATAGGCAGTCCTTGTGTCCACTATCTGTACTCTGCCCACTGTCGCAAGCTGCCGGCTTTGCTTAGGACGAGGACCACGCAGAATTTCTTTGTCCTTCCATACCCTTCCTATATTCCTATTTTTTCTTTTATGTCATTCCCAGGAATTGCAGGCAGAAGTGAATGCCCACAAACAGCAAGTCCAGCGGGTCCTGAATAAAGGAAAAACAATGGTTGTAGGCCAGCATCCATCAGCTCAGAAAATAAGTGAGAAATGCCAGGAGCTTGTGACTGCCTGGCAGGGCTTGGAGGAGTCCTGTGAGAAAAGGATGAAGCAGCTGCAGCACTCAGTGGGCCTCCAGGAGGTACAAATTACAGCAGTGCTCACACAGTAGCTTCTTCAGACAAAAAAAGAGGACCAAAGTTTTAACGTGACTAACAAAACAGCTTTGCTGGGACTTGTATCCACTTCAGTTGCTTGAGGCCAGACTGATGAGAATGGAGGGTTGGGTTGCACAGCTGAGTGCAGCCCCCATCTAGACCTGCTGAGGTCTAGATGTCTGCCTTGGGCTCTGTACCCATCCGTGATGGTTGTGTATAAAACACATTTTTCCTACTTGTAGCCCCTTTCTTAATATCTTTATACAGCCTGAGGTACAATGAATCCTGAACTGGCCCTTCAGACTGGAGAATTATGACAAGGAAATTAGAAAAGAAGGGATCTCTTGTGCCATCCAACCTTTACCTGTTCCAGACAGCTAAATGATAATGAGAAATTGATAACACTTTTTCACTTTCAGAGCAAGTTAGGACTTTTGGCACTATTATTTTTGACAGGATACTGGACATTTATGTTTAGCCTGTTTAAAAAACAAACAAAAAAAAGGCATGAAGTATTTATCTCAGTGATCCACATTTTCTGTTATCAGTGAGTCATGTAGGAGTGCAGTTATTCAGATAACACATGCATTGTTGCAGACATAAGCAGCATTTGCACTTCATAGGCCAACCTAAAGTATGTTCACTGGTGAAGCTGATCATCTGTCTGTTACTTCCTCCATCTATCAACAGCTGTACATACTACAGGCTTTATGAAGCCTGATTCTTATAGGTGATTCAAACTTATCAGGAAGGGGAATGAGAAATATCACACTGGTATTATACAGTTAGTCCCTACCCTTAGTGAATAAGGTAAAGGAAGTCTCAAGTAAGGATAGTGATGTGAAGAAAGTGAGACAACTTGAAACTTATGGCCAGAGCGTTGAGACCTGGAGAACACCTTAATTATCCTGCACTGAAGTCTTCCATCTGTGGCCTCCTTCATCTTAATGTGATTTGACAGAACAGTGTGGAATAGTAGTTCTTGGGATTAAATAGTCTTTATTTGTTATTCAGTAAAAGATCACAGTAAATCTTGCAGTGCACCCTCCATTTAGAATTTATTAGGTCCAAAATATTACTTAATTTGAAAGTTAAGGTAGAAACTAATTTACCTTCTCTTTAACTGATAGTTTCTAATGAATACTGCAGACCTGGAGGCTTGGATAGCAGAAAAATATCCACTGGCAACAAGTAAGGACTATGGTAAGGATGAAGATGGAACACTGAAACTGCTCAAGAAACATAAGGTATTTCTCTGCTTAAGTTCTGTACACAGGCTAGATCTTCTGGTCTGTCTGTGGTTATAAAGTTTTCTGTCTCATTGGTACTTAAGTATCCAGCCATCTACAAGATACTTTGCATTGATGTATGTCTACATGTGAATAGACAGAAGAGTTCAATGCAGTTTACTAATCTGGTTGGAAAAGATATAGTTTGGGGGAAAAGGAGAATGGTGAATATTCTCATCTTGTTTTCCAGAGGCCAGAACTGACTATGATTTGATACCTGCTTTCTAGTCTCAACAGATGCATGCAGAAGCCTTATTTTTTTCCTATAATCAAAGATGAAAATAGAGTATAATTTCAGGAATACTTTGCCTAATAATGCATCACAAAATTCTAATTGTCTTCGTTCACCTAATTTGTTTGAATTTAGGTATGCTTTTTTTCAAAAGAAGTTTGCTAGAAAATTATCTAAAGTTGATCAAGTTTTGGAAACACATGCTTCCAGAAAAATTTTCTCTTCTTTTAATGTCTCAATGATTACATCATAGGCTGGTGCAGAATTTCAAACAGTGGGTATCTTGAACAACTGCCTTTCAGTCCACTCTTTTCTCTGCCAGGCACTGGAGCATGAGATTGCCATTTACCAAAATATGATGAAAGAACTGAGTGAAAGTGCCCAAACTCTTTCTCTTTTGGGCTCCATCCAGTATGTTGAGGTTGATGCACCAAAGGAGCAAGTTCATTCAAGACTCCAGGAGCTGCAGGAACTAGCAGCAGCGAGGTATAAACTAGAACTACCCCTTGGATCCTAGGTTTGATGCAGAGCCCACTGAAGTCAATAAAGGATTATCTGCAGTTATCTCACTGGAATTCAGATCATATCCATTATCTCCTCTTTCTTTCAAGTATTTAGGGAGTTGGTTGTTTCTGTATTAGAGTTCTGTGCACTTATGAGCTTTTCATTACTGCTAAGCAAGTACTCTGCATTTTATTCTGGAGTTTTGCTACATATTAAGGATTTCAAGCCACCAGATTTCCTCTTTACCCTTCATCATCTTTCTGTAAAGTGATTTGAGATGCCAGATTCTTACTTGCCTTTGTGGTATTTGGAATCTGCTATCAAAGTGAAAAAAAAAAAAGGTTTTAAAAGGTTTCCTTAATATTGCTTGAAAATTTCTTATTTCATTACATAGCAGAAGGGAGACAATCACAGTTACACTTACCTTTATGCCCGGTGGCTGCGCTAATATAAGAAGGGGTTTATTCTTGAATGAGTTGTTTACTTTTCATTTCACTTCCTTTCCCTTATTGTTACATTAAGATGTTTACAACAGGATGGTTTGCTTGTGCATGGGATTTTTAAACACTTCTGGTTTGTACTTAGGAAGGAACAAGTGCCTGAACAGTTTAGGTTTTTCCTCCAGAAATATTTCACTCTGAAAAGGAATGGGGCTCTGCAACCAGAATAACATATAGATGAGTCTGAATACTAGAATAATTAAGCCTAGAGGAAATGTCAAGTATCAACAGAAAAAACTGTGAATGAAAAATCGGAAAAAGAAACACTTAACTGAGAAATATCAAAATGTTTGTGTGAGTTGAACACAGAGATGTTTAGCTTTCATTCACGCTTAATGTTAACTTGGGTCTCATGGTGCCTTATTGGTGCTTTAGTTTGTACCTCTGATCTGCATTCTGCTTGGCAGGGTGGACTTTTTCATCAGGCTGCGTCTCTTGTGATATCAGAGCATTTGTGAAGCAAATGGGGAAGCCGCGATCATCTTTCCTGGAACATTTGCATAATGGCCAGGCTGTGTTAGCAGATGGAATATTGATATTTTGTTCACTGTGGAAGGCCTGTATCATGTCAGGCTGTATTGTAAGATACTCTAGATTATCAGAAATATGCAGCAGGTTGCAGCAATTTTGCTGAACAAGCAATATAAGCAGAATTGCATAAAATGGATTTCATAACATTTGCCTTCCAGTCACACCATCCTCCATTAGAAAGATTGCCTTCTCATTTCCATAAGTACTTGTCACGGTCCACTAAGTGGACTCGTGATGGTTCGTTTACTATGATCTCAAAGTGCAAAAATCAAGGCGACCATGCCAAGGGGTTATGCTTCAATCAAACAGCACAATTTTATTGTTTGCCTGTAAAGCGG
>JAVJGJ010000060.1:72790670-72857079 GCA_035590215.1 Microhierax caerulescens | reverse complement strand
TGAGCAATACACGTTGCTCCTCCTCTGGCCCATGGATTGTTGTCAGTCTCTGCCTTCTCGAGCAAGATTATCACGCACGTTATGGATCGTTGTAACGACAGCAGTTGTTATGCGGCCTTACCGTAGTTGTTCCTTCCAGCGCCGGGTATCGGGGAACGGCACAGCACTCCTCGTACCATGCAGTTCTCCTTCAGGGTCACTGGGTCTCGGTGTCCATGAGGACCACGTTCCGTCTCCAGGTCTCTGTTAGCAATGCTGAGACAGTATCGCTCTCTTTAGACCGACTCTTAACAGTACTACAGTTATTTTTTGAAAGACAGATCAGGACAGATTAGGGGGAAAAGAAAAGAAGGGCATTCTCATGGGAAGAAAAAAACCCAAACAAAAAACCCAAGCCAAAAACCAACAACACCACACCCACCCCCCAAAAAAAAACCCAAACCAACCAGGGAGAGAGCTCATGTAGGCACAGTGCTCTTCTGGGAAACTCAGCTGATGAGTCTGATTGAGTTCCAATCTTGAGGAATAAGTCAGCTCTTACGTTAAAGAGCATGGGTTTTGATGGTGAGAGGTTTTGGGGATTAATAGGAATAAAGTTACTGATTGCCCTCCTTTTATATTCCCTTGGTCTAATTGTGTTGTCTTGTCTCCTTCCCCCAACAGAAGGAAGAAGCTGGATGACACTCTTATCTTGCATGAGTTTCTACGAGAATATGAAGATCTGCAAGACTGGATCACTCAGCAGAAACAAGCAGCCGGCTCTGAAGACTATGGAGATGATTATGAACATGTCTTGGTGAGTTTTTTGAGTCACAGATCAAAAATCAACCAGACTCTATATAATGAGACTGTAAAAAGATTCTGAGATTGTCCTTGAAAACTTAGAAGTGTAAATAACCGGGAGACAGGAAGAGAAAAGGGTGGAGAGTGGGTGGGGAGGATTGACTCAACAGGCAGGCAGCGTTGCCTAACACTTACATCCTGTTACGGTGAGGGCTGAGCTGTGTGCAACAACTGCACGGTAAAATGTCTGCACCTTCAGAGAGCAGCTCCTTTCTATTTTTAATAACCAGGTATTTCAGTGTTGTGTTCATTAAGGATTTTTTTCATCACAAATTCTAATATACAGACATCTGCAGCTACATGTCTTCACATGGCACAGAGACTAGTCTAATGTCAGCCTGTTAGAAATCAATAGCCATTCAGTATCCTCATTTTTATAATTAATTTCAAAATATCTTGTGTCCTAAATCTTAAAACCAACCAGACTACATTATCCAGTTATAGAACTGAATACACATTTGCATTGATGAAGTGAAAACAAGTGATACAATAATTGAAATTAATTCTGCATTGAATGTTTGTTTTTATTCTTAGTAATTGTTTCTGCCTCCTATCCACATCACAGATCTCATGTTTTGCTAATAGCTTGTAGCTCCTCATGGTCTTTGGAAGTAAAATCCAGTCATTCTCCACAGTTTCTTAGTCTCCAAATACAATCAGCTTATTATATGTCTTTTGGCTGTGCTCTAATAACTGGGCAGGTATGTTTGGGAAAAGAGACCACTCAAAATGCCTTTTTTGTTATTGCTGTTTTTCCTTTGAAAGCAACTTTGTGCCAAATATGATACATTCCGACACCATTTGGAAGCAGCTGGGAAAAGAATTGTGGCTTGCCAGCAGTTGGCAGACAGCTTGCTGAACTGTGGACATTTTGAGGCCAGGGAAATTTGGCAGAAGCAGAAAGAGCTAAGGTAAGAGACATGTGTTAGCTCTGTAATGCGTTATCCTTTCAATTCACTCTTTAAGGAGGAGGAGGAAGTGACAAGGGATTAGAAAAGGATAAGGCATGTCCTCCCAGTTTTCTAACTGCAAAACATGGGTTTGCTCACTGATACACAGAGCTGATGCTATGCCTCATTTAAAAATAGACTACTATAAATGCAAACATTATCTGCTTACTGATTTGCCTTCTTGTAAATTGCATCAGAGGTACTTTACAAGTAAGAAGTGAGTGAACTTCCTTTCTCCTTTGGAACAGGATCACCTAACTGAAAGGCTAGGAATTTAGTTGCTTCCTTATTGCTTCTGATTTTTGAGTTTTAATCCCTTGACGGCTCAGCAGAACAACATTAAGATGTTCTGAGCTTCTTATGTATGGCGTCAGCCCAAGATGACCCAAAAGAGAAGCATAAAGAAATAATAGGATCTGAATCAGTTCTCTAAGTCCTGCATGTAAAACCCAAAAAGTATATTAGAGAGGGGGACCATTATGTAGGACCATCTATTTAAGTGCCTGGAGCAGACAGGAGGACATGGACACGTTAGTGTGAGACGTGCTGCCCAGCAGGGAATCACTCCAAGGGAATTTAATGGCAGGAATGAAGAAGTCAGAGGAGATCTTGTTTTTAGTCTTTCTTCAGACTGTTGATCTCCTTTACTCCCCATTTAAATGTTTTACGTGGTTCTTTTCCCCATCCTCCCTTGTAGGAACTCCTGGGAGGAGCTGTTGGAGACCACCAGTTTACGAGGCGAGCGTCTGAGAGATGCTGAGGCAATTCACAAGTGTTACCAAGATCTAACAGATGCTCTGTCCCATATTGAGGTAAAAAATAATTGGAAAGTCTCATATAATGCAAACTTCATTTCAGCTTAATTTGTGGAGTATTCTTATGATTCTCAGTGTGCTTACTGCTGACTTAATCTCAGCAAGAAGCCTATATGTTAGTCAAAATGTTAAACAAAAAAATCCTAGGAAATCCTTAGATGCCTGACTTATGAGAACCATTGGTGAAACCAAGTGCAGCTGGAGTTGCTGATCTGTGGGATGAGCTGAGAAAACCATGGCTTGAGCTAAGTTGGCTCACAGGGCAGTGCATATAGTAATGTTTGCAGTCATCAGGCCTAAGAAACTGTTTACTGCCTGCCTCACTGTGGTGGTTCTTTGTAAACTATCGCAGCTTTATGTACTGAAGAAAGAACTGTCTTGTGAGAAAGGTGTCTGGATTACAGTGATAGTTAGCCTTGGAAGGTTGTCAGACAATCATGTGACCTGATGTGAAAAGACGGACCAAAAATATTTTCCTCTCATTTCAGTTCCCAGTACTGGCAATAATTTCAAACAGTCCCAGTCNNNNAACTGAGGGGAGAACTCCCAATGCAAATCTTCAGCCTTCTGTTTTATCTGAGCATCCTGAAGAATTTCACAGAGAAACTAAATCCTTGCTGTGATGAGAGATGTGGTTTCCCTAATGCAGATGTGTACAGGAGGTGGTGATCCAGCAGAGCTTCCACTGTTTGCAAGGCAGCAGAGCTTTGATAGGTTACATGCGGTAGATTTTCTACTTGCTTGTGCTGGCAGAGGCTGCCCTATTCAACTACATTATTCCTGATTTTGTCGTGAATGGAAAATCAAATGTCCTGGTATTCCACCATATACCGGCTGGGGTTTTCAGAACCTGGTGCATATTTAACTGCAGTGATGAAGTAGTTACTTCTGTGGCAGTGACAAGTGATAGTTCAGAAACACAGACTGACTGTCTATCCCCATTCTGAGCCTGATCCTGGCAACCAATACACCCTTCTTGGATCACATCTCGTTACTAAGTTTCACTGCTGTGTGGGAGAGCAAGCCAGTCATCTTGCCCATCCTTTCCTGTGTACCCTGGTCAGATGTCTACCAGGGAAAGCCATTTCTCATAGAAACATAGCACTACAAGATTTTGCTTGTCACCAACTCCAGTGCCATCATAGCATAGGCAACTACAGCATGCATCTCCTCCTACAGGAGTTGTTGGCACCCCAAGACCAGCCTGTCAATCTGTTACAGAAATGTACTTGTCCAGTGGTTAGAAATGTTCTTCTAATTTTCACCTCAATTCACCTGGAGCTAGTTTCTGATAGTTTTATTCTAGCAACGGTGTTGTCCTCCAGCTGAAGTGCCTTTTCTTTTTGCTTGCTGTGTTCCCAGTGCATGTCTTTGTAACAGCTAAGTCCCCCTGAACCTTTGTTGAGCTAAGTAAATGTTTAAGTCTCCTTTTATGTGATGGTCCCTCCATTTCTCTCGTCTTTACAGTAATCTTTCCTGAGCATATATAACTAAATCTTTATCTAAAGATGTTCACAGACAGACCACCTGTATCCCAAAGAGTGCCCTGAAGCTGTTGGTTGATAATGCTACTTAAGAATTCACTATATGTCACTGCAGCAGCTGTTCAAGGTTGATTCCCAGCACAGAGCCTGTAAGACGTTCTCTGTATTGTCTGTCTGATCAAGGAAAGACTTGAACCTTCATCTCTCACACTCCAGTTGGCTACCTTAATCACTAAGATACTTACAACTGAGTTACTAGGAAGATGCACTAGGACAGATTTTTCCAGCTTCCTTTACCTTATCATAGTCGAGTAACCCAGGATGTCCTTAACTACAGTAAGAGTTGCACTACACAAGTAGGCTTTAGTGTGTTTTGCTTGGAAGTAGAAAGTAACAAAGCTTTCTCTGATTTCTGCCTTCTAGGAGAAGTCCAAAAGTATTCCAGATGTTGTTGCTAAGGACATGAGAGGTGTGCAAACCCAGCTCCGAAACCACGTGGCCCTGGAGCATGAACTCTCTGGGAATGAGCAGCAGGTAATGGAAGTAATGCGTGGTCTTTAATGTGTAGCCAAAATTCAGGTTCCCAAGACAATCATAATAGTAATTTGGTATTGTGAAGCAAATTATTGCAGGTTCTCTGTGAGAGACTGGAAATCTCTAAGGATCTTCCTTAGCCTTCTGCTTTTTTAATATGTTCAAGGTCTGATGACAGTGATAAAGTAGGCCATTTAAAACCTTACAAATAAGGCACATAGTATAATGAACACTGCTAAAGTGATTCACAGGGATATTTTTGATCGGTGTTTAAAATGTATGATTATGCAAGGCTTTATGATACGTTTACTGCCTTCAAAGCATTCCAGGTGATTACAAGGAAAAATCTACAATCTGTTGTATGTGCAGAGAAACTGAATATTCACTGAACGCAGATTGCATTGCTTGACTATGGAGGATTCTAGAAGGAAAGATGGGGTGGCAGTCTGGAATCTTCAACAAGTTTGGAGGGATAGGAGTTGGACTGAGAGGAGGAAGTGTAGGGCTCATTTTACAAACTTGTGAAAAGTGTCAGCTCATGAGAACAGCTTCCTTGTGTGTAGGAGATTTGCTTAGCTTCAACTAGACCAATAATGCTAATATGAGTTTTCATCCTTTTTAGTAAATGTAGTGGTATAGTTAACACTGTGTGTGTTATATTGACATTACTTAAGTAGTTATCCCAGTATTATCAGTGGCCTCGTGCCTTGGCCTTGTGGCAAACAATGCTAGAGTTAATCCCACTGGCTGCTTGTTACTTTTAAAGGTAAAAAATCATGAGATATGCATGAAGAGAATGTAGTCACAGTTATCTGTGTGGTCACTGGGAAAAACATAGTATGGTTAGATATTATTTGCATTACTCATGTAATAAATGATGTGGTAAAAAGGAGAAACAAAATCTGTCTTGCCTATTTGAAAAACCACTGTTGTGATGAGCCTTAGCAAACACTGGATGTCACTGTTATTCCATAGAACTGAAATTAGGGAAGCTTTTGTCTAGCATGAGAAAAATGCAATCGGAAAATGTTACTTGAATTGTAGCTTCATGTACAATTAACATAACCCTTATAACTTTTCTGATAATACCTGGATCTCTATGATTCTCTTTCTTACTGTCTTCTTTTGTCCCTGTGTGTAGCTGCAGGAGCTGATCCACTCTGCAGATCATGTTCTGACCCATTGTTCAAAGAAGCAGGTGGAAGACCTGAAAGCAAAGCAGCGGGCAATAGTGACCAACTGGAAGGCCCTGAAGTTTAAAGTGGCACTGCGCAAGAAACTTCTGGAGCAAGCATACAAGCTTTACCAGTTTCAGTCACATGTAAGCACTTCTGTCTTCTGTCCACTGGTACATAGAGGAAATCTGCTTTCAATGTGTGTGAATCATAGGTGTAGTTCCAAGCTGCAAGGCTTGATTTAAAAGGCTGCAGGTGGTATCTGTGTTATTAATCAAGTATTTCAGTGCTTGCAGCTATTTAGAAAGGTGTTAGAGGATATGGATCTTTTACCTTCTGTATGGAAGAAAGCTTGTATCTGGCAGTGTGTGGGATAACTGATGGTTGTCAGAAGCTGTCATCACTTTGCAGGAGTAGCAGTAGTCTTTTCAAAGCTCTGCAGTTCCCACTGAGTAAGACTGATAAAAACAGATGTTAGACTCCCTTTATAATGGCTAGAAGTTTGTTCTCTCTCTCAGGGCATGCAGTAACCCTCAGTTAACTTACTTCATGGAATGTATAAATACAACTCACTGGTCTTTGCAGTAACCTCTCCAGTTGCTAAAACACAGTGATATGCATATATCAGTGTATCATCTGCAATGCACAGTAGCTTTGTCTCCAAAGAACTCAGTAGGTTGCTGAGCTATGATTTGCCACAGAATACTTGGCAAACGTTGCTCTCAGTGAAGTCACTTGAGCTATGCTACTGCAAATCAGTAGATTATCACTGGATGTACTGCAGGAACAGGTACTAAAACAGCAAGGGTGCCCCCCTTTTATAATGAAGGAAGTTGCTAATGTAGATTTCTAGAATACTTTTATGACTTTTGTATTCTTGAACTCTTCCAGGTGTAACTTCAATTAAAGATACCCGTGGTAGTTCACATTCTGTTTCCATGTTTGCTGGGAAGCAGAGAATATCCGGGGTATGCTCACCTGGAAAAAACCTTTCCATGAGTTTGTCTTAAGGTTGTGATCTGGGATCAAGACCACAATAGAGTGTACATGATGCTTTTGTATTAGCATAAGAGGCTTCTGCAAATTAGGCTAATCCACTTTAAGTCTCTTAAAAGTGTTCAAACCAGCATTTGGCACAAACCAGTTTATGGCACTTTGGGTTTTTGAGGGTTTGGTTGTGTGCTTTTTTTGACTGTTAAGAATCCACTGTTATGTGCAGAATTGTTGATGGGGAAATAAAATTAATTTAGAATGTGACTTAAGGAAAATTAGAGTGGCTTTAGTGATGTAGGTGAAGGGTTCATTTGTCTACTGTCTTTCTGACAGCACCTAGCAATGATAGTAAGAACAAGGCAAACTTCTTCTAGTGTGTATTCTTCTAACATATATTAGATTCTTGAAGTCTTCAGCCTGGGAACAGCTTCATCAGGAGATGGATCTTTGTGGATTTATCCATTATAGCATAGTCACTCAATTTGCTTTGTTATTGATTGATTTCATAACTTATGTCATAAATTTATCTATTGACTTCAGATAGAAAATGTCCTGGTTGGTGAAGGTGCTTTTTTTCTTTTTATTGCTAGAATGTTATACAAAATACCTTTGGTTTGCAATTTTGAAATCTGTGATGCATCCTGTGATCTGAACGGCAAATCTGTAGCCTGTTTCTTAGTCTGGCAGTGCGTCCTTTCATCTTCATTGGTAAATTTGCAAGCAATGAACACCTTAAAAAAAGTATAAATCTGTCAGTGCTTAATAGAGGGCTACACAGTCATTAAGGCACTTTCTTAACATCACAAAACAAAATGACAGAGCCAGGTGACTGTGTTCTCAGGGACATGCCTAGATGGGATTATGCCTCAGGCACCTCCCTGTCTCTTTGATATCAGTCTGCTGGCAAGAAGTATTCCTGATCCTCTCAATTTTCACCTTCTTTCCTGACAATAATTCCTGAAGAAATGAAGAGCTGGTTCCACAAATTCAGTAAGCTCATCTTTCTGGCCAGATGGGACAAGGCAGGATTATACAGCCATGTCTAATGACTGTAAGAATCTCAGTACATCTAGGGTAGGTGAAAGCAACTTTGCTGCAGAACATTCCCCAAACTGCTGAGCACAAAGAGGCAACTTTGCTCCCTTTCCTCTTTCAGCTGTGCCAATAGGTCCACAAAATTTTGATGTTAGTCACAGCTGTTTGGCGTACGTTTTTCATTACTGTTGTTCATATGCAGTCCATGGGGCTTTTTTGTTATGAAATTGTGCGCAGATTAAGTGAAACAAAACCAAGTAAGTGTTTCCATGAAATGAGAATTCTGCATAGTCGTCAAGTGTATCTCCTTTCATTCCATCAAGTACGATTTTATCTGATCAAATAGCAGAGCTGGCCCTAACTGACAAAACACGGTAACAGCAGAGGGCTCCAAACCTTCCAGGACACTCTGTCAAAGCAGAGGAATTTAGACACAGGCTCAAAGTACTTCTGAATGATTGAGGTTCTTGTTCTGAAGGTTAGGATCGGCATGGTCTCAGCTGAGCTCTGCTTATGCGTTTCCTGCAGGCTGACACCTACTATCATTAAATGTTGCTGGCAGTGGCAGTCCAATAACCTCTTACTGGCTCTTGACTCATTCCATTGCATTAAATATCCTGAGATTAATAGTCTTTTTTTTGCCTAGTTCTTAGTTTACAGTCTCAGGGGTTCTTAGACGTTTACCATGCCAAGTGCAATGTCAGTTTCTACAGTGACATCCAGCTGTTGTAATTAGTTCTACAAATCAAAATTATGCCAATATGTGTATACTATGTGGACCCTTCTAGAAGGACCACAGTCCTTTTAAAGGGTAATTCTGTAGCTATGTTCACTGGCCTTAAGAAAAGAGTATCTTGGCTTTAAAGCCTAAACTCTTAGGACCCCAGATTGGCCAATTTAAATTTTGTGGTGCTTTTCTGAAAATATTTTTTCCTGGCATTGTACAGCATTAAGCTGTACAAAATTTTGATGATATGGATAAAAATCCTTGAGTAAAATGGAACAGGCATGAAGGGTTTCCATTACATAGCTTCCTTCAGCAGAAAAGCCAGCAACCATTCACAACAGGAAAATTTTTAGTTCTCTGCAGTAAAAGAACATTTTTCTTCATCACTTACTATATATAACAGTTTTTTTAAAATACACTTAAAAACTTAAAGATTGTTAACTAACTCAGAATTAAATAAATTAATCCAAATATAATTACATTATAACAAAACTTAATTTATCATCCATATAATCACCAGTACAGTCCTTTGCAGCCCTGGTTTTTTACCAATGGACACATAAGAGCAAAACACCTATTACAGATTGGAGTGAGGTGCCTAAAGTAAGTGGACTGTTGAAGCTGCAGAATCAAATTCAGAAAAAGACATACAGAAAATGTCAAATTATTTTTACTTGCACAAATTTTGCCAGTCACAGTCAGAAAATAATTCTCAGAGATTTGGTTTAGAATGTACTTGCTCATAATTGCCTCAGCTGAATGCTTCAGGCGTTTTAAGGTACTGTAAATATGTTTATTGGTTCATCAGATTTTGAAAGTGAACTAGCATTGCATCCTTGTTCCTTCTAGAATTGTGTTTCTGTGCCATTTTTAGTTGTGTAGTCACACAATTCAAGAGCTGAAACTGCATACTTGATAATGCTTAAGCATTTTTTTCTCTTGCCATTTTTCCACCTCTATTGGAGTGAGTGCATTTTTTTTTCACCTGCAAATTCTCAGTCTCGTTTTAGAATATGGTACACCTTAAGTTTCAAATAGACATGTATTAGCCAAAGCTAAGTCACAGAAAATTAGGGTGATATTATTCTATCCTCTGTGAAGGAATAACGCCAGATAATAACACTTAAGGTATGACAGGGCATTAAATGATGTCATGTTTTCATTGATGTCATATAGCACAGTTTGATATGATTATGATATTACATTATGATCTATCACAGTATGTAGGAATTCTTGCAGTCATGTTATCTTCCCTTGTTAAAACTCTAAAGTTTTATAAGTATAAAACTTTATAAAGTTTATATATATATTTATATATATATATATTTATACTATATAAGTATAAAACTCTAAAGTTTATAGTACTCTAAACCCTAATGAAATTATTTTCTTTCTTATTTGTGGTTTTATTACCTATTATTCACTATAAGTTGAACAGCTAGCTTATGATTTTCCTGCCTGATAACCCAAGCTTGAGCTCTAACCTCAGCCTCCACATTTTCTTGTGTTCCAGGTGTGGGACTATATCTTATGGACAGCAGAAATAATAAGGGAAATGAGAGCCAAGGAGACTATTCGGGACATTTCTACTAGCAGCCTGAGACTTACCCAGCATCAAGAGCTACTGGCAGAGATTGAAGCCCGAGAAGAGAAGTACAGTCATGTTGTACAGCTAGGACATTCACTCTTGCAAGATGAGGAAATAGCTTCAAAAGAGGTAATTAAAGCTCATTTGAGTTTGGTCACACACATTCAGCTGCTCAACACCAGTGTAACTATCATTCTATACTATATCGTGCTATAAGCATACGAAAGCATGTGTACACTCACACAATATCCATATACATGACCTACATTTGCCTTAATGTGTTACCTAGTTTGAGCAGAAAAACATCTGTTCCATATCCTACCTGAGCAGTAGATGAGTGCTGGCATCTCCTGAGGGCCCACTGCAGCAAAGCTGGGCTTATTCGAGAAGTTTGCTCTGTTCTGAGCAATGGAGATAATTCTGCCAACTTCCCAAACTGGCTTTTCACATGAATACTATGCTTCGTATTACAGTGCTATATCCATACTGGATCGGGCTGGACAAAAACCTGTCAACCAAAGAATGAGAACACTCAAACATATGAGAGAGTTTAGAGATGAATTGATACATTTTCTGTAGTAATGATTTCTGCTGGTATATTTAACTCCCTGCAAATGAGAGATGGAAATCAAAATGTCAGTTTACTCAAGACAAATAGCTTCTAAGATTCTTACAGTATTATCTCCTTTCTAGCATGTACTGGTTTATTTCTCCGCTGACAATTCATTAACTTTCTCTTGATTATCTTCAGAAAACAGCAGTTTGTGCAAAGTACTCTCCCATCTGACCAAGCTAATTCCTGAAATTTTTTTGAATATTGCGATATATTACTACAGTAACTAGAAATCTTCCTGTCTGTAAAGTCCCTTGCCTGTAGAAAACCGTAGGGAAAAAATATTTATAGAAGGCCTGTGGATATACAAAGTTTGGAAGGTGAAATTACATGGTCTAACATTGAGGCATGTATACACTGATCAGGAAAATATGGTATGTTGGTAACTTCTTTAAGTATCTGTCCTATCCCAATTTGAAGTGCTATAATTGCACTGTTATGACTAAAGGTAATGAAGAATTAGGATTTAATTCTGATAGGTACACTTGCAAAACAGTTACCTTTCTTTGCTCTTGGCTTGAGGTGCTGTATATGCTGTAAGAAGCACTTCTCCATTCCTGAAATGAGATATCTCTGATTCTCTTTCTTCCCAGATGTAAGTGCTAGAACTTGTTCTGCTTTTTTCTGTTTGATAATTCTGTTGCAATCCAAAGGGCTTATCCACCACTCCACTTAATCCTTTCTCCTCCCATCTTACCCTGGTCCATGTGGTATAAAGACCAACATGAGTTTTCCATTGGAAATGGTGTTCAGGTTCAGCAGAAGCTACAGGCTTTGTTGGAAGAGAAGGAAAATGTATACAATGAATGGAAACAGAAAAAGGAGTGGCTGGAGAAAATACACCAAGAACAAATATTCTACAAGGATTGGGATCACCTGGACATGCTCCTGAA
Organism: Microhierax caerulescens; assembly: GCA_035590215.1. Lineage (NCBI taxonomy): Eukaryota > Metazoa > Chordata > Aves > Falconiformes > Falconidae > Microhierax > Microhierax caerulescens. The sequence continues at coordinate 72,845,429 of JAVJGJ010000060.1, read as the reverse complement.
CTCACAGGAGGTGAGTGAATTATAAACTTGAGATAAGTACTTAAACCCTTCAAGCATTTGAACTCTTCCAAACTAAAAGGGGCACTGCTGTTCACCTACAACCGAAAATCCTGTGTATTGACAAGACTCACTTTTTTATTGCTATAATATGCGTTGTGATATCACTTGGAGACTGTAGCAATGTACAAGCACCTGCATTTCTTATGGGGCTTAGGTGTGGAACCAGAAGCAAAAGGATGATCCTTAGCTGAGAGATAATTCATTGCAAATAAGCACAAGAGCTAACAGATCAGTCACAGTATTAGTCAACTTGCATGCATACTGCTTAGCCACTGGCAAGTTGTTTTGCGTGCTTCAGAGAGAAGGGAAATTGTAAACAGTATTTGAAGGAGGACAGGGAGATTACTTTGCAAGTGCTGCTGGAAACTTCGTCCCAGGCTGAGGGTTAGTGCTGGGGAAATGCAGCTAGTAGAATATGGATATTGGCAGTGTGAGTTAATCCAGGAAAAGGAATTGACTTCTCGGTTCTGCAAGGGAGTTGATAGCAGTGTGGAGAACAACTGAAAGAATTTGATTGTAAGTAATATTAGTTTCTGTTTGATGCACTAGAGAAAGATGAACTAGTGAAACAAGCCCTCTCATGAGAAGAAGGAGCTGATATAGTTAATGCAAAGACAGAAGGAAGTTCTTATAATCATTTTGCAGCTCTTGAAATAGATTTTTTTTCACCAATATTAAAATATTTTTTGATGTTCTTGCACTTTTCCTGGATTCATTCAACCTTCTAAAAGGCTTCAGCTTGAGGTCTGACATATGCTGTGACAAAACTGAGTGCAGAATTCAGACATCTTATCCAGTCACACTCTGCAAATTCATGGATTCATAGATTGCAGTAACTGTGCTGAGAATTGGCATGCAAACCACATCAGAGGGGTGAAGATTGCCCAACTGAAGGGTTAAAGCAAAGCTGAAGGAGTGTTGTATCTCTGGGTCATTTTTGTTAAGGAAAAATAATTCTTAATTCTCCAAGACCACTGGCAGCATAATGTAATGAATGGCTCTCAGTTTGTGCTGAGCTCTGTTTTCCACCAGTGCTTTGTCACTGGCACTAAACCTTTTGGAAAACCGACCCTGAACTGTGCCATGCAGTGGTACTTAACCCATAGGGACACATGGGTTTGGAGCCTTCTGCTGCTCATTCCTTGAAGGAAATGCATATCTCCATAATTCCCTACAATTGGCACCCTTGGCAAGCATGCCCTGCATTCTGAGTTGGTGCTGAAACATGAAACTAAGAGTGTTTCACCTAGGTTCAGGTTTCTGGAATAGTTCTGCCCATAATTTTTTTTTTTAATTTGTTGCTTAATTAACAAATGGCACAATTTGCATTATATCAATCTCAATTTCCTACCAGGCAGTGATACATCATTGCTAAGCTCCTGCATGAGTAGCATTGTCAGGGAAAATGTAAACTGTACAAATTTTTTTTGACTGTATTCTTTCTCTTTTCATGAAATGGAGATCAGCCAACATGCAGAGGCTCTGTGGCTGTGGCATCTGCTTTGCTGTATATACCTCAGAGGTAAATAAATGCATAGGAAGCTACTATGGGGTAGTGTTTCTTCTTGCCCCTCAGTCACGAGTCCTGGTGGCAAAAGACTATCTTACCCTTAGATGAAAGAGGTTGCATCTGGCATTTTTGGTATCTTCCAGCATATTCTGTACAGGTAAACTGCACTTCATATTACTTCTTTATTCAGATGAATTTACCATTGCCATATGCTCTGAGGTAGACTGCCACAAAAGGAGCAGGTGTTGGAAATACTCTTGGTAGGATCCGTCATAGTGCCTGCCTCCTACCACAAGTTTCTTCAACCAAAGCAAAGCCTAGACTGAAGAGTCTGACCCTGAGGATCATGAAGGGCAGTTCTGTTATCAAGAGTCTTTCTTTCATAGAATCTTCTCTTATGGACTTCCAAGGAGCCTGGTAGTCACAGTAAGAACTGAGTTCAGGAGGTGGAACAGTAAAGCATGGATACTTGACTGTCCCTCCCAGCACCCCTTCACAGAGATGATATTTTATGGTCAGGGAGAATGACAAGAAAACAAGGAGAGGGGAATGATGACAAGTTGGTCTCATCCATGCGGGTATAGAGAATGAGGGAGGCACAGTTGTTATATGCTCTCATGTTCCCTCCACCACCCTCTGCCTCTGATTTTTTTTTTTTTTTTTTTTTTAAAAAAAAGAGCACTTACATTGAAAAGAATCCTCTGGCTATGGAAGGAAGATTCATAAACTTTTTGTTTCTCTTTTTGCTTATATTTAATCCTCAAAATATAACAACTGACTGAAGAACTGTTCCTTTTGCGAGAGGTCTGTACATGTAAAGAATTGCAGTTGCTTGCTCTCAGAGTTACTGTTACAAAAAAGTAGGTCTTAATGGTGTTGCCATATAGACAAATGTCCCTGATACTGCAGTCTGTGGCCGTGTATCTACCTATAATTTATGAAGGAATTACAGAATACCATGGATTTCTATATTAGTAATCTGGGTATCAGTCAGCCATATGTTTCCTTCTTCACTGACATAGTGCCTACCAGCACCAAGGTACCACAGTGCCTAGAAGAGGCTGTTATGGATTAGTGCTGAAATTTCGTCCAGGAAATGTGCAAGTGCTGTTAGGTGGGAAGAAAAGATGGTGAATTTATTCGTATCCAAGGATGCAAGCAAACAGATCCTCAGTGAGCTGAGAGCATTCAGGATGAGTTTCAACTTTCACTACTCTGGATGCACCTGTTAGGCCAATACTGTGAACATCTTTCCTTTCATGAGCTACTAGCTTTCTTCCGTCACAGTGACTCATTCTTGTGTTATCCATTCTTGTCATCTTGCTTTTAACCCACAGCTGACACTTGAGCAAAGTGTTTTCACCAATACTCTTTAGCTCTAAGGCAAGCTGATGTTCCTAGGTAGCTGCCTTTTCTTCATGGTATGTCTCAGCTATACTTCAAATTCCATTGCTACCTGCGCATTTTAAATCATATTTTTCTGTCTTTAAGTTAGTTTTACTGATTTGAGACCTGGCAATGCTGGTGATCACTTCAGTGTCGAGAGCAATGTCAGTCCACAGTGAGTATAAATACAGTGATGCAGGTTTAGGGTGTTATGCTGCTGAGAAGATGAGATAGATGTGTTTACATACAAAATAAGCTGTGTTTGGAGAATTTATGGGATGAAATCAACAAAGAAAGCAAATCATTGCAAAAGGTGGGTCATTTGCTGCTGTTCACAGAAGAACAGTAAGGAATTTACATTCTGCCTTAATATGTAGTGCGTCAGCTTGGCCCTGAATAGAAACGGTACCACTATTCTGATTCCTCTATAGCTGGAATTCCTGTATTCCCAGACTATTCCCCCTTTGCTTTTCTTCTCTCATCTCTTAAGTGTGATCATTCTTCAAGTGAGTCATTCCTGTGCTGCTAGACTCCCATCTGAATGAGGGAGAAATAGCAAGAACTGCAAAGCCATCTTTTGCAGCTGCCACCATCTGCCTTGTGGATCGCTATATAGAGTTTGGCAATGAACTTAGTTCATTGCTTCACTTAGCTCCTTAGTCACTATTTGTATTTTACTTCTCTGCATTTCAAGAAAAATTGGAAGAGGGGTGTATTCCTTTTGGATGGAGCTTTGCTACTACTATATGGAATTAAAATGTGGCTGCATAGTGATGCAGCCTCTGGTCCCTAGGGAGGCAGGCAGGATGGTAGGAAAGCAATCCTTTCAAATGCGTTTTCAAAAAGTATTCAGCCAAGGTATCACTTGAAGGCTCTCAGACTACTTTCCCAATGGGAATTTTGTCATTTGCTGTTTTCAGAAAGTACAAAAGCAAATACACATGCAAAAAGGATTCCTGTCAGGAAACAAGTATAAATCTCCCCACCCCTTATGTTTCATCTGACTTTTGTGGTTGAGGTAAAGCTCAGTCATGTGCATTTTACTTTGCACATCTGCAAAATAAGTGTAAGAAGGCAGCTTCTGCCATCCCATAATTTTTTGATCCTGTTTTCCCAGTATTTCATATGCTTTAGAACAAGTCTTTCCCTCAGCAGCAAGGAAGAGGGGAAGGAAGAAGGCCACAGAGGAATGTTTTAAGCTAAGAACTACTACTGAGAACTGCTTTCTCATTCGCTGTCAATGCCAGTGTTACAGGTTTGACTTTATGCCAGCATCTTATATTACATCCAAGTTACTTAAACCTTCGAAGGTTTTCTGCAGTGTTTAGTCTAGGATTGTTCTATGCTAAAGAAAGCACATGTGGAGAAAATTAGGCAAACATCTATCTCTTTAATTTTTTTTTTATTATTATGAATTCGTTTCTGCCATTTCATGGTACTCTTGTAGGAAACTCTCCTAAGACCTGGGAACTCTGATCGTGCCATTTGGAGTGCAGACAAGCAACAGCTGAAAAAGAGAAAGAAGCAAAAAAATAATTTTTGCTTTGAGCAGAAGCAGTGTCCAGTACACTCTGCTCTGTTCTAATCTTTTTACGGCAGCAGATGCATTGCTCAGGTTAGCTGCTTTTCTTTTTTTTTTCACAGATGAAATAACAGTGAGTTTGCAGGCTGTCCCTGGCAGGCGTTTTTGGCTCTCTCCTACTCTGTCTGCACTCACTGTCAGAACACTCAGGGAGCAGAGCCTTATGCTCCATAATTTATCTTTCTGCTCATCCCACACTCATATCACTTTGCAGATGTGACAGGCGATGGTAGCAGTATCAGAAGAGCTGTGCATTTTTATTTTGAATGTGGATTTTCTTAGTTTGTAATTTTTTTTTCTGGTGAATGTGTATTCACCTCTCATTCCTTTGCTTCAGAGGAAGAATGGAAATTTCCAGTGCCAAAGGAAAAAGGATTAGGAGTTGGTTTTAAAAACAGGGGGAAAGGCAAGCTCCTGTGGCTTTGATTTTTGCATCGTTTAGGACTAAGCTTCAGAATGTCATGCAGGGACCATCGCTGCAGTCTTTCATCTACAACCTATATCTCCACTGCGGAAGTGATGCTGTCTTCCAGCAGAACGACCCCACCTTCTCCTTTTGAATCCGTTGTGCGGGACAGGCCTTTTCAAAAGATGCCGGCATCAGCATGGCATCCTGCCACCAGTCAGTCAGTTGCTGCAGGAAATGCCAGCTCACCACCAAGCAGTGTGTCTTCTGAAGCTTACTGTTCAAGGCTAGATGTCATCCTGGCACACACAGACCGGAGGAAAGGTTTTGGGATCACCAGTCGCTGTGTCAGTCCTTCTGATGAGGCATCCAGGTGTTCTAGTCCCCCCAGGGACCCCTGGGGACATGGATATGAGGTTTCTGGCATTCGGTCAACATCTGCATCTTACAAGCAATGTTCAAAAAGAGAAAAAAGTGTTCATCGTATTTCTCCCCCAAAAAACAGTCTCTTGAAGCTTGCTGTGTCTTTGCCCTCTGATGTTCTTTCCTGCAAAGCTCCACCAAGCTGGACATCACAACTGGATGTCGATCTGTCTGCTATTCCAGCTGTTTCTACACTTGGCAGCAAAAATCTGCATGCATCCCTGGAACCGTGCAATTCTCTCCCACCCCAACAAGGCTGTAGCCAGTGCAGTGTCCAAATGCCAAACCTCCATGCTTCAATGAAGCTTTACGTTTCAACTTGCAGCTTGACGATAAAGCCTTTTCAAGCAAATTCCCCTGGAGGCAGTCATGCTCATTCAAACCTGCTCATGCCGCAGTTTGAGAAGGTGCCTGCAACACCAACTGGTCTTCCACCAGGATCCCAGAAACCAAAACAAGACTTCCCTTCAGGTGGGTCTCCAGCCCTTCAAATCACCAGATTTCATGTGACTTCTTCTAAGTATCCTGGCCTTCCCCAGCAGACTGTTTCCAGAGATGTATGTTTGTCTCCAGCTGTGCTGACTGGAAGAGAAAATGCAGCTAGTGGGAATGAGGTCACAAGCAAGGATTTAAATCCAGAGCTGATTGTCTTTCAGAACCACCCTTCATCTAGGCCAGAGTTTAGGAAGACTCCATGTGATGGTCTAACACCTGCTCACCATAAGGTTTCCAAAGTCACCCTGATACTTGCCACCCCTTGGACTGCTATGCCTATCCAGGTGGTAAGAGAATTTAGAAGAAGCCCAAGTCCAACAATCTTTATCAAAACACATGGTTCAGATATAGCTGGTCCACCTTTTCACCATGTGGAGATGGGGGCCAGCCTCTCTCTATCAATGAATCCAGTTTGCTGCTCAGGATTAATTTCTAGCCATTGGGCAAGATCTGGTTTGAGACTTTCCCAGGAAACATGCACTCTGAAAAGTGTATGCCCTGAGAACCTTTTGACAAACATACCAGCTCACACCACGTCTTCAACTTCCAAACACACAGAGAGCGCATGGTGTCCATCTATTGCTGTCAATATTGCGTCCTTTGGATCGGGGAGGAAAGTAGTGAAGATTTCTATTCCATTCTAGGGACATTTGCAAACAGAAGTATTAAGTTGTGTTAATGAAGCCATGTGGATTTCCTTTTGTATGCTCCCTTCCATGTTCCCACTCCTGAGAGATGTTGTTTGGGACAATCAGAAAGCTGCTTGCATTCTGCTGTCACCAAGGCTGGAGCCTACAGCTTAGTGCATTCTAATGAAGCTGAGCACTCCGATCTGATCAAGCGCTTAACAAATGTTTCATTTTAACCATTACAGTACTATTGTCAACATGACATGTTCAGTGCTGTGCATGTGCTTACAAAGGTTGCATAATTGGGTCATAGTGTTCAGCACTTTGAAGGTTCAAGATTTCAGAGCCAAGAACTGGTTTTCTTCTCTGCTAGTCAGTCTGGGACCTGGGACAAATCCTCAGTGTAGTTTATCTTTTTTTCTGTTTCACTGTTTTAATTTTCTTACTTGCAGATTATGCTATATTTCTAGACAGTTAATTCCTGGTTTTGTAACTTTAAAAATACTTTTCAAAACCCAAAATATTTAAGTGTGTAGGAAGATGTCACTTCACACCCACCCACCCACCCACCCCTTGAAAAAAGAGAGGTACTACCCTTTCCTGAGGGAAATGAAAGGAATTTAGTCTCCACAGCATCTCAAATCTGGATACTGCAGCAAAGTTTCTAGCAGTGAAGCTATGAGGAGTTTAAGAGGAAGTTAGTCTGCCTTCAGACAAACGTTTCATAAGTAATTATTTCACTGATGATGTTTTGTGGGCATAGGATTCTAGTCTCACACCTACTACTTAGAGGATAGGGGTTGAGGTTGTGAATTTTGAAGAAGGAGGAGATAGGTGGGAGTAAGGGATTGGAGCAGTTATGAGAAAACAAATGCTGCCTTCTGTCTGTATTTCTCCCATGTACATTTCCAATATCGGATAATTATGCCAATGAGAGAGTATGCAGTGGGAGAAAGGAAGTAAATTTTAAATACAAGTAACATTAGAACTTTGCGTCTAGATTGTGAGGCCAGAGGCCAATAATACAGTGATGTCACTATGATAGAAGAGGTGTATGTATTTTTTAGCATGATAGCTTGTTATAACTGCTATTCAAATGAAGCATAGTACAACATATTTGTGAACCATATATAATCATGGTATGAAGTGCATTTATTTACTGTGCTAAAAAAAAAAAAAATTTCATTAATTCTTTTTTGTATTTTCATTCATCAGAAGTAAATCAAATCAAACCTTGTTGTTATCTACATGGCAGAGAGTTTGGACTTGATTACATACTTTAATTGAAGGCATTTAAAACGGGGAGTAAATCTGGCTTTTAGTACATGCTTAGAGCCAAAAGATTTTCAGTGGAGTTCCAGCAATCTCAGCAGCAAGCCAAGGGCAGGCAGTGAGGGGCAAAACCTGTGGAGCTTGTTATACTGTGAAGAACAGAAGCAGGAGAAGGGAGTGAATTTCACAAATACTTAAAATATTTGTTCTTCTAGAGAAATAAAAATGAGACTTCTTGGAAGGCAAATTTCTTTTGGGGCTGTGTCAGCTCCTAGTGTTTATAAATGTGAAGTTGTGGCATCTAAAGAGCGTAGTTACCCTAATGACTAAAATGTTTTATTCAGTATTTCTCCAACAGTTAGAGCTGGCCTGTTCTGTCACATGTGTATGTAGTACTGTTTTATTTAAATTGAACATATTTTTTTTAATTGGACTTTGCATTTAGTTCTGCATTAGCTTGTGTGTAAGAAGTCTTATGATAGGGTGGCTAAATTTATGCAGTGAGCTCAGAAATGGTGAAGAACTGCAGTTAAGTAGGGTTAAAACCTCTGCTTCTGTGCTTTGCACTGTTAATAACTTTGCTATATGTTTCATGCTTCATTTGAAATCTCAGAAAGGGCCAAGTTCATTTTGTGGTTTTAACCATCTTTGCAAATCTTCACTTAAAAATGAGCCCATTATGTAGTCAGTGGTCAAGTCTCTGGTGTATTTTGTGGCTGAACGTTACGTTCCTGATGATGGGCCATGATTCATAACAGAAACAAACTTGAAAAGAAAGTTTATACCTGCTGTGTGCCTGGTATGTTACCTGAGGAGAGCTATGTAGTGTTTTGTATTTGAAATCAACACATCTCATTCAAAGCAGGAGTTTGGGGACCTGTCTAAAAATATGCCAAAAAGTGATGTAGTTGGCCACAGGCCAGCGTTGCGCCATGGGAGCCAGTTTCCATTCTGCTTTCAGATTGGCATAACAAATGCTTAAATGAAAAAAATGTTGCAGTTCTGATTCTAGCAATTGCTCTCATAAGATTTGTATTCAGGAGATGAATGGAAAGGTTTTACCTCACCAGCTCTCCAAGAAGCACTGTTAGTACTGTGGGGGCTGCTCTCTTCTAAGTGTGCTGCTGTTGCCTCTCCTGTAACCTGCGTAGCTGGTTTTCTTGTGCACCAGTTTTCTTTCTCAGTATTAAAACCTGGGTACCCAAGAGCTTTTGCCTAGGCTTCTACTTGGAGAACCTGGTCCAAATCTTTCGGAACTCAGGAGGACTTTTTCCCACTGCTGTAGCAGCTAAAGGAATGGGGCTCTGAATGCTCAGTGTTATTTGTGTGTAGTGATTTTCAGTGGGAGCAAGGCACTGAGAACTCCAGTGGCAGCTGCTTATGACTCACCATCCCACATGCCCGCTCTCAGGTGTCTCTGTTCTCTTTTCCAAAGAAAGTAACCATCTTTACCAGTAGATATCCATTGCTTTTTTCTTCCACCACAGATATATGAGCAAAAAAACTAATGGCTGAGCATTTCAGATATCAGAGTTTGCAGTTTCACTGCTAACAGTTGTTAAATAAAGGTTGTGGAGTAACATATGGAAAATTACGGGAATTTTCTGCTTCCTCAGGTGAATTGTCTTTGACCAAAATTGGCAGATAATCCACAAAATATCACAGAGAAGCCACAGTGCTTTTAAAGTGATGTTTAAAACACCAGAATAGACAAGCAGTATGTGACTGTACATTTGTGTACCCCAAACAGGAGTGAGTTAAATCCAGCCAATAACATTTTATTTCAGTGATAGTAACAGCAGTGTAAATATGGATGGTAGTTATAAGTGGTTTAACAAAGCATCACAGTAGGCAGATCTGGAATACGCATGTGTAGAGGTCTTCCTCCACAAGAGCAAACTAAAACCAAACTGTCTTAATTGCACAGACTTGATGAATAGGACAGATCAAAGGATTAAAGTTTGAATGACTCAATATTTGCCTTCGGTTGGGGGTCGTATTTAACATGCATAACAGAGGCATTAATGTTATTGTATTTCTTTAGGCATCCTGGTGATTCATGGGCCAGACTTATTAAAAACTTAGGTTTGTTGTACAGTGGCCTTCCCTTCTTCTTGACAGTGATTACCATGTTGGGATTTATTCACTTTTCTTCTGGTAATCTACATAGGTTATTAAAAAGCAGTTTGAACATCTGGCCTGGGCATGATATTCTTCTGTGCATTTTTCTGTATATGCAAAATATTACTCTCATTAAGTCCCAAAAATGAACCAGAAAGTCGGGCCAGGTCTGCCTGTCAGTCCCCTTAGTCACAGCTGCCAAGGAGGCCCGAGTGGCAGCAGCAGTAACAAAGTCCATCAACAGCTGGAGATCAAGGTGGTGGAGCGAGGTAATGACTGAAATCTGGGTTCTGTCCAGGAGGACCAGGGCAGGCTCAGACCTCCCCTCAGTGCAGCTCAGGAAGGCTGGGGCCAGGGCTGAGCCTTGGGGGACCCCTGGGGGGGCCACCTAAACTATTAGCGGTTGAGTTGGTTCACTGATTCTACTCTTTTTTTCTTGCTTCTTAATTCTTTCACACTGTATTACTGATCTCAAATTCTTCTTCCGTCTCTGCTAATTGTACTTTACCCAGGTAGAGTTGCTGGCTGGAATTTCTCAATCTTATCCAAATACTTAGGATTCTGTGAGCTCACAGAATGGATTACGCAGTGCTATCTATATCCCACCTGATAAACACAGTCCCTCATAGCAGCCTGAGCTTCAAAAGTCTTTCCAGTCATATTTACTCCACTGTGAACCTTGTCCACAGGTAATTTTTGCTCATGTCCCATCACAGCCTCTGGTTATTTTTTTTTGTCCTGCTGTCATCTTGTCATTCAATAAAGGAAGAACCTGCAGGCAACTAAATCCACTGGAAAAGAAAAATTCCTAGTGGCCTGCAGAAAAGCTTATTTTTTTGTTAATAAGTAACTACATTGTTTATTCTTTTGCATTTGACAAAACTGAATGTAGGAGAATGCATGGCAGAAATAATTGGGAGGCCATTTTTCTTACCAGTAGAAAAAGTCAAGAAATGCTGGTGTGCCTCAGAAGTGAATTAGTTAGAAAAGGTCCTCACAGTGTTGAAAGTGCATAGTGCAGAGGTCAGTTTCCTTAAAATTGCATTTGATATTTTAAAGTAAGGTCTCTCTGCATCATAAACTGACAGGACAGACAGTAAATAAAATGAATGCAGGCAAGTTGGAAAGATGGCCTGGAAAAATAACTGGTTCAGGTGCAAGCTGTGACATTTTTCAGAAATAATCAGCTGCATAAAGATATAATGGGGACCAGTTAGTCCGATAGCAGTTCTTCTGAAAAGCTTATGTAAGCTTACAGTAGATTGCAAGGTGAACTTGGTTCATGGTATTGTGTACAAGTTAAAACACCATGCACGGATACATGCAGAAGACTACATCTTGAAAGGCACACATAAGCTCTCTGCTGTCTTTGCTACTTTCACTCAGACAGCCTTATTGCTTATTGCCACTTATGGCATCAAGTATTAGGAACCTCATTTCAAAATAAGTGGAAATGAAGAGAATCTGGAGGAGAGCAGTAAAAACAATCAAGAGTCAAGAAGACACAGCCCTTGTGGAATGTTTGATCAGATCATGGTAGTTTTAGCCTAGAGAAGACAGAAATACCAGTATGCAAAAAGCCACAAACATGTACAAGGCTGAAGCACATGTAAAAGTAATAATCTCTTTAGTGTGAAAAGGGTGTTATATGATGGGGTGAAGTGTTAGCAATGCATTTTCAGGAGAGGTATTTGGAAAATCTTCCTAACGGTAAAGGTACCAGAATAAATTGCCCAGGGAGGCTGTAAAGTCTCTGTTATTGGAAGCCTTCTAAGAAGGAATCATACAGACATCTGTCAGACGTGACAGTGTTAATCTGACTTTGGATTACAAGGATGGCTTAGACCTCTGGAATTCACTGCCAGCCTTGTGACTCAGTGATTGCGACCAGCAGTGATCGGTCACTTTCCTTAGCTGGAACTGTTAGTGCTTCTCTTTCTTGCTCAAGACCATGGAGCTCTACTATTTGGTTTTCAGTTTGTTGCCTCCTGTTCCTTTTTTTTTCCCTCTCAAGTGTACCCTCACCTGTGGAGTTAATACCTCTTCTCACGTTTATGCATCAGGTTTATATGATAATTAATCCACTTTAAAAACATTACACTTTTTTTATAGATATATTTGAAAAGCAGTGACCTCGGAAGCTCTGTAGATGAAATAGAACAACTGATAAGGAAACATGAGGCTTTTGAGAAGCTCCTGGCATCACAGGATGAGAAGGTATGAAAATCAACAGCAAATATTCTACCAACCCATGAGCTAGACTTATTTTTATTTTTTTAAATATGGCAACACATTAAATTGCTGACAGGTGCAAATATGCCTGATATGCTTGAACCAAAGAGAAAATGGGGAGGCTCAGGGAAATAAGAGGCAAAGCAGTGGAGAACAACTGTTAAACACTGCATGCCCAAGTCCTGCCTGTATTGCCTTGCAGTAGACAGGAAAACTGTTTAGCAACTTGAATAATGGCACTTACCAGAAAAAGTATTTGAAACAGGCCATATTGTGTGTTATGAATGTTAGAAGTTTCTGCTTTTTTCATTACACATATATATATATATATAAAAGTGGCTTTTAAAGCCAGTAAAATACAATAGGTCAGAGAGGATTACTTGTCTAATTATTGAAATGTACATTTGGTATACCACGTCTGTACCAAATTGGCTAGCTTCTTTGCACCTTTGGAATAGATGTTGAATTGCTCACCCACATGTAAAGGAATCTGGGCTGGCTGGTGGCCACTGCTGTAATTCATCCAAGGTAGGGCTAAACTCAGGCCTGGTGCTGTGCCTGGGTTCCCCAGAAGTAATGAGCTCCCAGAACCTCTGCCAGCTCCCTGCCAGGATGATTGCTCATGTTGAGAGCTACCTTCCAACACCTGGTTTCCACAAAGCAATAAAACCTGAGCAGTCATGGGTGTCAGGCTTGCTCCATGATGCCTTGCACTGGATGAACAGAGGCATAGGGACTCCTGGAGCTGCAGTTTTAATTCATTTAAGTAGCCAGGGTTCACTGCAGAGACCAATGACAAGGATGTCATAGGCGTAACATAGTACAGAGTGAGCATGGGAGGAATGCTGGTTAACTTGTCCCTGCTATTCTTGGTTCGTTCCAGAAAAAAAAAAGAGGTTTTATGTATGGAAAGGAGCCTGCTTTTTGTTTCTTTCATGCCACTTGGAACTGTAGAAGTAATTTCAGATTTGTTGCCTCCTCAGATGATGTCTCTTCAAGAACAGGCAAGGAGGCTAGAAAAGGCTGGTGAACTGGAAGGGCTAAAGATCCAGCACAAACTGAATGCCATTCATGAGAGAAAGCATCAGATCAAGGATCTGTCCCAGAGTAGGAGAGAGAAGCTGCAGACTGCCCTTCTTCTGGCACTTTTCTACCAGAACTTGGCAGAGGTAAGAGGGTTTTAGACTGGGATGGGGGTGAAAGGCAGAGGAGCTGCCTACCTCTGTTGGATGCAGTGCTTACCCTTGCCAGAGATTTGAAAGATTGATAATCTACTCTGGTATGGCAACTCCTGCCACACTCACACAAAGGGTGCTCCAATGCCACTGCTGTTACTATACCATTGTTGTGGCATTGTGCTCATTACGTGCTGCTTCATGTGTCAGGAGCTCTGCTAAAATTAAGATACTGAAAGGAAAACTTCCATGCTTCCTTTGGTGGGAAAGAAAAGATATTTCAAATCAGGGTGAATACATGGGTCTCTGCAGAATATGTTTACCTCTGTCTCCTGTTCTGGCTTCAGTCCTGTAACAGAACAACTCTGCTCCTGGCACTACTGTTGGAAGGACATACTAGGTCAGCCTTTCAAAGGGCAGGACAATGTGTTTGACTGAAAAATGCACTAGTGTCCAGTGTGCTGGCATAAACAAGAACACACAGGCCCAGAGGGGACATTTGTAAACACTCTTGCTGGTTTAGTATGGACCCCTGCTGCTGTTGCATCCCATGGCACATCATCCATGGTTTAAAGAAAAATTACAAGTGTTTGTCACCTCCCACCCTATGAAAAAAGATGTGTTCTGACACAGATCAGATTATGATTGTCACCAAAGGAGAATGAATGCTTGTAACACAGCTGCTGCTGACAACCAATTATTTAAATATATTTTTAAAGAAGAATGATAATCTAAGGAATAAATGGCTGCTAAAATTTCATTTACAGCACCATATATTTGGAACTCCCCCCCTCCCCAAAACAGTCAGACATTTACACTCTTCTTTGGTTACACTAAAGAGCCAGAGCTGCATGCTTGTTTTTATTTTTAAACAAACTTTATCAAGAATTATTTACAGTGCCAAATACTAACTCGTAGCATTTGGCTATACTTTTCCTATCACATGAACCAATTTGCCAGTAATGGCTAGTTCCACCATGTGGACTAGCAGAGGGGAATGGATGGTGCATTGCACACTGCTAATATTTTCAAAAGCACGATGTACTTCTGATGGAAAAGTCACAGAACTGCCAACGTCCTCTCTGGAGAAATGGTCAATGCCCTCCTGGAGGTAGAATCAACCCATTAAGTAGCAATATGTCTGCATTTCTTCCCATTGCTCTGTAATTGTCAAATCAGTGCTTAGGCTGTGGTCCCCCTTCATTCTTAAATTACACACTTATAGCAGAGGATCTGGCCCTGTGTAGTGAGGAACATTTCCCTTTTCTCATCCACTTTCTCCACATAAATTCAGCCAAGAGTTCGATAGGATGTCTTTGCAGTCAAAGTACCTATTCGTTTACCTTGCCAATCTAAATTTATTGCCTGCTGCTGTAGGATGTGAATGCTACCAAGGAATTAAAAAAAAATACAAATTAAATCTTTCAGCAATATCGTTCTTTCTCTTTGTTGGGTAGAATGGAATGTTTAATTTGATTTTTATTATGTTCTGGGTGTGTATAAGTTCATATATGAGAATAGTTCCCAAAGGGTTAAATTGCAGAGCTGAGTTTTGAGTTTAGCTGTGAAATCAATGGGGTCATTGTTTATGCTTATTAGAAGAGTGATACCCGTAGCTCAGGTCCCACTCCCCTAAAAACCCTCTCTCATGCAATCATCTTAAATAATTTCTATTGATGAAACAGATTTTTCTGTATCGGCAGAAAAGAGTGATTGGTGTCATCATTAAGTCTCCTAGTTACTCTCTAGAAGCAATTACATAGTGCTACATGCTTTAGTACAAAGACAACACAGTCTTGTACTTGACCACTGTTGGGAGATGAATAGCTCAACATCATGTGGTCTGCTTAGAAGGCTAGCTGCTGCAGTTTGTACCCTTTTCAGGACACAGGACTTACATTTTTTCTGCACAAACCCTGCAATGACTTAGTTCAAGAGATAACATGCAGCTCTCAGAATGGGACACGCTCTCCTACAGTTGAAATACAGCACTTTTCTAGTCCCAAAGAGGTTAGAGACACTTATAGACTGTCCTATTGTTACAGTATCAGTACCTCAGTGTTAACATGGAAGGCAAATGAGCAGGTCGCTAACTAGAAATATGTGTATCTGAGTTATTGCAGAAGAAAAGTCATAAAGTTGAAAGTTTTGACCTCTGAAGCTGGCTCGTGAGTTTTAACACTGACTGAAACTTGCTCATCATATTAGTGGCACCTAACTTCCCCTTCACCCGCCATACAAGAGAATTTAAAAGACATTTACTACTTTATCTTGGAGGAGTGAGAGAGAATTGTTATCTCGAGATGTCTGGAACAGGTACATCCTTTATATGCTCTAGTTATTTCAGTTAATAAGAATCAGTGTAGTTTACAAAATGTTTGTGCTCTTGAGGTTACAGTAACTGAAATTTTGAAAAGGTAGGTTCTGAAATTGATAGTGCCACCATTTTTTGAGTCCTATAGAAATAAGACTGGTCCATTGTGCCTACACTGAGCATAACACTAGTCTCACTGTTGTCTTCAATAAAGTGACAATGCCTGTTTAAACAACCCTAAGTCTTTCCATAGAAAGATCTTGAGATAACAGATGTCATGAAGAAAATTAACTCTATCCCAGCTGAAACCCGGACACAGATCAGCCGTGCTTCACATCAGGATGTGGACATAGGGCCAGGAGATCATCTCTCACTCTCTAGAGCCATCCTAAGTAAGCCTTAAAATAAAACAAACCACTAAGAGTGCAGATGTGTTTTTTTAATATTTTAAAATGGCTGTGTTCGGTCTGTCATTAAGTCATTATTATTCAAAAGTAGGAGAGAAATCATCCTTTAAGTGGCTGTATACAGGGGATTCATTTGTTTCTCATCCTCATGGTATGGATGAGCTTCTCCCATTCAAATGAGAAGTCAGTTAAGTGAAATTAAAGCGTTATTGTGTGACAGAGTAATGGGAGAAGGCCTTAGCTTGTGAGAAAGGTGTTAGAAATGAAAACAGCAAATGACAGTGTGCTATCCTGGGCAACCTTGACATAAGGCTCCTGTTTAAGTCTCTTAACCGTGCTATTTTTATTTCTGGACAGCACCCTGCTAGTGAAGGCTATTTCTGTTATTGTTTATAGAATTTCAGCAGCTGAAACAACACTTCAGATCATTAATTAACTGAGAAAATCCCCCAGTTGTCAAGGCTTGTGTGCATGTAGCACAGTTGCAGAAGGACAGCTAAGGTGCTTTGAAACTGGTAAAGCTGGCTTCAATTTGCTGTTCTTGTGTTGTCAAAACATTAGGTTACTTCAGTGGTCTGAGGACAACAGGATCAGTTAACAACATGTGTTTGGTTCTCATATTTTGATGGATAGAAAATATTCCCTAGAGTACTAAGGGCTTATGTTTAGCAGACTTCAAAGAAATTTGTGAAGATTCACTATCCTATTGTTTATTTTATTCTGCATACATTCAAGTCCCCTACAAAAAGCATTTCCTAAGAGAAACACATAACCCTTACTTTGTTTGTCCTTGTGGTTCACCCGCTTGTCTGAGTCCGATGTTCCTGACTAGACAATTTTAAATTTTGTGAAGTATAAACAAATAGAGTTGTATTTGGTCTCCAATAGTCTGACTAGTGCTTGGCCCCATCGCTAAGGCTTTATTTGCTTTGCATTTTCCACTAAGGTCTCAAAACATCATTGAGATCAGGAAATGTTGGTGCTGTTTTATAGATGATGCACAGAATTCTTAAGAATCTTAATCCAGTTTACAGATAGGTCAGTGACAGAAGTAGGGGATGAAACTCAGAGCTCTAATCCAAGGCTCAGGTGTCATAATCTCATTTTAAATGTGTCTGCCATGTCAGGCTGCATATCTGCTCAACAGTTCTCTGTATCTAATCTAGAAAATTATACAATTTGTTTGTGGCTTGTGATAAAATTTGGGGTGTTCAAAGAATTTTTCATTATTCTTGTGGTCAGCTAAAATTTATTTTCATTCCTGCCTGTCTTTATTTCCTGTCAAGCAGAATAGTTCAGAAACTGGAGAGCCACCTTGGCTGTCAGCTCCCAGCTCAATCTACCTAGCCCAGGCATACATGCTTGCATAGAACAATGACGCGTCTTGGGGGGGTCCCCAGGACAGCGTGTAGTTGTCGTGTTAATTCTGATATCTCACACTGCTGCAGGCAGAAGACTGGATCAGTGAGCGCATGCAGAAGCTAGAGGATCCTTCCATACAAGACCCTAGCAGTCTGCAGGACAAAATGAAGCTGCTGCAGAAACATCAGGTCTTTGAGGCAGAGATTCTAGCAAATGAAGAAATCATCACAGCTGTTAATAAGGTAACACTCTTTCACCCTGCTAGTGTTTTCACAGATTATTTCTGGTTATCCAGAAAAGGACAGATAGTTGAAATGAAAAGGAAGGGGAAGCTTGTTCACCACTTTTATCTCAGTTATCCTACTTGTGTGACAAGAACCCAGTTGCCATGCCATGGAAATGTAATACTGTTAATTTACAATCGAGAGATTTGTTAATTGCTCTATCCACGGAATTTCTGTCTTTCCTTATTGCCCAAATAGGGAGATATCACTGACTTCTTCCTTGCCTGGGGTGATTACTCCTACAAAAGTTAAATAGGATTTCATGCCCGACTTGTGAACATTCTTGTTGAAACTGGATGAATCACATAGCTGAAGGGCACAATCATCTGTAATACCTGTCTTGGTGCTTCCTCTCCATGAATGTCATTCCTGGCAGGGAAATACTCAAACTCTGGTGTTCTTGATTCCTTCCAGATGTAAAAGCTTTCCAGCTGAGCAGTATCATTTGGGCAGTGGGAATTTACATTAGTAGTCCATTGTGCAGGCCAGGTTAGGAAAGTGAGTTCTTCTAGAAAGCTCATATAACATGGTAATCACATCAAAAAATAGTATCAACCTTAATTTCTAATTTCTTCTTCTGAATGTGAAGAAAGGAGAAGCCCTGGTATCAAAAGGCCACCCAAAATCAGGAGAGATCCGTCGCCGGGTCCACATGCTTGAGGAGTGTTGGGAGAAGTTAAAGAGAGCTGTTGCTGCTCGTGGAAAGATGCTGGAGGATAGCCGGGACTTCCTGGAGTTTCTGCAGAAGGTGGACGAGGTGGAAGCCTGGATCAGGGAGAAGGTAAATGAATTCTAGTATTTAGCTCAAGCAGCACACTAGAGACTTGCTATTTAGCAGTGAGCATCTGATAAATATGTCATCTTCCAAGGTGTTTTCTTAGTGGCTTTTGCCTGGAGAATCATTACATGTTCTACAAACAATATGAAAAGAACAATTCAACAAATTCTAGAAATTTTCTGGAGTGTCTCCACTCCAGAGTCAGTTAGTATTAGCACATGTTCCCATGTAAAATGTGCACGTAGAGATGGTGATTTTCATGGTCATCCTGTGTGTCACTATCGAGATAGAGAAATGAAAGCAGACTAGAATGGAAGAGACTTGAAGCTTTTGCCAAGCAGGCACTCTCATTGTGTATCGAATCTGAAAGTTTCACTTTGCAAGAATGAAGGGAGATTCACTTGATCCACTTGATACAAAGATCAGCAGCATCCACACTTGTTGCTTTCTAACCTCGCCGAAGTGGGAAGCTAGATGTGGCTGGGTAAGGAGTCCGACATAATTAAACTCAGTAACAGCAGGCTGTTATTAAGTTAGGTATTCTGTATTGTAGTGCTGGGGAAGCACTGGGGATAGCTCCACAGTAAGTGCTGCAACCATCTGGCAGACTTTTAGAGACTATATACCATTAAAGTTATACATATTCATAAGATTTCTGAGAACTCATTTACATATACATGCGATTTCCTGGAACTCATTAATATATGCAAATGTCTGGTCCACATGCGCAGTTGTCTTCCCTGGTGGTCTTTGGATGGTCGTAGGGGTCTTCAGATGAAGGCTTGTAGTCTTCTTCACTGCGCCCACTGATTGACCTTTACTTCTGCACAAACTCAGTTCTGGGATCAATAGAGCATATCCTTTGAGGCTATTGTTACCATCCTCTTGCAACTTTCTTATCTCTATGGCCAAGTGCATCCATTCTCAAGATTGAGTTGTCTACCATGAGGTTATCCGATCCCCCTTATCTTACACCCATCCCTTACCTTACAGCCATCTGGATCCACTTGTGTTCAACTAAGTATCTAAGGTACACACAACATCTTCCTTGGTTTTGGGGCCTTAACCCTTCCACACTAAGTCTTCACTCAGAGATAGCTTCCATAATCAGTAATAGATTGGAGAGGGTGTTGTGACTAAGTCTCATAATTACCTAAAGATCAGATCAGAAGAGACCACTTCAGAAGCTGTGGGTTGTTGATTGACAGATGCATCACAGAACTTACTGCATCAACATAAGCATTGAGTTGAGCTGTGTTCTTATACTCTTAACCTGAATGTTTGCCTGTCTGCTGCTTATTTCCTCAGGAAGTCATGATTAATGTAGGCGATGTGGGAAATGACTATGAACACTGCCTGCAGCTCATGAAAAAGCTGAATGAGTTTCGTGGAGCATCATCAGGGGTAAGAGGTGTTTTCCCTGCGCATTTCTCGCATGGCTGGAAGAAGCAATTAACTTTTTAGCCTAACAGTATATCCAGGTAGCCAATACAGTTACAGTACCCTGAGGAGGTGAAAGATGAGGAGGGTAGGAAGCAGTGCCACTTTATAAGCCATTAACAAAGATAGAATTTTCCCTCATTGTGCCTTCTGCTTTGATGATGTCGTAGCAGAGCTGTCAGGTGCTCATGACACAACCTAGAATTTTGGATTGCATTACGTGACTGGAAAGCTGTTTGTGTGAGCCTGAATTTGAGCAAATTTGCAGTTTGGTTCATGCAGTCTGAAAAAGTCACAGTGAGTTCCACCCAAAAGTGCATTAAGAATTATTATTTCAGCCATGTTTGTTTGAATCAGAAAGTTGATACAGACCTTCCATGAAGAAGCCTGTAAAATAATTGACCACTTTCTCCATTTCCCTCCTTTATTTCTCCCTTCCTGTCCTCCTGAGAAACAGTCAAGTTTCTCATATTCCTCCATTCAAATGAAGCATGTTTATTTGGGAGCCTTTGTTTATACTGCACATGTGTTTAGTCATGAATCATAATGTTAATGAATAATAAATGGACTTTTAGTAAAATAGAGCAATGGGTAACACTTTGGGTAGCAGTCATGTGGCAAGATAGCTGCACAGTTCACTCTTCTGTGCTAAGATCTCTGACCCTATTTTGTGGTGCTGAGTCATACCAGCTGCCTCTCCGGCCCCCAGTGAGATGTGCTAACCTGGGCACCAAACCTGGAACCTTGAGAATGCTGGGGAACAGGTCCTGCCACAACCAGGGCCCTCTATGATATGCTTCAGCTCCCACCATGAGAGCTGTGAGGCCATACGTCGAGGGGACGCATTTGCAGCAGCAGCCGCCTCTAGTTCTCTCTGTGTAAACTGCTACAGATGTGGACTGACAGGTGTGAGAATCATGCAAGAAAGATTGCTGTGCTGATTTGCTAGTCTGGAAGCTGTGAGGAAGGTCTGGAAAGAGGTATATTAGCACTTACGTGTCTACTCTGTGTTTTTTTCTAATATTTTTTATCCTTTGCCTGTTAGCTTGTTGCCGATTCCTGTTATGGTAGCTCCCATCTTCTATTTTTGTTGCCTAAAAAGCAGGAGGAGACAATCCTGTTCTGTGGAAAGTAACAGTATAGATATGCCTCACACCTAGAAGAAAACCCTTGTCTCCCCTTTCCAGAGCCTGGCAGAATTTCCTGTGACGGTGCGTTAGTAGTTGGTTAAGGTAGAGAGCCAAAATACTCAGCTTCAGCACGAGGGCATTGGCAAGGAGACCTTCACTGGCCCTTCAGTCCTCACCAGCTGAACTGTGAACTAAGGGCTGGAGCAAGGGCTCTGCTACAGGTTGTACCAGCCAAGAGAAGGATGCTGAAAGATGCAGAAACACCCCGGTTCTCTAGTCAGATAACACTCTGAATAGGAAGGTCTTTCTAAGGCAGATTTTACGTGCTGCAGGAAACTCTTAGCCTTAGATACTGTCAGTGTGTAGCCACTGCTCCTCTACCACTGTGAACACGACTCCTGCAGAAAAAGGCTGGGACAGTGATACCCTCATGGCTAAT
Source organism: Microhierax caerulescens (assembly GCA_035590215.1). NCBI lineage: Eukaryota > Metazoa > Chordata > Aves > Falconiformes > Falconidae > Microhierax > Microhierax caerulescens. The sequence continues at coordinate 72,823,984 of JAVJGJ010000060.1, read as the reverse complement.
GCTTAGTTACACAGTACTTCACAGGTGATACACACAGGAGCAGGCAGGTCCTGGCACAGTCTGTCCAGCCAGCCAGCCTCAGTTTCCCCAGTAGGCAGATCTGAGATCGGGGTAGGGAGCAATCATCCTGCATTGATGGCAGCCAGATTTTCTACTCATATTCTGTCACATTGTGCTGCTGTTATTTCCCAGGAGAGGTGACTACAGGGTTTCTGAAGAATATCTGGCTGGTCTGCTGGTTTCTCTTGTTTACTTTATGGCTGTGTATAATTGTAAAGCACATATGGAAGGGTGCACATTGGTATGGACGTAGCATAAATAAAACACAAATGGAGTCAGTACTTCTATTAACAGTGTGCTGGCATCTTGCAGCTGTGTTTCTACTACACCAGTGATTAATGTCTCCCTGCCAAGCTTGTGATTTACTGGTCTTAGAAAAATAGAGAATTTTTTTGAATCTTGAGTAGTGTTCAGTGTTGGCCGTCCATCATGTGCCAAAAAAACAATTATTCCACTATAGTCCAGATGATACGTGCAATGTGCAAATATTATCTTTTCTTTGGTACATACCTGGGAAGCAAATTGCCTTGAAGACTCAGTATACCTTTTAAAATGCAGTGGTGTTGCTTTAGAAGAAAGCGCAATGGCATGGGCTGTCTGGGTTTCTTAGGTCTGTAGATTTTAAGCCTGTTGTCCACAGTACAGAAGGCACTTCTGGACAGAAGCCTGTCTAGAAAAAAAAAAAAGCAAGTTGGCCTGGGAGCCACAAATCACTACCTGTTTGACCGGGAAACAATCTGGCACACATCAGCAGTTCCTCAACAGCCACCTATGTAACCAGGAACCGCACCTATGTTTCTTCAGCAAATGAGCCCCTGCTGGGATGCCTGGCTTAGAAATGAACCTCCAAGGGTCCTCATTTAGACCTAGATCATTGTTGTATCTGTTGTCATTAATGTTCTTTCTTGCCTTTCCTGTCTTCTCATCAGGGACTGGTAACACCAGCAGTTGTAGTAGAGCGAAGCCCATGTGTCTGAAATGTTTGGTAGTGAGGTAACTCTCTTGGTTGTTGCTGTTACTGCTGTTTTTCACGTTGCAGTGGAAAACTCAGTAACAAGCATTTCAAACATATACCTTTGTTCCCTTTCTGACTTTACAGGAGATGACAGTGGATGATGCTCACATCAAGGCTATTAATGCGCTGGCCATGAAACTGGAGAGACAGAACAAGGAAGAAACAAAGACGTTATATGAGCGCCAGAAGCAGCTCAGTGAGAAGTGAGTATGCTTTTATAGCTTCTGTGTAAAGCAAAAACAGGAAGCGAAGATGAGGTGTCTTGGGCTGGGGTAAATGGGGGATTTGCAACAGGTATTTCCTTCTTTAGTATCATGACTACCAACCATCAGGCACTGGGGTTGCCTTTTGAGACTGTCAGAGCAGTTAGCCAGAAGGATTTCTAATCCAGCAGGGGCAAAGTCATGTTTCTAGCCTTGGAGGCAAACATGCCATTTCTCAGCACTTCACACACTAGATCCATGAAGCTTCCATCTGTTCACATAGTTGTCCTGGTGAAACACACATTGCTTTTGCTACTTCACAGCCCACTAGCTAAGAACCAAAAGCATGAACATAGGAATTGTGAGGTTATTGAGAGTTTAGGGAAACTGAATTGGTACTTTTTAGCTTTTAACCCCCAAACCATCCTGAAAACTTGGAATAAATACAGCCAGCTAGTCTTGTGAGGCTAATGCTTTGTCTCTGTGATGTGTCCCCTGTTGTGGGGAATTGGAGATCAATACATAAGGTAGTTCAGAAATCCTGTTTTTTTACTTGTATCTGAGCATTATGAAACTCAGCTGTAGAAATCCTTACCTCTGTAATGCACCTCTAAAGTATTCTTTTCAATAAAAGGTGGAACAGTTTCCATGGTAACCTGAATGCATACAGGAAGAAGTTAGAGGGAGCCCTAGAGATTCATGCTTTAATCAGAGAAATTGATGACATCACAGAGAGAATTACCGAGAAGGTGAGTTCTCAGATTTTGATTGATTGGAATGGGAAAATGTTCCATTTGGCCAACAGTGATAAACGCAGGTGTGCCCATTGCTAAAGGGATACATCCAGCAGTGGCCTTTGATAGTTGTCTGTGTATCAGGTTTGTAGGAAGGCTGTAATGTCATTAAACACTGCAGATCACCAATTCTAAGGCATTCACAGCTAAAAAGGTACATTTGAAATGTATTGTGAAAAATGACACATTGGAATCTGCAATAAAAAGGGATCTCTCTTTACCTAACGAGAGGTTACAAAGGAGATGAAGCTGGACTCTTCTTGGAGGTTCATAGCGAAATGGTCAGTAGGTACAAATGACAACAAGAAAAGTTCCAAATAGATGTAAAGTGGAAAAAAACCACAACGAGAGTGATCAAACACTGGAACAAGTTACCTGGAGAGACTGTGTATTCTCTGTCCTTGGAAACATCCAAATCTCAACTAGATCAGACCCTGAGCAATCTTGTCTAAGGTAGCCCTGCTTTGGGCAGGGGTTAGACTAGATGATGTTCAGAGGACCCTTCCAAATGAAATTATTTTGTGATTCTAATTAATGGTCTCTCGTCAAAAGATATTGCCTATTAAATAGTACTTTTAGTATTAGGTGACTGCGATATTCAGGGTAGTCATCCATGGTTTCTTCCACAGTCAATAGAAAGAAGCAGGTACTTCTAGAGCTCAGTGCGTCTGACCTATTTCAGATGTCCTCTTGAGGATGAGATAAATCATGTTCCAGCAGTCTGTCTTTCCACTAACTGTAAGGAGAATTACACAAGTAATTAAGTTGCAGCTTCTTTGCATTTGTGAACTTCTCCATGTGGTCTGGTGAATCCTTCCACAAGGAGCGAACACAGGAAGATGCAGTAAGTAGGACAGAAATCGAAGAAGCTAAGGGACTGGTGTCTGGTTTTTGCTGTGTTCCTGAATCAGGTGTGCACCTCCTTCAGACAGTACTGAGCCAGGATGGTTCTGAATACCAAAAGCCAGTTAGCTGGGCTACCGTAGAGCTTTTTCTGAATTATCTCCTTAGCTTGAACGTAGCAATTTCTAATGTTCCAAATTCAAAGCCAGTTCATTCAACAGTAGCTTGTATAGCTCTCACTGCTGTGCAATGCAGACATATTAAATGTGCATTTGAGGAGTTATATAAAAATTGTATTCATTCAGAAAATGGGAGGTAAAAATGCATATCCTGGATCATAATTTTGAGATTAATAGAAGAAAAAGGCTCTATAAAACCTAATTATTTCATCCACATAACTAATGATAGTAATTTAATTGTAAGTCAGTAGGCAGATACATAGTGGTACTACTTAAGGTTACAAGGTTGTTGGTTCGAAGTTTTTATAACAACTTCTACAAATGCATTCTTCATTGTACGGGATTTCATTTCCCTTAGGATTCTGAGTGTGAACTTTATTTTCCATATTTTCATAAAACACACTTGAAAATTTATGTGCCACATTTCAATGGGAAATATTTGGCTGTTTTGGTGTAAGGGAAAAAAGGGAAAAGAAAGACTGAGAAATGAAGGGAAGCATTCCTGTCTTTGTTTTACATGTGAATGGCCGAAGGCACCTTAAGTAGAATTGCCACTGTTCAAAGAGTTGTGAACTCTTGTTCCATCTGTGTAAGGAGTGCAGACAAGGTGCCCGGGGTTGATAAGAACATTCAGGAGGCAATACAAAAAACTGAAGGAGGAGACTATTTGAAAAAATTAAGATATGATCCTTTTGCTTTTTTTCATTTTCACCTTTTGCATATTCTACTGTCCCCTCCAGAGTGTACTGATACAAGCCCTGGATTATGGGAAAGATGTGGAAAGTGTGGAAAACCTGATTCGAAGGCATGAAGAAATGGAGAGAGAAATTAGCGTTATTAAGTCCAAAATAGAGGTAAGAAATCAGGAAGTATAGAGGATACTATAAAAAAAGTTTATATTTGCTTCTTGGAAACAGTACAACAATCAGCATGACTTACTTGCGCGAATCGCACTGCAATGCAAATGCAAAACAAATTTCTTCCCAGTAAGATACTGTGCTGCTTAATCCTACTTTATTGTATCAAATTATATTCTTTTAATGCAACAAATCTAGGAAAAGTCCATTTTTAACATGTTAGCTGATTCTCTGGTCCTCACCTATAAGCCGTATTGGACTTTTTGACAGTTTTGAGAAGTGTGGAATCCAAATTAAACTCTACATCTTTCCCTCAGTTTCTGTACTGACTTGAACCAAAATCACGACTCCAGTTCTGTTTAGAACTAAAATGCAAATCCCACAGTGTGTGTAGTTTTCTTATATACACATCAAACCCAGAACTCTTTGGTTCCAATTACCTGCCTGACCAGCTCTGGCTTTTTTGAAATGACCAGTTTGCATCATTTAGGACTAATCTTGAGTGTTAAATATGGGTCTGACTTCCTATGTAATTGCATATTTTTTAATAAAAAGAAATGTTTTCAGCTAAACCACAGAAGCAGAAATCCTATGTCAATCTCTCGTGGTTTTCACTGTTGGTTACAGCTTTAAGCCTCTTCATATAGAACTTATTTTTGCAAACTTTCCCTAAACTTTTTTCTTCACAATAGTATGCAAATGGTGACTATGTGTGTGATACCTTAACTCATCGTGACTTCTTAGCCAATTTTCATATGAAACGTGGGTGATGACTTGTCAACATTCCACAGATAGCATTAGCAAGGCTGTACGGGGGAGTGCTGCGTGGGAACAGAGATGAGCAAGGCTTGGGTTTGGTGTGTGGGTGTTTTCTTTTTTTCCATGCTATCACAAATACCATGTACAAAGTATAATCCTATGGTTTAAAACCAGTCTGGCATATTCTCCTTTCTGCGTGATTAAAATTCTTCATTTTCATCAATTTGATGGAGTTTTACAAGAAAGATATCAACTTTAAACCCGGGTTGGTGAGTGTTCATTACTGTTTATCAGGCTGTGTTAAGGAAAACAGCATCAACTAGAAGTCTACACTGGAAGTTGCGTTTTGATGCTGCTGTTAGCTGAGATAGATAGAAATGATTTTTGAGTCTTCTGCTGAAAGGCAAATCTGGTTGCTTCTCTGTACTGCCACATATTCATGTTTTTTGTTACCCTTAGATTAAGATAATAGAGGTTACAGTTAGCACTTCATTGTCCTCTATGTTTGCCTCTATTCCGCAAAACTACTTACTTAATTGTAAATTAACATTTGTGCATGTAAAGGGACACACACCTCTCTTCCTTCACATCGGTGATTGCGCAATGCATATGATTTTTCTGTGCATATAACAAGTCCCTTTGTGTATTTTGTTATTGTAATTTAAGTGTCTGGTTTTGAAAACTGGGATCTTAAAATGAACTGCTTCTCCTGAAAGGCAAACTGAGAACAAATACAAGCTCTTGGCATAAATTCACCCCACTTAAATCTCTTCCCAGCCATTGGAATTGGAATCTTTCCGCCTTTCCACAAGGAATCCATCCATAAATGTCAAACTGACTATGAAGCAACAGGAGATGAAAAACAACTGGCTACGACTCCAGGGACAGGCCAAACAAAGGTAAGACTTCTAATGATCTGAGTATCTCTTGGGAGGAGCACAGTTGCTCCCTGGGGTCTCAAATCTACTTGCTGGAGGCCTTTTAAAAGTTTTTGAGGATCCTTTACGAAGTTTATACAGGCAGCTAAGGCACCTGCATTGGAATAAGTGTGACTCAGTACAAGAAAAGTTCCACCGATGTGACTCTGGGAAAACTAATACAGTGAGTTTGTGGTTTATCCCTCTAAATAATGTTACTAAAATTCCTCCAGATGATCCAGTTAAATCTGTCATGAAGCCTTTGTGAAAGACTTGCTTTTGAGTGGCTCTAGAAGATTTCTTTTCTCTTGAAGCTTTCCCAAACAAGAAAGACTTAGACCTGAGCTGTAATCATTGCTGAAAGCAACAGCTGGGAAGGCTTTTTAACCCTTCTTGTCCTAATGAACTGGCATAGTAAATGAGGTATGCTTGTTATCTCCAGTGCAGCATGCATCACCTGTGATTTTGGTTTAACATGAGGAGTAATAGGAGCTGTAACAGAAAGCTAGGAGGCTTGAATTCACTTCATATGGCTTCTCCTAGGATACCTTCCTCTGCAAATGGGGAGGGAGAGGCAGCTAGATAGTTCTCTGTTGGATAATAGTGAACTGCACTTTGTGTGGCAGGAAGGAGAAGCTGGCAGACTCGTATCGGTTGCAGAAGTTTAACTTGGAGATGAAGGAGATGCTAGATTGGACCCAAAACATCAGAGGTTTGATGGAAGCAAGGGGGCTTCCTAAAAGTGCAAATGAAGCAGAAAGCATGATTGAGGAGCATCAGGAGAGAAAGGCAAGTATCATCTTTGCTTCCAGTTATACTGGGAATATTTCCAATGGGAATTAATTGCTGCAGACATAGTAGAATTTTGCTGCATGCACCTGTCAATAACATGGTGAAAAGGCTGTTTTCAGTAACAGGCTAGAGACAGAAGTCACCTAGTATTGAACTTTACCACATGGGCTGTTTGGCAGCTCATGTCTCTGCAAAGAGCGTCAGAAAGCCCCATTAGTTCTCCTCTGTACTGCTATCCAACCCTAAAGGCAAAAAGCTGGGTCAGTATCAAAACACACTCAATGCAGATCTCTTTATCGAGATTACCAAAAAGTTAATGCCAGTTAATTTTAGCTTTGAGTAAGATTTTGTCATGCAAACTCCATTTGCCTGGGAGGAAAACAGCAGTTCGTCTAACACTGGGCAGTAAATTACCACTGGATGGTACTACACATTCAGTTCTGAAGCACTTCATATCCCAGTACTAATTACCACGTGATCTTTTGGTGGCTTATTTGGCTAATATTTTTGGTGGATTTTCTAAAAGGAGTTATATTGTTAATTAACCCTAGAAAACGGTTAATATTTTGCTTTTTCCCAAGCATCATAGCTATTTTTCAGCTGTTGGCTTTTCTTTGCAGTTATGGGGTTTTTTCTAAAAATCATGTTCCCAGAATCATGACTAATATCCAGTGCTTTGAGGGTCCCATTATTAGCACAAGTGGTTTGTAGATTCTGGTTAGTTTTCTAGACTTGAATTTAGTATGAAGTACCCGAGGTCCTCTCTTTTTTCAGAGTCTTCCATTTTAACAATGCGCTCTCATGTCAGATGCAACCATGTTTTTGCTAGTAATTCTTTGTCCCAATAGGAATACCCAAACCCACTATACAGTGTACTCCAAATTTAGATGGTAGCAAGATCTAAGGCTTTAGTATCTGTTAGTAAACAGAAAAGCAGGAATCCAGGCAATATGTTCTTTTGTATTGAGGTGACTAAAATAATAGACAAGTGGAGGGTGTTTTTTTTTCATTCAGGTTAGTGGCTCAAACCAAACTCTTTAGGAGAGAACAGAGTTGAACACAAGGTGCTGATGTGAATTAAACAGATAGGATGGCTGTCTTACAGTTTTTTTACTTATGATTGAACAACATTACCCCCCAGAAATGCCCTAAACCCAGCAGTTACAATTTCAGACATTTAACAGTACGTGTCATAGTTTTTATGGTGGTTTATGAGTTAATATGTGGTATTATTTCACAGCATGATTATTTTTATTTTCAAATCAGTTACATTAGGAATTCCACATTCAGTTTGCAGGGGTCTTGGTTGCTTACAATGCTTTCACCTTCAGGATTCAGTATGTAGGCATAACTTATTCCTCAGAGTAAGGGCAAAAGTTAAATGTATTTCATTTTAACACCACAGAATAAAGTAAAACAGTGTCTTTAATGTAATAATCTGATGCCATCTTATTTGGCAGGAGAGGAAAGTTTCTTTTAAGAACCACCTTTATGTAGGAAGACTGGGAGGATATGATATTATAGGTGCTCAAAACGGTGTTCATTTATATCTAAGCATTTTCTAATCTGTTTTTAATTTAATCCCAATTCTTATTTGTATGAGACCAGTTGTTCCTAGAGCAGTAAAGTCATTTATTGTCCATATTTGTTTTCTCTTAGGCAGTTCTGTGCTCTTTCAGTAACATAGCTCAAAGATGAATGATTTTCCATACAAATATTAGTGTTGGAAAGTTACAGCCCATATTCTTCCCCTTAAGGCTTGTATTCTGAATAACTGGCATTCTGTAAACCCTTGACATCAACGTTAGTAATATATTTTAGGAGGAGATTGAAGCACGAGTGGAAAGATTCAACTCTCTTGGTAACTATGGTCAAGAACTTGCCAATTCTGGTCACTACGCAACCCCTGAGATTCACCAGTCCCTCTCCAGACTACAGCAAGCCTGGTCTCAATTGATCCAAGCGTGGCAGGAGCAATATAGAAAATTGTTTCAGGCACAAGTTTTACAGGTGAGTAGAAAAACATTCAGCAGAGAACGCACATGCCACTGACAGCTTTCCTCTGTATAAACAGCAAATTTATAAGATGGTACAATGAAAGGTATACATTAAACTGTGTGTAATAAACTGGGTATTATTAGTGTATTTCACAGGTTTCTGGGAGGTGTGCTGAAAGCTCAGCACCTTCCGTGATGGCAGGACTTTAGAAATTGTGCCTTTACAAATCAAAGAAGCTTCTATGGCATATGTGCTCATATGTTTTTCAAAGACTATAAAACTTAGTGAAATGTGGTCAAACTGTCAGGCAGCTGGCAAAAGGCATATACTTAAAATGGAACATCACTATCCTACTGAAGTCTATAACCTCACAGAAAAAACATGGAGGCAGGCAAGTATTTTTTAAAACGAAAAAGATCTGAAGAAAAATTTAGCATGGACAGAATAGTGTATTTCTTTCCCTGGCTTTTTTTCTAAGAAAAGAACTGGTTTGGCTGCAGTTTTCCAGAAATACTTCCCTGTAACAGTCATCTCACTTTCAAAATTTCTGCTCAAATGGCTTGTTAGTAAATGTTAGAAATCTCTGAAATTGAGATTTTACAGTGGGGAATGTCAAGTACCTTAAATAACAGCTGGTGCTGCTAGTCCCATCTAAACTGCTTCATATATATATATATATATATATACACATATATATATATATGTATGCAAACTTAAGTCATGTGGATAGGGCTGATTTCATGCTTCTTTATGTATTACATTCTACTTATTTCAGACCATGTTAACCATCCTTTCTACAGGCCAGTCACCTCACACACAGCACTCTTCTACACTATCAGTAAAGAAGCTACAAGTACTTGTATTGTATCATATGTCTTAGACCACAAAAAATGATACTATAAAGGAGAAAGTTACAATAATAATTGTTATGCATGTGGGTTTTGTAGCATCTAATGCTTATTGCCATGTAGTGCTATGCAGTTAAATAACCCGGGAAGTTTGGGGTTTTTCAGCATACTCTGCCAAAGTCAGGTTTGCCTCTGCTTTACACCACGTTTATCACTGCTTTTTTTCCCGTATACAGAAATTCTATGGCTATGTGGAACAGACTGAGAGCTGGCTCAGCAGCAAAGAGGCCTTCCTAGCTAATGAGGACTTAGGGGTACGTGCTCTGAGAAATTAAAATTTTCTCTGCAATCAGTCTGGAGGAAAGTGAGCTGTGAAGTATGATGATGTGCTCTGAACCTTCCTGTGATCTTTCTGCTTCTGAAGTTGCTGCTCTGTCTTGTTGACAGTTTAGGATCAGATTTCTTTCCTTGATAGTTTACTGAGGATAGGATTCTCAGCCTCAAGAGTAATGAAACAGTCCAACTACTCCAATTATAGCAGGAAAATGAGCCTGCATCTCTCCAGCTGGTCATATCTGACACAAATACACTTGCCAGCAATGTGCAAATCATCACTGCTGTCATTGCTGATGCATCCAGCATAGCTTTAAATTTACCTTTCTCAGGTACCAGTAACTGCAATAAGTGAAACCACAGACAGATGTATGGGTTCTAAAGCTGTGCAGGATGCTGGATATACATCCTGATACTTAGCTTACCCTGCACCTTGTACAGATAGTGCTACCAAATTAGTTGTGTCTGCAGGAACTACAATTACGTTTCAGAATCCAGTGTAGATATAATTGGTGCAAATAGTATGGAAAACATATAGCACTAGTGGCTGTTGTCTGTCTCTTAATTTTCAGCCTGGAGGCATGTATTTATAGTCTCTCCATTGAAGTATATGAGTCTTAGAAGGAGCCACCCGTTTTCCAGTCATATTTAGCTCAGTAATGTACAGAAAATGCTCTGTGAGTAATTTTCCTTCCAATAACTCACATAAGCACACAGAAGTTTTGATACTACTTTTTTTTTTCTGTGCCATTTGATGTGAGCTTTATTGCTTCCTTTAGAATAGTGGGAGATCAGAGTTTATTGTGGCAACAACATTTTGACACCACTGATTCTAAAATTAAAAGTGCAGAGGGGTGCTGAAAAGAGAACTCATGACTCATTAAGCTTGGGATTCACAAATGTTAAAGTAGCCAAATTCTGTGTTTCTCTCCAGATTAACTGTAATGTCAGACTCCAGTCCTCACATTCAGATCTGGATCTGAGCTCTTCCAAATTCCATGCGTTGAAACCAAGGCTCTAATTTTAATCTCTTTCTATGATATATTTGTTCACTTTAACTGATCTCAGTCTGATCTCAGTCTGATCTCAGGTAACACGCAGGAGAAGCTAAGCATCAGCCATTAGTTCAGTTTTGACACTGAAGGAAGGCCTCAGACCATGCATAGAACTTTATTTAGGTCCCAGTTTTCGGATTCAGTGCCAGTAAATTTCAAAGACCAATACATTTTCTTGACAGCTTGCAAATGTGGGGTAGATGCCATTTAGCTTCTGGATTATGGGTGTTGTAGGTGAAAAAACTCTGACTGAAAGCAGCTTCCCTTTGTTGAACACTATTCAGGACTCAGTGTCTAGTGTGGAGAGCCTACAGCGGAAACACATGCAGTTTGAAAAAACCCTGGAAGCTCAGATGGAGAAAATTGATGAGATGGCTTCATTTGCTCAGCAGCTAATGCAGAACAAGCATTATGACTCGGACAACATCACCAACAGATGCCAGGCTGTTCTGAGGAGGTGAAGTCAAACCCTTCCTGTGTCAACAACCCGTCTCTTTTGCAGTGAGACTCTCCCCTTCTGACTAATGTCTTTAAATGATTTAAAAGAACCATAAACTGGTTTGCATTTACTCTGCTTTGCACTTTGCCTTGTGATCTTGCAAAATTGGCCAAAGTATAGTCAGTATTTCATTAGGAGATTTCTGAAATACAGTTAAGTGGAGGGGGGAGTGTGATTCAGAAAAAGGCATCGTAGTTCTGTATCCTGGCCTGGCCTTAGGGACAGTGTTGCAAAGAAAAGACAGAGGCCTGCTGTGCCATTAAATACTTCATTATCATTAAATATCATCAGGAAAGGTCATTTGCTACACAAGTGCTTTTTCACTGCTCTAATGGGGTTGGTGTTAAAGCCCTGCTCAAATTATCTGATAGGGAATTTGCAGTTTTTCTGATCAGATCTTGCTCTTTCATGTGAATTACTTTTTCTCCTGGCACATTGCATATTTTTGATCTTAAGCAAACGCTGACAGTAGAAGCAGTTACATTCAGTGCTACGGCATATGAAAAGATATACATAAAATTTACGAAGAGAAATTGAAGATCTGTTATGGTTCAAGTGAACGTATGAATTTATTCATATGATCGTACTATGTCACGCCTGCATTAACATGAATAAAGTCCTGCTTTGGAAAAACACTTGGAAAAAAGATGAAAGGATGTTGTAGTTTTGGTTTATCACTGACAAATACCATCATACTCATAGGCTTTCCATATAAGAAACATGCTGCATTTATGTTCTGTTGTACCCTGAAAGGCAATAATGGTGATTCCTAGAGGCAGATAGCATATGTACAGAATCTGTGTGTACTTTAAACATACCTATCTGCTAGTAATCCTTCCTATAGTGTCCCGAGCATCTTCTCTGATGGTCTAAATCATGGGAGGCTGCGTATTATGGACATTTCTCTCCTAGAGAATGGAGGGTTAGAGCATGTGTGGTTTAGAAATGAAAACTGAAAACTCTTATTCTGTCTAATTCATTCTGTGGCTTTTACACATCTGTCTTCATCTCAGAAAAGAGAAACTGCTGGAGAATGCTGCCGCTCGCAGACATCTGCTAGAGGAATCAAGGCTTCTGCAGAAGTTGCTGAGGAATTCCTTTGAGGTACAGTTACACAGGATTCATGGTATTCTGTTTTCTTAAAGCATACTGCACTGCGTAGATCTGGATCCCTGAAGGGATATACTGTGAGAAAAATCAAGTAAGTGAGTCTGGAATGAGATGGTATTGGGAAAGAAGAGGATAAAAGTGAAGGGATATTTGTCTCCTTTCAAGTCACAGCTTCCCTTCAGCCACCAGATGAAAAGATCTACCATGAACTGGATGCCAGCAAAATGCAGAAGAAATAAATGCATTAAAAAGGAATATGCTACCATTTTAAAATTCATGGGAAGAGACAAATCAGTTCTTTTCCTGTGAGATACTGATAGTGGGTTAGAAATAGGGAGATAATTGCCCTTTCTCCCCAATGCACACATGTGCCCATTGCACTTCCTCAGTGCTTGGGGACTGCCATGGAGACAGCCCCCTTTCCAGGTAACGGTGCTGGTGAAGAGATATAGGGGTCACTTCATTATGAAAGACGGGAGGAGCTTTGGGAAGCAGAACCTCAGAAGGACAGCTCATTTGTGTCCCCGCTCACTGGTCCTGTGTTTTATACATGTTAGAGGAGAGCCTTGACAGGTCGGAGCTTAAGAAACACTGAGGTTTTTTCTGCTTCTGTTCTTTCCTCTCCAAAGGTAGCTGCCTGGATCAATGAGAAGAATAGCATCACCAAGGATGATAGCTGGAAGGATCCGAGCAATCTGCAGACCAAACTGCAGAAGCACCAGACTTTCCAGGCAGAGATCATGGCCAATAGAAATCGCCTGGACTCCATCAAATCTGTGAGAGAAACGGGGCTGATGGCAGGGGTGGGCACTCTGCCTGAAAGGCTCTGCGGGCAGGCTGAGTTACAGTGATCTCAAGCAAGCGAGGGGGGATCACTGCCCCCTCACTGACTTTGTTGACATTCTCTCTGAGGAGACTGGGAAGCTCATGCTTTTAGTCTGTCAGTTTCTTTCATCTTCTCTCTTACTGTCTAGTGTGAGCTTGCTATCTATATTCACTCTGCATGCAATGGAAAGAGATGGGTGCCTTCAATGAAAAGTTCAATCCACTGACATTAGGGACTTCTGCCAGGATGAATGCCACTTTAGAGGTACACCTGTTTCTTTCCAGCAGGGAATCGAGCTGATGGGGAGCAGAACTTCAACAAGTCATATAAAATGTATCCAACAAGAAAGATCAAGAAGAGATTTTAAGTGTTGCCTTTCAGAGACATGCTTGTAGGAGAGACATGAGGGAAGTCGGACAAGTTTTGTCTGATGCTTGGCAAAAGCTGGGATCAGATGATGAGTTTGGAAGGACAGACTGTTAATTAACCTCATTTTCAGCACAGTGCTTCCTAGCTGTATTTTGCAATAGGTAACTAAGCAGTAGGGATAGATTCCCTCCTCAGACTCATCTGCATCCAGTATTGTAGAAACACACCCTCCCTTTCTTTTTTCTTTCTTTTTTTAAAAAAAAACCTTTTTAACTGCTCTGTGTGCAGACACAACAGGGGAGTTTAGTGGTGTAGTTAACAATTCTTTTTAATCTGTTTTTAAGGAGTTGTTTGCACAATCTCTTTCTCATTATTTCTTGATGTCCTGTCTTTTTTATTGGGAATAGCCTTAGTAGTTGCTCTTTAGAGGAAAATTAACATCTGCTGTCCTGGTATAGCATCTTTCTCTTGCTGTGCCTCCTCTTCCCCATGGCAATATGTAGAAATAGCTCAGTTTAGCTTTCAAAAGCAAACTTGGTCCCAGCTTAAGGATGTGCCTACAGTCTCTTTTACCTGATGGAGGTCCTCTACCTCCTCCTCTGCCAATGTGTTAAGCATCTGCAGCTCAGGCATGAGAAATGCAGACAGACTTTTGTTAACTTAATACAGTAGTGTAAAACTGTACATGATCAAAAGAGGTTTTATTATCTCGTACAACTGGTGCACTTGTATGAGGTAGTGCTTTCTTAACATGCAGGGAAGGGAGTAGAAAAGAACAGGTGTCTGGGCAATCTCAAACAGTGATCATATAATGTGGGACATGACAGAAAATACTGACTGCTTGCAAACTAGGCTCCCTGCCAGCTTTTAGGCAACATAACTGTTGCATAATGAAGATTCTCTCCACTCTTGTCTTCTAGTATTGTTCTCTACCATATCAGATCATTTTAGATGCCAGGAAAATCAGTCTCTGCCCTAGTTTCAATAAGCATTTTGCCTTTACCTGTTTTTTCTTTGTCTCTGCAGCCTCTGTCTGTTACGTCAGGAAGTGATGGCTTCAGCCAGCCCTTTACATAGCAGTGCCAGTAGACTTTGTTTAAGGAGGCGAAAGTGACACATCCTGGTGCATTCAGCAAAGGAAGAAAACTGACTGTTCTCTCTGCTGTAGGAAGGGGAGAAGATGCTCCGCGAGAGGCACTATGCCCCTGAAGCCATTCAGTCCAGACTAGAAGAAATGGAAGAGCTATGGGAGGAACTGCTAGCAAATTGCCAGGATAAACAGGCCAAGCTGCAGGATGCTTACAAGGTAATACAGTGATGCCAGTGGTTGGGTCTTGGTGTCATTTCCAGAGATGGCACAGCTGCCTTGCTACACATCTCATCTACGAGTGTGTCACTTTATACAGTCAGACTTGATTCCTCAAGACCATTAGAGCTAAGAAACTAAGTATGGACTTATTGAATGGAACTGGCAGGAGAACTGGAGATCCCTATGGAGGGAAAAGGTTTTGTAGGCTGTGTCCCCTTCTGCTTTCTGCTGCTGGTTTAGATCAGGATTCCAGAGAGGGATACTGAGGGAAAACGTATTCGTTGAAATATGTCAACTCTCTACATCTATCCCAATGGCATCTTTTCTCCAACACATTGAGAAGGAAGCCCACAGCTGCTTTTCATTCTTCTAGCTCCAGGCACATGACTTCTCATGCCTGCAAGTTTTTGCATGGGCTATCAGACTGTCTTTGGGTTTAAAATAGAGCTCTCCCTTTTAAATGGCTTCCTTTTAAGGTACTGTGCCCATCACATGTATTTATGCAACACAAGTAAGATTAGCTCTTGATGTTCTTTACATCTGTTCTTGCCTTCACTGACTGAATTCTCTTCTTCATTTGAACCACTGCCATATCTGGGAAGGGTTTACTGAGCACCGGGAAGCTTCTTCGTGTTCGTGTGTAATTCTTACTGGAACTGGCCAAGACTTCTATATCATACTGTTTGTCCTAAAGGTTTAAATGACCTTTTCTTCTTGCTTGTCCTCAGGGCCTTCATTTTCAGCGAAGTTTAGAGGATATGGAGAAATGGTTGGAAGATGTGGAAAATGAGTTGAAAGCACCATATAATAGCAATGATCTGGTGGTTTTGAACAGTCATTTGAAGAAACAAGAGGAACTGGAGGAAGATATTGCTGGACATAGGGACCGGCTGCAAGAGCTTGTGGTCACAGCTCAGCAGTTCCAGAAGGAGAAACATTTCCTTGCTGATGAACTAGAAGAGAAAGTGGATCAACTGGTGCAGAGGTGTGTGAGTGTCTGGCCTGTCTCCTGCCATCTACTTCCTACTTCTGTCAGCCTTTTTCTTCCCTGCATATTTTTTTCTTTCCTTCTCTACATCGTTCTGAAAAGAACATTTTGCATTCATTCCTTATTAATTTGTGATCCTCATTGGGTTCCCTTTAAAACCTGCAGATACAAAAGTCTACGTGATCCCCTGCAGGAGAGGCGTGGGAGTATGGAGGCAAGCAGGCTTCAGTACTGGTTCTTCCGAGATGTTGATGAGGAGTTGGCCTGGGTTCATGAGAAGCTCCCCATGGCTTCCTTGAGGGACTATGGACAATCCCTGGCAACTGTTCAGAGTCTACAAGAAAAGCACCAGGTAATGTCCTGTGACAATCATTATCAGTCTTTAGAATCAAAGCAGAACATGGTATTCAGTTTGCCTCTGGCAAACTTCATCTGCTGTGCTTCGGCTAACAGGAGGCATGATGCCAGGGATTACTCGTACCCATGTCTAACAGTAATGGTGTATTTTGAAGGATACGTCCATGACTTAGCAACATGTGGGATTCTGTGCTGCTTATCATTGCAGCGGTGTAGGTACCACGCCATATGCTTTTCTGTGGACACATTGGCTCTTTCTGTGAACTGAGCTCAAAACCTGGCCTTTGCAACACAAAATAGATTTTACAAACTGTTGTGCATGCTGTCATAGCTTCTTTGGGCAAGAGATGTCCTAAAAAATATTCGTTGAAACTCACTAAGTACATCCAAGCAAGCTCCCATGAAAACATCTTTCCCCCAAACCCTTTCTACTCTGAAGGGAGTGAGTTAACAGGATATTATGGTGATCCTTAGCCGACCTTCATTCCAGTGGTAGCTTTCAAGATAGCTGCTGGATTATTTCACAATATTCAGATGGGCCATCAGAGGAAGCAGTACCTGGAACACTGTCATCTCAAATACCAGTTGAAAGGTGGGAAAAAAAGAAAAAAAAATCCTGCTAAAAGTTTCCAGTAGCTATTGGTATTTAATGTTAGCAAATGACAGCCCATTTAAGTGCCAGGTCAAGTGCCTCTGGGGAAAATCTGTGCCATCTGCAATAGAACTGGGAAAGACAGAAGATCTTACAAAATGGGAGTGGTGTGAGGTATATATGCATATATATATATATATAATTTATATACACACACGTACAGAGAGAGAGAGAGAGAGTAAGCCCAAGTATTTGGTGCAATCTGCACGTCAACAAATAAAAGTCTGAACTTAGAAAAAAATTGAAATGTCCCCAGGGTAAAAAATCAAGACTGCTACAGGTGACATACGAGGACAGGGATGAAGACTCTTGAAAAAACTTAATTTATCTTAGGTGTACTCACAATTTAATGAAGAATTATAGAATGTTTTTAAATGCACCTTTCAGAATATTCCTAAGTGAGGCCCAGAGGTGTATTCTGAATAGTTTGCACCTTCTTAAGTGTAATTCTGATACTTGTAAAAATTCTGTATTTAAGAAAGATGCAGTTGGTGACTGACACTAGACAGTATGAGCAAAAAGCTTGTTGTATCATGACAAAAGGTATAAATGTTGTTATGTGTGCAATTACTCCTAAAAATTATGAGCTGATTGACATGGTAGGGAAGTAATGAGGTTCACAGAAGAAAGGAATGTTTGAGCTGAATTAATCTGAGAAATATTTGGGATAACTGAAAGAACAGTGGAGATACTGCTTTAGGCTGCAATTATCTTTGTGTTAGTTGGCAAGGTCTCAAAAAATTTCAATGAACTGCGAGAATAGGAGGTATAGACCATAATACCAGTGCATGATAAAATGCCAATTCTTCCTGCCATTTTGCTTATTTTCCCTGAAGCAGGATTAAAATATAAGCTTTGAATTCTCGATCTCTTTTTTTTTTTTTTTTTTCCCCCCTAAATGTTGGTTTACAGGCAAACAAATGTCAGAGGTAACACAACAGTCAAGAATTGAACATACTGTTAGTTCCACCCTCAATTGTTTGTCTTAATGAGCCAGATTTGCAAAATTCAGTGCTTGGTTTGTTACCACAAAAGAGATGTGTGAAATGTATCATACTAAAAAAAAACAAAAACAAAACAACCCCCCAAAACTTTCTTGCAAAATTGCATTTACATACAAATACAATATGCATATGCACAGCTGCTTGGCTTGGAACTGAGTTTTGCCCTCACTCCCCTCTCCCCTGTTGTTCTTTTTTAAAAATGTTCTGTTGTTAGAAGTGAAGTACTGTGAATGCATGTTCCTAGATGTTCAACTACAAAGTTGTTCTTCCTGCTGCTAGTTTATTATTAATACCAGTACAAGATGTTTTATAATCTTTGCCACTGGATTCCATTCTGCTGGGGTCAGATATAGTGTCACTTTTCAACAACACAGTGGCTGTCTTGAAATTAATAGGGGGAAGTTAAAGGCAAGATTAGAATCAGAGCTCTTTTCCCGCCAGGTCTGATGCTCCTCTCCTTAGAGAGGGTGTCTCTTCTACATTGACTCAGCACTGCAGTCTAACTGCCTGTTTCACAGCTATGAAAATAAACAGAACAATTAAAAAAAATGGTGGGGTTTGTGCTCAAGGTGCTCAGGCATATTTAGCCATGGAATGCACATCCATCCACAGAGAATTTGATGTCACGGTCCTTGCCCACCAGGCAAATGCGATATGGTTTTAAAATCTACCAATCTTCAGAAATCAATTTCAACTGAAATCTGTGAGAACTGGCTCAGGCAGTTTTCTTCTCTCCCTGTCCTCTTGGCCGCCTGGTGGTATTGTACCCACTGTGTTTGCAATGGCTGTTGTGCAAAGCTGCATCTTCTACAAAGGCGTTGGGAAGTGATAAATACCAGTGAGCAAGTGAATGGATTGTTCTTACCTAGACACATTTTAATTCAAGAAACATTGTGTAGTGGGGTGCAGCGGGTATATTGTGGAATCTGCAGATAAGAAGTTTGTGGTTAGAACCTCTTCCCTCCACAGTCTGAGGTGGGTGCACACCAAGGTCCAGACTTCAAGGCTTTATTTGATCTCTAATCACTCCTTCACCCCAAAAAACTCTTCCAGTCTGCGTTGAGCATTGACTCAGACTTTGCACCACTGACCCATCTTTGTGTATGGAAGACAAATAATGGAATTACATGACCACATTATCTGGTATAAAAATCTTTATAGCTTTATTTTTTTTTTTTTGTCTTGTCATTTTACTCTTTACTCTTTCCAGAATTTGGAGAATGAGATAAGTAGTCGGGATGCTTTGACCAAAGCAGTGCTCAGTACAGGACAGAAACTGGTAAGGGGAGGCCACTCAGCCTCTCGCAAGATTATGGAGCGTCTGAAGGAGCTCGAGACTTCTGTAGAAACCTTGAAGGCAGAGGCTCAAGAGAGGAGACAGCGACTCATGCAGTCCTACGAGTCCCACCTCTTCCTGAATGAGGTAAAGATGGTTTCTGAGACATATATTTTGGTCTTTCTTTGCTTAAAAGAACCAATATCCTTATTGTTCAATGGATGCAAGTGCTGAGATCGGAGCAGAATTTGTACTGTTCATACCTGGTAAATATGAATACAGTGAAGGTGTAACATTTAAGTTTCCAAATAAATAATTTCTGCATTCTGGGTAGAGATTTCTTCAAATAGTGTCTGCTAGATTGCCCTGCAGGAAGGCACCTAAGCTGCTGTCTGTTTTCACTGATGTGTCTATTTGGGCACCACTGCTTTCCAGTTTTCTTTGTCTTGAGCTAAATCACAGCTATGTACAGGCTCATCCTGGTGTTTTATACAGCTTCTGGAGGTGGAGGCATGGCTGGCAGAGAAGAGCTTCATTCTGGAGATCTCCGATTATGGGAAGAATGAAGAATCCACACAAGCTTTACTTCGTAAACTTGAAGCTACCAAGTTGGACATGGATGGTTTCAGGCCCCGGATCGAGAAAGTACAGGAGACAGGTGCCAGCTTAATAAACAAAGACAGCCCAGAGAGGTAGGAAGGTGAAAACAGACTTCTGCTCCAGGTCTAATGGAAATGCCCAGAGAAGGCACATATGGAAAAGTTCAACCTTCAGTAGCTGTTTGACGGCTCATTCACAAATATGACTTCAGGGGACGTCAACCCCTCCTTCACCACCTTCACACACACTCAGGCCCTCAAAAAGCTTGATGATTGTTTTCATGACTTGCTTTTTAACAAAATGCCAGTTAGTGCAGATCAGCATCTTTGTCCATTGTCTATTCCCAGGAGTTGTCTTCTTCTAGTTCTCATTTACCATAAAGGTTCAAAAATGACTGGGCTTGGGAAATGAAATGGATGTTTTTGACAGTTTGCTGGTTTTCATTGCCAGTTTGCTTTTAGACCTGGGGAGAAGGAAGTGAAAAAACCAGCCATTCTTATGAGATACTTTCAATTTCCTAAACTAGCTGATTTTAACAGCTTGGCATAACTCACTCCATGACGTTATAGTTACTTCTGTATTTTGAAGGTGTTGCAAATTCAACCTGTCAGAAAATACAGTGTTCAAAAAAGCCAGTAAAACAAAGACATATTCTGATTCTTGTTTTCTGCAGTCCAGCCATACTTTCAAAGCTCCAGAGGATCCTAGCAGACTATCAGTCTCTCCTACAGAAGGCCGAGACCCAGAGAAAATGCCTGCAAGAAGAATTCCAGCTCTATCAGTTCGAAAGAGAATTCCAGCTGGTGGATGCATGGCTTTCCAGTAAACAGTCTGTAGCAGAGTCCGATAACTATGGGCAAGACTTAGATGATGTTGAGGTAAAAGAAAATAACAGGTATTGTACTAATTGTGTGGCAAAGCAGGAATATATTTGCTGCAATTTTTGCGTAGCTGCCGACAGTGACTGATGTTACAGTGACAAAAGCAAGAACACAGACTTTTTTCTGTCTATACAGGACTCTGAGGTAGCGTCCTCCAACAGAAAAAGTAGATGCATCAGAAGGTTAGCTTTTTCTTAGGATAAGGTGAGGTCACCACACTGCTGGCCCTGATTATAAATTTGACAGGGCCTAAAAAATTTGACACGACCAAGGCCATGGTCTTGTAACAATTTCAGTGGAAAAACACTGGGATGCAGCATTCACTCTTTGAGCTGCTGATTTAAAGGACAAATTTCTCCTCAGGGGGCACAGATAGGTATAATTCATCGTGTCCACTCCTCAATAGCTGCTGCATATGTGGACAACCAAACAGGTTATGATTCTTAGCTTTTGATCTGGGTGGCATCTGCTTGTCAGGATGTGATTTTTCTTTGAGACATAAATTGTTAAATGATCAAGACAATAGATGCTTTCTTCTGACTCCACATCATCTGTTGATCAAGTGATTTGCACTTGTAGACTACAATACACAGCTTTTGTGTTGTACAGTACAGAGAAAGTAATTCCTTTTGCCTCTCTCGTAGATGTAAGCAGAAATTCTTGTATATAAGTCTGTGTCCCCATTTATCCTGCAGGTGCTGGAGAAGAAGTTTAAAGATTTTGTAAATGAGGTGAAGCCTCTGGGACACTCCAAAGTTGTCTCCTTAAATGAATTAGCATCTAAACTAGAGAAGGGGGGCCACAGCAAGGTGGACGTTATCCAGAAGAGAACAAAGCAAATCAATGAGATGTGGGAGAAACTGTGCCATGACATCCAGACAAGGACAGAGGTAGGAAATACATGAAAAACTGGGGCATTGAATTCCCTGCAATTTCCCATGTCCTTTTTCTTTTCGCAAAACAGTGCACTGCTCACGTTGAAACACAAGGTTTAGAAGAGCAGCAGGTGTATTCTGTTCTGTTCTTTCTTGATCCATTTGCCTTTATAGCTACCGCTTACATTGGACGCTTTACTGAACTTCTTCAGCTTATTAAACAAGATGAAAGCTCTCCAGATTTTTTTGCTGAGTTATTTGAAGTCAAAGAAGGGGTATGGGAGATAAGGTGCTAAAGGACACAAAGCCAAAACCTCTACCTTTTGGCAGCAGTTAGCTGTTAAGTCAGTTCACCCCCTCTTGTGAAACTGCCATCACAAATTTGTTTGGAAAAGCAGAGAGGAAACATAGAACTCAACATTTTTATTTGCTTTAAAGAGAATTCAAAAGGTCATATGCCCTCAACTCTTTTCTTCACTACTGTTACATACACATTTTTTGCTCAAAGTAGCTCAAGCCCACAATTGTCCGTTAGCAGCAGTACATGCATGACAATTGTTAATATATAGCTTGAATGTAAAATAGCATTAGAACATTTTTTAATCCTCTCATTTCAGAACACCTAATTTCCACTTCACTCCTCTTATTTTCACTGTTTGCAGTGTAGGCCTCTATTCCAAGCAAGGTTTTTGGACACTTTCTGTAGCTGAGAGCGTTACTTTTAGAGGGCAATGCATGCTCTCCATCTTGATCATTCATTTATGTAGGGATAAATTGTTCTTTGGAGACAACTGTATCTTTCCATTGTCAAACAGAACTTGGAGAAATTAGGCTAACTTGAATGCCTCACTTTCAGGTGACAATTGGGAAGGGGTTTCACTCCCGCTTTTGTTCAGTCTGTACTGCATTAGGACATACTAGGGTTGCCCTTTTTTATGCTGCAGACATGACATATATAGTATTACAATTACATCGTTTCTTTGTTCCAGAATCTAAGAGCAGCCCAGCAAGTTCACCGGTATGATCACGATGTGGATGAAGTGAAGGGCTGGATGCAGGAGAAAGAGGCAGTGGTGGATATAGAAGATTATGGATATGACCTTCCAGGTGTACAGACACTTCTCAGCCAGCTTGAGGGAGTAGAGGTAAGGGGATCTGTCATGAAGCAGTGGCAGAAAAGCATAAATGGCAAAAAAAAGGAGACTGATGCTTGATCTTAAATACCCTCAAGCCTTGCTTGCAGACCATCAGAAGATAAATTTATTGCATCCTGAAATATTCTTTGGGCGTCACAGAAGGGGGCTCCCCCCCCCCCCCGTCTTTAATAATGTGGTTTTATATAATTAATGTGTTTACTTCCAAGGATGAGCTCTTCTAAAATTTATTCCAAATTGTTATTGTAATTGCAAAGGTGTCATCTGAACTACGAGAGACTTCAGTTCCACACTTTTCAAAATATTCAGTCATATTTCCAGCCTCTGTGCAGCCAGTGACTAGAAAAGATATGCACCGTCTTTAAAATCTGCTTTTGGTAGATGTAAGTAGTGACTTGCACTTACAATCCATTCTGTCTGTTCCAGAGAGATCTAGGAGCCATCATGAAAGAGCTGGAACGGATTCGGGGAGAGGCTTGGCACCTCAGCCGCACATACCCTCAAGTCAAGGAAAACATTATGGAGAGACTTACAGATGCAGAGGAGTGCTGGGAAAACCTGGACAAGAAATTTC
This sequence comes from Microhierax caerulescens, assembly GCA_035590215.1. Lineage (NCBI taxonomy): Eukaryota > Metazoa > Chordata > Aves > Falconiformes > Falconidae > Microhierax > Microhierax caerulescens. The sequence continues at coordinate 72,800,857 of JAVJGJ010000060.1, read as the reverse complement.
TACAGAGGAAGGCAAGACTGAGCCAGGCAGAACAAGTCCAGCTCTACTTCAATGACTGCAGGGAGCTGATGTACGTGTTGGCTCCTCGAGTTTGGCAGTGGGCCTTATTTCTTGTCTTTCCCGTATAGGATTCTCTAAATTACACCCGTCAGTTATTTGACTCCTGTCCCAGGTGCTCTGCAACTTGTCAGTCCCTTTGAATAATAATACATGGTATATTCTCAACAGCACACTTTCACAGAATTTACAACACATCAGAGGTGACCATGCCACTTGCACTTCAGCACAGCATGCATGACAAACCCACATTTTTAGCCTATTTCCTAGACAGTCTTGGAGATTTCAGTCACTCTGGATAGCTTGGGTAGCCTCACAATTCCACTTGAAAATACTGTTGATTCTGTAGGAAGACGAGGGAGTCTCTGCTAGGTAGTCAGGTAGTACACCTGCACAGACACCAGGGCCTGTTTTTCTCAGATTCGAAGCAACCACATTAAAGATAACCTCCTAGAATAGGTCAGCACTTGCTCAAGTGCTGAAAGGGTTTTGCCACATGTATTTAATGCCATTGCCTATATGCATACGCTTTTCTGTCCATTCTTATTTTAGGGGTCAGGTTTCTGCAAGAATTGAATTGCTGGGAAATTCCATGGCGTATTTTTTTTTTCCTTTTTTTTTGGCCTGAATTAGAACAAAATGCTGAATGTTTAAAGCATGTACAAAACACAGATTTTAGAAAAAGATATGTTGAACTAAACATCTCATTTTGTTTAAATCAATCATGCCAGAGTATCTATAAAGAGAGATCTAATGTAAAAATTGAAATAATGAATAGAAACATGCTATACTCAGTGGCAGACCAACACTAAAATATTATATTTTATCATTTTAATGTCATTTTCATCAAAAATTTATAATTTTTGATGGAAATTGTGTTTTTAAATAGGATTACTTACAGAAGAAATATGGATGTTTTTTGTTCACTGTAGTTAATGAAAGAGTTAAGCCATGACACGAATAGAAATACAAAGACAGTGAAGTGGTTACCTCTGACATTTGCCACGTGAGGGGATAGATCCGCAGCTCAGGTAAATCAAGATGCATTGGTTTATGCCAGCTGAGGCTCATGGAGTAGAACACATTCCTTAAAAAGTATCTACCAATATGCTTCTTTGCATGAGTGCTTTGTATGCATATGAAGTACTTGCATGCACGGTGATAGTCAGGTGGACAGCCGAAAGTCTCTGTGTCCCCGTACCACGTGTCAAAGTACTGCGACTGCGTACAGCCTAGGCACTTGCTGTCACGGTTCTTGCTGAGGATCTGAATGCACAGGGTATCTGTAGATGCTGCAGGTGCCTTTCTAACAGCCTGTGTATTGAAACAGCACTGGGAATATTGTATCAGGTCATAGAAGTCCATCGATGCGTGAGTGAACCTTGATCAATTTATTTGTGTATTTATCTTTCATGAGCAAATAAAAGACTATAGGTGTATCCACAGCCGTGGGAGGTGGGTGTTCCTGAGTACACAGCAGACTCGTTTTTTACCCTTTTGTCTCTTCTGTAGGGCCTGGGCCAATGAGATGCACGCACTAGTGATGTCTGAGGAACTGGCAAATGATGTCCTGGGAGCTGAACTGCTTATCAAGCGTCATGAGGAATACAAGCGTGAGATAGAGAAGCAGTGGCTAAAATATGAAGAAATGCAGCGGGCAGGAGGTGACCTGATGAAGAATGGACATTTCATGTCTGTGGAGGTGTGTTGATGAGTTAAATATTTTACACATGAGTGAACACGGATGACATTAAACAGGCAGGAGTTGCAGCTGTGCCTGTCTTTCAAAATAAAACAACTAAACAGGATAGTCAGATTCTCTATTGTTAAAAGCTGTGAACTTCGTTTGACATGTAGAAAAATAATACACCTTTTAAAGTTCTTAGTGCTCTAGAAACTGATTTTGAAGCTGACCATAAAAGAACAGTCACTGCTTGGCGAGGCGGGTAGGTATCGCTATTCCACAGAAAATATGTGCCTTATAAATGAGATTTTAGCATTTAGTTAACCAAGACTTAAGATAAAATACATCACAATGCAATCAGCTATAGGATGGACTGATGTCCCTGAGTATACCAGAAAGTATGTAATTCTTCAGAAATGTTATAGAGCCAAAAGAGCGGGATTGTTAATATTTCTGTGATCCCAATTGTCTGTGTACTTCTAGACTTTGACATTTGCAGTGGTCCCAAGCTTGTCTGTATTGTCTGTAGATCCAGAGATAACACCATCAAAAACATCTCCAGAATTTATGCAAAATTACTGTGTTGCAGAAAGAATTAGAGAACTGTACGCAGTTTAAGACTGTCCATTGTTATAAATGGATGTATTTGTTGAATCTGCTGGTTCTCACTAGTTCTATAATACAACTTGCCTGGGTATGGAGTTTCATCGTGGGAAAGCATATAGCGGGATATTGGTCATACAGTATGTGGAATACGCATACAATTATAATATATAGCTATACAACATACAGGCTAAATGAATGCAAGTAAGAAAAATGAGAACTCGGACACCCTTCCTAAACCATGTTAACATCACAAAGTTATCTAGAGGTCATCTTCTGGATCATGAGGGCAGATTACACACTGGTTGGCTGCCACAATGGAAATCTGGTTGGGTTTTACACCTCCCGGCACTGCAAATGTTGTTTTTCTAGATTGAAGAAAAACTGTTAGAGCTGTTGGAGCTGATGAAGAAGGTAAAGGAGAGCTGGGACATGAGGAAAGAGTTATATGAAGAAAACTGGGAGATTCAATTGCTCCGCAGAGAGCTAGAACAAGCAGAAGCGTGGCTGGCTGCCAAGGAGGGCTTTCTTTCAGATCCTAGCTGTGGGGTGAGTAACAACAGTGCAACAGTATTGAATTGCCTCTTTGCATACAGTCCGCTTGGAGCATGTGTCGGCTCAGGCCTGAAGGTAACCGCAGTCTGAACAGCAGTGCACCCGGGAGCTCCGTCCTCTTACAGAGTGAGCCCCGGACAGCTGTGATTTACATGGTGATGGGCTGTAGGAGGCAGTGGCTTCCAGGGTGTGGTAGAAGGCTGGGGGAGAATTCCAGACCATTTTTTCATGTAATAACTGGCAGAAGGTTCAGTCTTCCCTGCCCTGTCATGCTGAGAGCCTGTTTTGAAAAGAAAAAGGGGGGTTCCCCATCTTCTGTTGAGCAGTAGAATGTTTTGCACAGATGGCTTGACAGCTAGCTTGTAAATTCCTGTTTAAACACCGGCATCCATAGTTTTGGGGTTTTCTCATTGTTGACTGTTTTCTGATGGTTTGTAAGATGGTGGTGTGGTTTAACCCCACAGGCAGCTAAACACCACACAGCCACTCGCTCGCTTCCCCCCTGGTGGGATAGGGGAAAGAATCAGAAAAGTGAAAGCATGCGTGAGTTGAGGTAAAGACAATGTAATAGGTAAAGCACACTTCTTCCCACTGGCAGGCAGGTGTTCAGCCGTCCCCAGGAAAGCAGGGCTCCATCATGTGTAACGGTTACTTGGGGAGACAACATCACTACTTCGAACATTTCCTCCCTTCCTTCTTCTTCCCCAGCTTTATATGCTGAGCACAATGTCATATGGTCTGTAACATCCTTTGGGTCTGTTCGGGTCAGCTGTCCCGGCTGTGTCCCCCTTCCCCTCCAACTCCTCGTGCCCCACAGCCTGCTTGCTGTGTGGGGGGGGTGAGAGGCAGAAAGGCCTTGACTCTGTGTCAGCGCTGCTCAGCACTGTACAGCAATAACAAAACCGTCTCTGTGTTATCAACAGTTGTCAGCACAAATCCAAACCGTAGACCCATACTAGCTACTACAAAGAAAATTAACTCTATCCCAGGCAAAACCAGGACAGGTGGGAAAACAATGTCATAAATTCAGGTATTGAAAACAAAGCAAAGAACAAGACAGAGGTTTAATGCATGCGTTGTAGGGCAGGAATAAACTGTATGCCTAGCACAAGCTGGAATCCAAGTACTTAATCTGTATGTAAACAGCTATAGTTGGAAGCTGAGGTATCACATGGCTTCACACAAAAAAGAAGGTTGTTATTTGAGCTCTTTTTTTCATCTATAGGAGACGCTGCAGACCTTTTTTTTTAAAGTGTAAATTAAGATTTTTCACACACTACCAGGGGTTTAGACATTGAATTACAAAAATTTCAGCATCATCATTTGGCTAAATAGAATGGGTAAATCTGAAAATCTTAGACATAATCTCTTCTGTTGGATTTCCATATCTGATTGTTTTTCCATTCAGGATTCAGTGTCTGAAGTAGAGGAATTACTGGTGAAACACCATGATTTTGAGAAGATGCTTGCAGCTCAGCAGGAGAAATTTGCTCAGCTCAGCAGGAAAACTAAGGTGAGAAGTAGAGAGTTGATGTAGAAGGTATGAGACAGGATGATGTTGGTCCTTGAATGTTTGCGACTCAGTCACTCCATGTGAGAATGAGCTCCTGTGCTGAGGTGGAGTAAATGAATGACCAGAGCTGAGATATTGCAGATACGGGTCTCTTTCTCAGCTGTTCTACGCGGATCAAAAGTGTCCAACTAGCTTGCAAAAGCTCTAGGGGAGAAGTGGAAGCTTTCTTCTCGCAGGAGCAGCAAAAAGGATGCGTAGTGCACATTGCTGTGTGAGAAACAGGGTGATCCTTGCTACATGGATGGAGAGTTTTGATTCGCTCAGGGTTTCAGTAAGGGAGAGCTGCAGCCACCTGACAGTGCTGGAGGATGGCAAAGGGCTGAAAATAAAGGGAGGCCAAGGCAGAGATAAGCCTTTTTCCTCTTGGCATCAGAGTTCTACAGTGGACTGTATTAAGTACCAGAAACAGTCAGTCAGCCTTGCGGATTCTGTTTCAATATGTTTTTAATTTTCCTGAAATACCCAGCAAAACATACCTTATGTGTTTGGCCTTAGGTTAAAAATTAGTTTAGCTGAGCTGCCTTTTGTTCAGTGATTTGCAGATCGGCTAAATGAAGGGACAGAGGTCCTGCACTCTAAAATTTTCCATGAGAACACCTCTGGATACTCACTGTTCCTACAGCAAACTTAAAAGAAGCAGTGCCAGAGAAGAGGAGCATAGTTTCTCTAGAGCTTATTAAAGACTCTGCCTCTAGAAAACTTGGGAAGGGCAGGATTCACTGTATTTGTGATTAACTGCCATCAGTATTCATGGTTTGGGCAACAAAATAATGCTTAGCACATAGCAATTAAGGTCGGTTCTAACTCTAAGAATGCCGTTGGAGGCACAGGCCTTAAAATTCAATGCCAGGAGACAGTGTATTTGAAAAACTATTCCTGCTTAAAATAAAAACATCTTAGGTAAGTATCCATGAATGCAGTGCAGGTCATCTAAAAAAAATGTAATACTTGTGTCCTGCAGAGGGAGATGAATCTTCTGAAACAAGTGGACACAGAAGAGAGTGAGCAGAAGGATAAAGGCAAAGTTGTACGGGTTCCCTCTCTGAAAAGGAAAACATCTGACAGAAGGAATACACTGCCCAAAGTGATAGAGATAAAGAGCACACCACCGCTGCCATCTGTGCCCTTACCCAGCCTGTCCCAGAGGGCACCACTTGAAACTGTTTTCTCCCCTGTTGAAAAGTCTCCATCGACATTCCAACAAGTCACTGCTGGGGGAGTCCCAGAAGTGCTGAGCCACAGCGAAACAGGAATGAAAGCAGAGAAGAGACCCAGTGAGATTATCGCTTTACCTACACCAAAGATGGTGAGCCCACAAGCTGCATCTTTGGAGAGTCACACTTCTTTAAGCTCTCCTTTATCTCCTGCTCCCATAAACCAGCAGTGCAGCAGCAGTTTGTCAGATTCATATGCCACAGGCCTTTTATCACGGCCGGAAAAAAGTGCTAAAGGCTCCTCTTCTTCCAACCTGCAGTCAAAACTAATGTCAACTCCACCTGAGCCTGGCCAAAGGTCACTAGATAAATCACCAAGCATACTGCTGTCTAACTCCTCTTGGGAGAAATTAGAGAACACATCTTTGGTAAGTCCCAGGGATTCCTGGCTCTCTCCTCCTGAACCTGCTAGCCTGTACTAGTTAAAGTTAGGAAATACAGGAATTTCCATGTGAAAGTCATAAATAGCATTATAACAGTGGGCGTTGCAGTGGATGCAGTCATGGATCTGAACAGCAAGAGGCATTTTATATGCATTTGTAGTTAATACGCTTTCCAGAAAGTTGACTGAACCAGCTAGGTATAGCTTAAAAGCATTTTTAATTGGCTCAGTTTTATAGCCTAGGTCTTGGCAACCATATCGGTTTCTGTTTTTCTTTCCAAAACTAGAGGATATTAATGTTGCTGAGTGAATATCAGAGAGTTTAAGTGCTCAGCAGAGCACTGAAAGAGCCAGGAGATGCTGTCTCACAGAGGCCAGGCTGCTGCCTCGCCCGGCCGCTCTGCGTCAGGCGGTGGTGCTTGCTGTGCACTGAGCTTAGACATCAGAGACAGGCCGGGCTTAGTGGCACCCTTGCCAAAGGGCTGACCTGGTGCACGACTAGAACCAGCAACTCCAGTTTGCTCACCCTGGTGGGAAACGCACTGCCCGCTCATGGACAGGTAAAGGTTGTTCCCTTCCCCTCTTGCACTTTGCAGAATGTGTCTGTTACATACCCAAGCGTACCAGCACAACACTACACATTGGTGTAACTCAGTATTATTGCAGGGGTGGTATGAATAACTTCAGCAATTTAAGTTGTAACTTGTATTTAGTAATATAATAGAGCATAATTCCATAAAATAATAATCACAGAGCAAATTCCATGAGCATTCTCTTCATTTAGGTAGTATATCAGAGATGTGACTGCAGCGTAGAGAGGATTTGTAGCTGTGCTGTGAATGTAAAGGCTAGAAGTAGTAGAGATCAGTTTCTCGGTGGAATTTATCTAGAAAGACCTTCAGGAATTGTAACACTTGTTTAAGGGCCATTTTAAAGTTAAAACAACAATGGTTTTGTGTGTGTCAGGTTTCTGCAAGTCTTCAGCACATGGAGGGTTTCCTAGAAAAGAGAGACCAGCTCCTTCCAGGAAGACAACAGGTAGAAACAAATGCCATCACTCGGGGTTAACTCATCTTTCCTTGAGTTATGGGAGTTACATGAGTTATTCCCTGACATGGGAATCGTGCAGAAGACGATCTTTCTACATTTAATGGATTTATGAACCAGAGCCTAGGCTGTATGACATAATGTTAATTATGTCCCCCTGATTATAAATTCAGATGTCAATATATCAACTGAGTTGGGGGGGGGGGGGATATCAATGTTTTAAAAGAAGATAAAAATGCAAGCTTCAAGACCCTGTATCAGCATGTGATGGTTTGTTGGTAGAGGAAGCCCTCACTCCCATGTTCCCAATGCTCGTAATTTCTAACTGTGCTAGACAAGAATTAAGGTTTTGGTTTATCTTTGAAGAAGGGGTTTGTTTAATCGAGGGCTGAATGAAAATCTAAATTCTCATCCTAGGAAAGAATGTCACTTCAGGTCAGTGGGCTAATAATCATAACAGGGCAGGAAATTTTCTAATACTCACCACCAATATGTAAACATCTGAGTGTTTGCTGAGGTATCACATGTGAACAAGTTGTCTTGGATTGTTTCTCCCATAGAATATTTCCTCTGAAACTTTTAACTTGAAAGACCTCTTTAAAAAAATTGAATCCGGTATTGATTCCAGAGACTTCTGGAAGAGAAATTTACTTTGTCCTCTCTTGTGGATATGCTGAACATAGTCTGCCATGATACTGAACTTGCATCTTACCAAAAAAGGGAAGTTATGACTGATCTTCCTCAGGACTGTTTCCTTCCTTTTCTCTGAATGACCACATTGTCGACTTGATTCACTGGCCTAACAAAATAAGAATATACTCAAGTAATAGGATCCTTCATCCAGAAGGGCCTGATGGCACAAGGCTAACCTTTCAGTGGCATGTAGTTGGGGTAGGAAATAGCAGCTACTTGTGCAGTGTCCAGGAGCGTTCCGCTGGGGTTAGTTCAGGAAATGAAGAGGAATTCAGCAGCCACAGTAGACTGAAATCACACGCTTAACAAAACTAGACTAGCAGGCCAGGGCCAGTGTTCCAGCTGGGAAAAAAGTGGTGCTTTTAGCAGCCAAGAATAGACGTAACATTGATTACCTGCATTCTCCCAAAGATGTTGCTGACCGCAACATGGTGTAGAGCTTGCTTGCACGGGGTAATGTCATTTGTTCGGTCCTGACTCACAGAGAGACCCCTCCTGAATCACCTACACCAGAAACTACAGCAGGTTCTGGTTTTGTGGGGGCTAACTATGGCTAAGAGAGCTCCTGTGATCATAATTCGGACAGCTCCTGGCCTCCTGTGAAAGTTGCACATGAAAGATTTCACTAGTCCAATAAGATATGTAGCTAATAGTGGGATTTTATTACCATTTTTATTCATGTAGCCAAGCTCAAGGTCTTGGAAATGCTTCTACGTGAAACTTGACGGATTGAAGCTTCATGTCTATAATGATGAAAAAGAAGCATCTCAGGTAATTTAGTTTTTTAATCTTTCTAGTAATCTTTGTGTTTAGCTATGTAAAAATGCATTTCAAAGAAAAGATTTGGTTTGGGGCTGGGGTAATCAGTTCTCTGTCAAATGTCAGCTGAGTGAAAATTCAACAGTTATTAACTGATACAACCTGTAAGACAGAATGATAAGCTTTCAGAAATGTTCAAACATATTCCTTAAAAGTAGTATCTTATTCAAGAATTGCATTTAAGATATAATACAATATAGTCCATTGTTCCTCTGTGGATTTTCCTATTCAGTGATCCTAGTTATAAAGTTAGAAGCAGAAAAAGATAGTACGGGTGTGTAGTCAGCGTGCAGGTTGGTATACGATTGAATCCCAGCCGAAACAACACAGAAGACATTTTGTTTTAATTTCATCCTCCTTCAGAACGTATCCGCGGTCCTGTCCCTCAGCATTCCTGGTGCCAAATGTGAGAGGCTGGTAAATTACATCAGGAAAGAGAACGCCTTCATGTTGCAGTAAGTCTTACAGAGAAGTGCACTAATAAAAGCCTACGCAGCTAGCCAAATGTTTTACTTGCTTGCAGACTCATAAGACTCTATGTTGTTAGGAGGTGTAACTGAAATGTTTTACAGTGCTTACCCCACTCACAAGGACAGAAGGTATAAGGTAAGACTAACTAGAATTCACCTCCTGCTATCCTTATTTACAGGCTGAGAGATGGGGCAGAGTATTTCTTTGCAGCACCTTCTCGGGCACTGATGGAGGACTGGCTGCAATCACTACAGAATAATATAGGTACGTTCCCACTTCCTTCAGGAATGAGCTGTGTTTTTAGCAGGTGGTGGTGAGAGAAAGGGAAGAGAATAAGAAGGGGTCCGTAGCCTGGGGCAATTTGAGCTGTCCTTCTTGCTTCTGTCAGGCAGCAGTATACGCGTCACCTGCCACCTTGCGCTGTAACAACCTGGCGAGAGGGCGCCCAGGGTGACTTGCAAAGCAACCTTTCAGTTGTACTGGGCTGACATCGGGTTATTGCCAGGGAGGGCCTTGCCCAAGGGCTGCATTCATCCTTTTATTAAGGAGTTGCTTTGGAGCTTGATCCACAGCTTTTTTTCTGAATCTAGATCTCTTTCTGGACACCTCACTAGGCAGTGGCTTCCTGGAAAGGAAGCCAGAGCACAGTTAGAACAATGGTGTTCAGAGAAAATTGTTACGGACCCAGAAATAGCAAACTCTGCCTCTAACGCTAATTCAGGAGGGTTTTATTTGCGTTCTTTGACTTGACAGGGCACAGTAACAGATCACATCCCACAGTGGTGGTGCAGCCTTTTACTTCAAGCGCAGAGACCTCCAGGAAAGGACTGTGGGAGTTTCCAGGCAGAGAGACTGCTGAAAGACCAACCAGCAAAAGCTCACTCCTGAGGTAGGGGCTCTGTGCCACAAGGCTGAGCAGTTGTCAGTGCTGTTTGTATTCAGGTAGCAGTCACCTACAAAGGGAGATTGCCCTGAGGTCAGGAAGTCCTGCTCTTCTGTCATGGATGCCACACAGGGCCGGGGCAGTGCCCGTCCCCCTGCGCTCGGCACGGGTGAGGCCGCCCCTCGAGCCCTGGGCTCAGCTCTGGG
>JAVJGJ010000060.1:72764662-72790572 GCA_035590215.1 Microhierax caerulescens | reverse complement strand
CGGTCGCTCCCTACAGCTGCCTGACAGGGGCTGTGGGCAGGGGGGGTCGGTCTCTGCTCCCAGGGAACAAGCGACAGGACAAGGGGAAACGGCCTCAGGTTGTGCCAGGGGAGGTTCAGGTTGGATATTAGGAAAAAAATCTTCACTGAGAGGGTTGTCAAGCACTGGAACAGTCCACCATCCCTGGAGCTATTTAAAAGATGTGCAGACATGGCATTAGAGACACGGTTTAGTGGTGGGCTTGGCAATGCTGGGTTAACAGTTGGACTTGATGATCTTAGTGATCTTTTCCAACCTCAATGATTCTACCATTCTGTGATTCTAATCCAGTAAAATATATTAGTCTTGAGTATGATCCAGCCTCAATTAATTTGTGCGGTTTCTGATGTGCTACAGACCATTTTTCAAAACGGGCCTCACTATAGTCAGCCCTATCTTGCCAGTGGTTGATGACTTAAAACTGGGACACCCAGAGGAACTCTCATACCGTCTGTTGTAGGCACCAAAGTTACTGAAATGAAGTATCTGATCTGAAGACAGGGTTACCTGTATGCTCAACAGGGTAAGACTTGTTCCAGCAGATGAGGGTATCAGAGCAGGAGTCTGCAACAGGTGCTTTGGATTTTCCTCTGAACATTCTCTCCAGCAGGGTCTGAAAGGAACTCTGACTCCCAATTTAGGGAGCCAAACCAGTTGTCAAAATTTGCATTGATGGAATACTTTCCTCAAAGGCTGTTTTGGGAATCCAGACACAGGCATGGAAAACACAGCTGCAGCCAAATTCAGAAATTCAGCCTGTAGTGTAAATCAATTTCTTTTGCATTTGGGACCTGTAAAACTCTTACAGGCTATGATGTGAAATCCTTAGTCCCTCTGCCTGGTAGAATTTTGCTGCTGAGCTAGGTGCCCAACAAGTTCTTACATGTACAGAGTGACTGAATTGTAGCTGATCTTCTGGTGATGCGTGTTGTTGATAGGAGAACGCCTTCCTTCAAAATAAAATTGGAGAGAGAGTCTGCAGAAATTTCCAGAGATTTTAAGAAAGATGGGACTGCATTGACACAAGCCTCCATCACCACTCTAAGCCTAGAACGAAGTGGCAAGTAGTAGAAGCAAGAAGAGAAAAATGACATTTGCCTCAGTGAATACCAGACCCTTCACTATTATATCTTAACCCAGCCCTCTGGAAACGTATTGATATGTTTTAAGTTAATCACACCAGTTATTTTAATTATGTATTAAATCTAGTAAAGCCATGAAATATAATTAAACAGGACTGCATCTGATATAATTTTGTGTATGCAATGGCTCTGTCACCCAAGCATTACCTAATGGAAGAGCAGAGACCTTTAAGCAGAAGTGAAGGGACTGCAAGGCAGAAATGGGGAGCACTGAGCAGAGCATGAGGCGTAAGCTGCGAGTGAACAGCTGCCTCCTGCAAGGAGCTTTGCAGATACTGATGCGCAGGATTTAAGAGGGTTGGACACCACAGAGGCAGAAGTCTCAAATGGAATGTTTGTTATGTCATTCCCGCAGTGTTTTGTAGTCTCCACAGTCATTCATTTTTACAACACATTAACCAACAATTCCCTGAGTATTTGCCAGTTCTTTCTGGAGGAGGTTACCAGGAAAAAAATTCCTGCAGTGTTACTCATTTTTAATGGAGTCTGAAACTAAAGTTATGCCTGAACAATCAGTCTTTTGGTGTAAAAGGAGAGGAAAAGCAGAACAGCAAGGGTCCTAGACCACTGCTGTCAGAAAGACCAAAATCTAGGTTGATTAACAAGAGCCTATTGGGAAATTGGATTAAGTAGGATTTATATAATAACTATATAATAGTGTTTTGGGGGAAGGAAAGAAGCATGTCCAGTAGTATGCTATCTGTATGAAGTCTCAACTTACTCTCCTTACACTACTGGCCTTTTGGACTGTCCATCTTACGTGTATGTCCTCATCACTCCTGACGGGGGGTTGCTCTGCTGGCACAGCCGCTGGTGCAGTTTGCTTTGTTTGCACGGCTTACTCGTACTGATGTGGCGTGCGCTCTGACTGCCCGGTGTTTCGGCAGAGCTGCTGCTCACAGTCTGTGTTGACAAAGGGGCACATTCTGCACCTGGTGCTGAGTTTTGCACTTTTCCTTGTTCAACTTCATGAGGTTTCTGTTGGTCCAGTCCTCAAGTTTTCTTGATGTCCTTCTGGCTGGGAGAGGGGGTGACTTGGAAAAAAGGCAGCTCATGAGATGGAAGCCTGTCATTGTATGTAAGCATTTATTGTAAATGCTAATTGCAGAGTGAGTTTGGATTTCCAAGCATCCATACCCGCAGCTAAGCTGGGGCTCACAAGTCATTACAGGGGCGATGCCTTAAAGCATTTTATGTTGTCGTGTGGTTGTCTCAAAATGTTCCCTAACAGTGATGTAGTGGCCTGTGTGGATCTCACCAGCTGGACTGCCCAGGCCTCGTGCTGTTACCACATCTGGCTTCCTGAAGCAGAAGCCTCATGTGCTGCGGGCTCCATCCAGCTCCACACGGCTCTGGTTGCCTCACCCCCTACACCTCATTTCGGGTCCCGTGCCTCTAGCAGCGCGCTTCGGTCCTGGCTCTGTGCAGGGCACTGAGGAAGCCACCTGGGTGGCTCAGGTGCCATTTCTGGGCCAGAGGACTCTTGCCTACTTCCCCTCTCCTCTAGTACCGAACAGTAAATTGTTCGAAGGCCTTCGGAAATCCCATGTGACCTTAAATACGGGGCATCACAGAGGTGCAACTGCCTAAATGTCTGTCACACATTGCCAGCAGGGAAATCCCAGCTAGATATATGTGACAGCTCCAGTCCTGGGTTCCCACAAAAAGAAAATCTGAAAACCAGTGACCACCCTAGAGCAGGCATCTAGCACAAGCACTGCTAATACAACTGGGGAAAACGTAGTCTTGTGTTTAAATACGTAAAGACTTCCATGGGCCTGTTGCTTCTTTGCAATAGTTTATTTTTTGTTAATGTATTATTAAACAGTTAAAAGACACAAGCGAGCAATTTCTATAAAGAGTAGCTAACAACTATAAGAACAAATGTTTGTTTCCTTTGTGTTTGGCAGCAGATAGCAAGCTCTAGATTTGTGGAGATTTTCCAGCAAAACGTTCCTGTGAGAGCAGTGATCTGGGGTGCCGTTCGGATGAGGTTTTCATGCATGCATTCACCGTCAGTGGTTAAGCAAACATAACACCAGAACACAAGACCGTTTATAGGCATGTTGTGTGCCTTTTCACTCACGCTTTTTTGTGGTGAGACGCGGAGACGGCTTTCTCCTTGCAGCGCCCGCTTTGGTTTTCATGTGCTCCACTCAAGCAGCCGTTCGGCAGCGCGTGGCACGAGGCAAGCAGCAAGTGCACGGCCTTTGGGACAAACACACGGTGCTTCTGTGACCCGTTTCCTCAGACCCTGCGGACATCCCCTGGGAAACGAGGCCCGAGGAGCAGACCTGCGCACGGGTTGCTGCTCAGCATGCGCCGCGGCAGGCCGCGCTCCGTGGGCTGGGGGGGTCCAGGCTCTGCAAAGCAGCATGCTCCGGACCGGAGCACAGGTGTGCTTCGAGGGACAGCACGTGCCAGCCACCGCTTCCCAACAAGCTCCATGGATAAGCCTGTGCCCGCTGTGGGTCTGTCCACCCTGCAGAGTCCCCCAGCAGCCTCCGCTGTCACAGATGCCCTCCAGGTCCTCCTGCCACACCGTCAGGTCAGCAGCGGTTTTCCCTCAGTCTCATGCTACAAAAAAAAAAAACAAACAACCCACATCCAAAAACAAACAAAAAACTCACCCCACTCTGATGGGCAATGATATAGCCCTCACATAATTTAAGGGTCTGAAATTTAAAAACATACTTAAAAAAATCCTATTATTGTTTAGGGCTATATGGGGCCTCAAGGGGCACATGCTGGTCTGTGCCTCTGGGCTGCAAGGTTAAACAGGCAGACCCCTGCTTCCCTTCCTTTGTCTAATTTTGGATTTCAAGTAAAACTAAGTCTAGATATCAAGTAAGTTTCCAACACAGAAGAAATGTATAATATTTTCCTTGGAGGTTCTCATGAATATGCTGTGTTTGGATTAAATAAGCCAGAAGCAGGTCCAAATTCTTCAGTGCCAGGAAGTCTGGAAACTTCTCTGACTTCTGTGGAGCTCTCTCACTGCTCAGCATCCTTCCCTACCATCTTTTTAACATAGTGGAGGGCTATAAAGATGTTCCAAGCTCCTAATTAAAGGCAAAGTCTCTCACCGCATGCCAAAGCAAATGAAAACCAGGCATCATTTTTCCAAAGGTTTTCCTCCAGCAAAGAGGTGTGATAAAGAATTTCCTTTTTTTTTAATTTGTGCTCCATTTTAGTGCAGCACCTATTAAAAATATCTTGTCTATGATATTAGGGGTAGAAGACTGTAAAGGGAAAAAGAACCTCTATATGTGAGAAATGCAGTGGCTATGCATTCTGTTAGCGAGTTACGTTGTGCTACATTCAGTCTGCATATGTAAGAAGCACCAGCATATGACTCAGTCATCATTATTAAATTAAATGTACTTGAGTCTATGGTAATTAGTCACCTCAAGTTTCTGGTATCAAAAGCTTGTTTCAGGCTCTTGACATTCTAATGCACAAAGACACTACCCATATAAATTAATATAATCACTCATGCCTTATGCAGAATTTTTCCTCCAGCCACTCAAAAGAAACCATACTCACTCTCTGTAGCTAATGTTCTCTCTCCTTGAAATGTAACTGCCCCCCTCGTGGCAGTCTGGAGCAGCATTTCTGTGCCAAACTCTTGCACGGGAATGGAAAAAAGGAATAATTTCTAAATCAGCAAGGGGAAGGGGCCAGACAGAACGCAGTTGTCAACATCGCAGTCTGGCCATTGTTCACAGATATATATGACTCTTTGGCCTGACTTCAAAGCTGAGCCCACCAATTCAGTGCAAATTCTAGTTGCTCAGCCTGTCTGAAAATCTGGACATTACTGAATGCAAACGGCCAGGACTTGGTCTGTAACAAAGCATTGAAAAGACACCGACAATGGGCTCAGGATTGAGGGACAGGCACAGATGAAGAGCTATCACTATCACCACCACCATATGCTATAACATCGGGGAGATCCTCAAGGTCTCTGCTAGCCAGGACCCTAATTTCTTAACAAGACCACAGTGTGGGGCTCTTATGGTCTGAAAACTCGAGGGAAGGAGATTAAATACACCCTTTTGAAAGCTAGGATCTTGAACCAGGCAAAGATGAGAAATGTTACGGTTTTCTCAGTTCCCTGCAAACAGTGAACCCTGTGATATCTTGCAGCGTGACTGTGACATGTTAAAAAGTGACTGTGGTGTGTTGGAATGTGACTGTTGTAGCCTTCAGCCGGGAACAGTGCGAAAACCTAGCCTAGGGGTATCCAGCTCCAGAGTGGCCAGGGAGATTCCCAGTCCTGCTGCTTCTCCTCCGCTCTACGGCACTCCGGATTGCCTGGAGGAGCAGGTCTTTGTTATTGAGGATGTTGTATTTGCTCAGGTTCACGAGTCTGTCAAAATTTTCAGAGGAGTAGATTAGCCTAATGAGGTAGTAGGGTGAGCAGTTGTTCTCCAGATTTACTTTGCCTTCTTCCATCTCTGAGTGGCAGCGCTTTACTCCTGCAGAAAAGACAAAAAACACAATGATGAGCTGAATCTGGAGCACAAGACACGTGGTGTTGGAGGGGACCAATCTACTTGGCAGAACCTGCTGTTAAAAACGGCCTCCAAGAAAGATTGCACCCCACATCACCCCAACAGCTTGGAAATGCCATTCCTGGTCAGCTTCCCCAGATGCTCCTCCTTCCCCCTCCAGCTAAAGAGCAGCCCTGGGGATGCCTCAGCAGGGAGGCACCTTCCCCTCATCCTGCCCCTGCAGACAGCCATTCCTGAGCAGCATGCCCCTGGGTCCACAGCCTTTGCCAGTCCGTGTAAGTCTGGCTCTCAGACACGCCATACACCTGGAACACCTCCCAGATTCTGTAATCAGGCCTTGATTAGCAGTGACGAGGGAGTATCTGCTGACTAGAGCAAGTGGACAACCCAGTACATACAGGGCTACCCTGCGATGCTCAGTAGCCTGGTGCAGCATGGGGAGGTGCTGAGGGAACACAGCACCCCACATCAGCCTCTCATCCTTCAACTCCTTCAACCCAACCTCTTGGAGTTGCCAGCATCCATCCTCCCTGTTAGGTCAATCTTTTTGCTTAAAGGGACACCCTAACTACCTTCCCCAGGCACTTCAGCAGCTTCATACTTCTGGTTCTACAAAATGTTTAAATTTTTTCTTCTGTTTTTCACTTATCTCCTTGCAGTCTGAACCAAATATGCCCAAACCACAAATGTATTGTGAGATGGCTGTCAGCGGGGCTACAAACAAACGGCAGAGATACTCCTTATAACATCTACCAGAACCGCAAGAAAATGACACATTAATTTTGCTTGAGACATAACAGGGTTTAGTCTAACCTAGTGGTTTCTGGGCAGTGTGATCTCACGGTGCTGCGCACAGGCTGTCACTAGAAGCATTGGGAATGTCCAAGTTTTGCTCCACTCAGCTTCCCGATATTGCAACCCATATTATCTGTGCTGTCTACATCCAGATACAGCTGGCAGCTCCCTCAAGCACACAAAAGCACAGTCCATATAGTTGCATCATACATGGGCACTTCATAAGCCGATTCTCTTTTCCAGAATTTAAATTGTCCAGAATTTAAAAGCAAGAAAAATCAGTACCCACATTCCACAAGGTGTCTCTCAGCCCTCTAGAAAAGAAAAGCTCCGCTGCTGAAATCCACGCAAGCAGGTCGCCAAGGACCCCAACCACCCATGTCAGTTGCTAGCTGACAACGCGACTGATGCATCGCCAGCTGCTCGGACAGATGCAGGTGAGCATCGCAGCTCATGAGTTTGTGCCCATAGCACGGAGAAGCTGCAGAAGCTGCTTTGCACTGCATAATCTCAACCCCCTTTCATTGGGTGACTAACACGCTCACCTGTTTTACCTGCTAGCCACTGCTCAATGGCTGTATCCCACCACACCTTGCCATTTGGACCATCTCCAGCCTCCACTGGACAAGCTTAGTCCCCTGTACTGGGTGTATCTCCTCTGTTCATTCATAGAGTTTCTTAATGTGACTTTTATTGGTGTAGCCCCTACTGCACATATTCTCTGAGCACTGGTGAACTTCATAGCAGAAAAGGGGCTTTACTTAACCTGTTCTGCTGCTGTTCATAACCTTCCCCAAACGTTCCCTCGGAAGCATCCGTTCTGCTGTGGTCCCACTACCACAGTGTAATTTTGGGTAAAGCTGGGAGGAGAGTGGATGCTCTGTCTGCTGTGTTGAGCAGCTGCAAGGGAGAGCAGAAGTTCCCCATGGCCTGACAACCCAAACGGTGGTGCGTGAGAGCTGCACAAGCTCCTGCACGGAGGAAGGTCTCAGGTGGAGGCAGACAGCAGAGGCGCCTGCCTGTCTGTTTGTTTGCAGAGTATCCCACAAACTGTTGGAAAAACCTGGCCTGTACTGAGGCTCTCTTGTTCCAACATGGCCTTTGCTGCTTCACACCTGCATTCACAGACAAGACCTGAGAGCAGACCCCACTGCCCAGGGCCACCTGATGGGCCCCCATGCGGGACTGACCCAGCTGCATGTGCCCCCATAGCAAAGCCACATCTGCTGCCGAATTCCCTGGAGGAAGGAAGAAAGGATAGGAGCTGTCTTACCTGAGAAACTCAGGGTCTTGCTGTCTGCTAATCACGGACACAGAGCTGCCAAACTTACATGCAAAGCTCTTTAGGAAGTGCAGGACAGGAGGCTTTCCCTTGAGTACACCACAGGATAATGGAGTTTTTCTGGCAGCTCTTTCTATTCACTGTCTTTTAGCAAAGGAGGTAACCTTCTTCTCCCACAGTGCTTGTACCAACACCGCATAATGGCTAGGCCAAGGTAGGGCAATCGGTGACTTTTATGGTTCTTACCCCTATGCCAACTACACATTTCATGCCCCAAACACCCACCTCCTGCTATTTATTTTTCTGAACATGTTCACAGTGGAATTACTTAACCCAGCTGTTGGCAGCCATGTGCCACTTCTTTCTGCTTGGACTTCTGGGCCACAAACATTCCCACTCTTGCTGGAGAGGCTTGCTAATTCTCTCCGCCTAGATGGTGGCTGGCACCAAGGCGTGAGGGTATGGGAAAGCTGCTAGTGCCCAGCCTGCTTGCTTACTGCTAGGTCTTAAATCGAGAGGGGGAAGGTGAGGGAAGCAGCAGGTGGAAGATGTTCTCAGTCTCTTCTGGATGGAGAAGGAATTCTGGCCCCACCTCTTCCCCAGCATCTTACCACTGCGAGTGCTGCCTTCTCCAGTAAGCCCTGCAGTGGGGAGCTGTGTTGTAAAGCCTTGATCTGACCCGTGTCTTACTGGACATCACTGCATCTGCTGTGGTTTGCTAACCTGCCTCTTGAGCAGCACATGGAGGCTTATCAGTAGAGATGTGAACCCATCTCAACTACCTCTGTCACATCATGGGTTACCGGATGGGACACACAGTTTCACTCTGTACACAGGGAATATAGTCCTAGTTTTGGTGAGCAGGTTAACATGGCTGGGTTAACAGGAGAAGAGCCAACACCTCCTTCTCCCCTGCCACAGTGGAAACTCATGTACTTTGAGGTGAATGTGGTAAACTAATCCCAGCCTGACAGATGAGTGAGCATGCTCATTCATAGCCCAGTGGAAGAGGCAAATACATGTGTAAGACCGTGATGGGTAGGAGACAGGATGGCCTCACTCACACAAAGGTTGTGCCCTCATTTAGAATTATTGCTACAAAGGACAAAAGGCCCAAGCTGTGGAAAGAGAAATGGCCCAAACTTAACTAGACAGTACAGTTTTGTTGACTGAACTTACCAGGCTCCTTGAATTCCTTAAAGGTGTCATTCACCAGGGGGAAATGGATTACTATGGGTGCTCTGGGGTCCTCTGCATCCGAAAACACGTAACATTCCTTTGGGTTCTCCTCTTCTTCTTTACTTAGCTCCACTTTGGGGAATGGGATATTTTGTATCTTGCAATATTTGTATGTCATCTCTAATTGCTGTGAACACAGAATGTCATTGTCTTAAAGCTAAGACGAAGACAAGAATCAGGTTTACTGATGTATCACAGAAATACTATGGCAACGTAATTCAGTCCGTCGCACCACTCTGCAACAAATGTGTAGTCCAAAGCAACCACAGTGTAACCCTACGTTCTGCCACCGCTCACCACATGTCAGAAGACGCTTCTTATCATGAAAGCCACACTTAGAACTTGTCATGAGGCCAGACCAAGAGAGATCAAGGTCATTTCTGCAGCAAACAATTGTTACTGCATTCCCTGAGTATCCTCAGGAGTGTATGCTGCAATCCACCACAGAGAAAAGAGCCTAACAGTTTCTATAGTTCTGGTCTTGAAGAAAGTTTCTTTCCTCCTCCAAGATATGAAGACTGGTTTGCCCTTCAGTATATGATCAAGACTTAGACAGCCACTTACTTAACAGTTTTAATCACACAAGAAGAGTTTTACCAGGGCTGCAAGGAGCAGAGCATGTTAATCTTCTCACCTTGAACACGTTCCCCAGACCATAATCAAGTGAGATAATGACGTCTACATTCCTCTCTGGCTTGAAAAGTGCTGCACCACTGGTGTTGATGAAATAGCCAACATCTATCAGGCAAAGATATTTCTGCAGTGGTGTCAGATTGTTAGGGAAAGCATCCAGCACAGTGTCTGAAAAACATTTTGAATACAGTTAGCAGTGCACTGGTAGGAAAGGAGGACTCGGTAATTCCGTCTGTGCTACGTGTAAAGTCCAGCCCCTTGGTTTCCCTCAAGAGCAGGCTCACCTCCCTCCATAACAGGAGCACACCCGCCAAACTGCCCGTCTGAGCACCCCTGGCCTGCTACCAGCTCCCCCGGCACACTCACAAAGGCAGGCTGTGAGGCAGCTAGGCAGAGGACAGGCGAGGCACAGACTCCACTGGCCTCACAGCTGCTCTGGGAGTGATTTTTTTCACAGAATACAGACTTTAGCCGACTTTTTTTCCCCCTAAGTACTGGGAAAAATACAAACAACAAAACCAATTTCACAGTGTAGCAACAAATCCAACAAATGCAGTATGTCACTGCTCTTTTGCATGGCTCTTTTTTTACTTTTGCATTCTCCTCTCTGGAGTAGACTCTTCTCCCAGGGTGAAAAAATGTGACTTCAGCCTGCTTTTAGTGATCTCTCATACAAATCATCTTAGCCACACTGCAAAAAAAGTACCATATCATGCACACAGCGTCCCCTAGCAACAGCTTAAAATACTGCTTGAATTAATTAAACCTCACATTAACACCAAAGTAGCCAAAAGGGGATTATACCAACTGGCAAATTGAGATCTAAAGCCGGTTTCTGTTAGCTGGACTCTTCTCTGCTAGCAACCCCACCAGCCTGCCCTCCAGACAGCAAGGCCACTACTGTTCCCCTGGTACCATTTCTAGTCCCATGGAATTAAAAAAAAAAAAAAACCAAAACCCAAAGAAAAAAAAAAGTTTGCCCTGGTTTTAAATACCAAAATAGTGGTTTAAGAATGTTCTTCAAGTTCACAAAACACGGTAGCAAAGCCAAGAGCAGACCCCTTGAGCCTTAAATCATTTGTGCTTATATTGCAAGAAACTGCTGATCACAGAAGCACTACAGGTAAGTTCCAGCACTTCTTTCCATCTCTTTGCCTCCCTGGCCTCATTCTGTAGTGTTGATTTGAACCATGCAGAGTAACTCCAGCTTGTTCCATAGCCTGGAATGTTTGACAGCAGCCTGAAGTAATAAGTCATACTTTTTTTTCCATTCACTCACTGTCAGGTCTTTATAAAATTATTTGCTTATTTTAGCATTTGTGGCTGCTGGGAATTCACAGATTCTGCTGTAATGAGAGACATTTGCTTGCAGTCCCTCACAGAAGAAACAGAGCGTAGTTTTTAGTTTTATTTGGCCTGGTGAGTATTTTTAGTTGAAGTTCCGTTACCCCCATTTTCTTATCATGGAGATGGAACCATGCAGCATTTATGCGTGGCAGGGTACGTGAAACAGAGCTAGGCATTTCCTTGGGAGAGTCTTTTTCCATCCCACACCCAAAGAGGGACTTTAAAGAAGTCCTGCCTCAGGAATTCCCTTGAAAGCATGAACCCTACTGCAGATGTGTTGCACTAATTCCAGGCTAGGAGTTCTCAGATTTCTCACCGTGAAAATCAGGCTTTTTACGTGGCATTTGAAGTCTTGTTTTAATGTGTCAGCTAGCCTGAGCTGCAGGGAAGCCTTCAAAATAGAGCTGTATTTTGAAGAATTCACCTACAGGAGCCTATCATTTCTGCTCACAGAGCTGGCATCTCCTCTTGCTCCTAGTGATGGATTCATACCTGGCTTTAGCTTGGTCACATGCAGGCAGCCAAAAGAGAATACAAAATCTGCTAATTTTTCCCACTCCAGGCTTCATGTTTTCCACTTATTTTATTTGTAGATTATTTAGCTTGAGGTAGTCTTTAGTGTCCCTATGGTCTCTTCCTCCAAATCCTCCTTGAAATCTGCTTCTACCCATTTGCCTTTATGAAATCGCTAGCTAGCAAATGTAAGAATTTTTTTTTTTTTTTTTTTTAACACTTACTGACTGACAATTTTATCCTTCATCCACCTTCTTCAGCTATGTGCTTGCTCCTTCTCTCACCCACCCTTCTTAGGCTACTTGTTTTCTCCTTCTCTCACTTGTTTTTTCCAAAGCAGACTCTTTTAGGACAGACTTTTTGCTTACTGAACATTTCAAAAGCACTTAGCACACTGTAGGCTCTGCCTTAATCCATAAAAAAACTCCACCATCTCTTGCTACTGTCAGCAAACCATGTAGCAATGGCAGCCAGCAACAAAAGAGTATTGTTACTTGCATGAAACAGGGGAGAGAAAACTTAAGTTACCAAAGACAAGGACTCAGAGCAAGCAGAGAACACATGTTTTCTTGCTTGGAGTCAGACTAACCTTAACAACACGGGGTCCTCCCCACACTGCCGCCTGCTCATGAAATAAATGAGGATGCTGCGATTACAGGAACGTTTGTGACACACAAAACCTCAGCTCCATCACCTTGCTATCATTTCACAGATTGTTCATAGATTTAGAGGCAAAACTACTATGACTGCTTGACTGCAGAGCACAGGCCACAGAAAATTGCTGTTCAACTTAGAATGTGTAAGCTTGATGCATAATAGATACAGTCTAAACCTATGTGACATGAACTTTCTACTCTTGGATCTTGGTATTTCTGTTTCAGAAGGGTTAAAGAGAGGTCTCTGGATGGATAAATCATCCAACAGTAATACCACAGGTGGGCAACCATGTGCTTGCAGCCAGTCCTTTCCTTCATCTGATTCACACAGTAACATGCTATTTTATGCTTCCAGTGTTAGCTTTGTTTCTTGACCTCAAGAGATTCTACCTTTTCTGGATCTTTGGACTAATGTACCTATACAGAGCGACAAAATTCCTGTAGAAGAGCATGCTTTGATACAAGTTACAGATATTTTCAGGAGGTGAAAGAGTGGCCCACGGACTAGTTCATTTTAACCTGTTACCCTAAAGAAAAAGACACCATGAACATAATTCCTTCTCAGCAGATTTCCAGGCCCTGAGAAAATATCTCTAAATATGAGATCTCCAAAGTAAAAAAAAAAAAAATCTGAGATGTTACCTGCACACTGCAGCTAACGCTTTGTTGCAGTTACCTTTCCATTCAATAAATTTTTTCTGATGGATATAATCCTTATGAAATTCTAAGCCTCTCAGGAAGTTATGAGATTTTCCCAGTAGTGGACGCTTGGTCATAATGTCCTGAAACATTTCATACAACTTCCCTGACAAACAAGACGGAGGCTCGATGACAGTGACATCATCCTCAGGGGAATGCTTTTCTGAAATAGAAAAGAAACTGTGAGAAAAACCATCAGCCACCTGTCCTGCCAGGCACCCTTACTGGCTAGATGCCCTTGCTGTCTTCCTGTGGGTGCCTCCCCTCCCTGTTTCTTGCAGTCTGCTTGAGACATGTGCACATGACCAATCCCATTTAAACGAAGAGATACTTTGTTTTGTTTAAAGCAAGCACAGCTTTTGTCTTTTGCTCCCTCAAATGACACACTGGCTTTGTACTTTTGCCTACAGTAAAAGCCACCCTTCTCATCTGCAGTCGTGGGACGAGTCACTTAGAAGACCATAGGCAAATTTTAAATTAAAACCACGTGTAACTAACATGAAGTGTGCCTCTGAGTTAAAAATAAAATAATGAAATAAAATTAAATTAAAACATCACATAGTGATCATTTTGATACAGGTGAAAGTCATGCTGGGAAGATGTACAGCGAGGCAACCAACATGCAGAATTTTAGGGAGATGTTAGAAATTATTCACAAACAGTAGCAATAATGGATCTTCCTTAATCCTCCTCTGCATAGAAAGCACTGTCTGGTCAAAAACAAATACTGATTTTGAAACTCTTACCTATATCTACCATATCTTTGGCCCATCGTTCCCAGAATTCATTTGAATTTGAGGACCAGTACAAGCCATCGAGCAAGTTCCTAGTAAAGATGTTTGTCCAAAGACCTGCAAGTCAAACCACATGAGAAAAATCCTGCACCACCACATTAACCAGTGACTATTACTAGTATTCATGCCACCTATTACTGGCCCATGTGAAATGACCCTGCTATGACACAGCTTAAGCAGTAGGGCTCACTGAGCTCAAAGACAATGGGGCCAGCCCTTCAGTGCTCTTTCTCAGGAGGTAACAGCGCACAAACCATTCGCTGTATAGTACAGAGGAACAAAAGAAGAGTTGCCACTCACCCAAACAGTGTTTTACAGTGTTTACTGTATACTTGTGAAAGAAAGCAGGCTCTGAAAGCACGGAGAAGCCGTGTAAGCATAAGGCCTTGCTAGAAACTGATTTATTCTTTCAATTGATCTAAGACCTGTTTTTTTCATCAGGCATGTTTTGTCTCTGTGAAGTAGCTGGTCCAGGATCAGAATAGAATTGGCTCCATATGTGAGTTTGCTTTTGGAAAAGAAAGAACTATCCTTTGTCATCAAGCCCTGTGCCAGGTACTCACATGAGGAACAAATTCAATCTCTAGCAGACTTCGCAGTGACAGAAATACAATTTTTGTCTCCACTGGACTCTTGTTTCCAGTACCAAAAGCTAAAAGCCTGAAAAGGATTTAAAAATCTCCCTGGGGCAGATGGATTCCTCTGATTAGCTGCTTTCCCCATTTCCTTCACCTTCAGAGGCAGAACATTCAGTCAAAGCAGATGTTGGAGTTTAAAAGCGCTTCCTTCATCCTTATGGGCAGGGAAGATCAGTGGCACCGTTCTCAACCCACGAAGCTCAGATGGTTCTCAGCTTTGTGGGTTGTTCTAGATGAGTTCTATTTTATTTTCAGCTCCTTCCAGCTCTACCCCAGCAATGCCTTGGCTAGAAATACAGATAATGTAGTTGAAGACCTGATGACTGGTCAGGGAAGAAAAGCTTATTATTTCCTTAACTTGCCTTCTTCACCTTCTTGTTTGGTTCAGGAAATGGGAAGGGGAACCGTGCTGCAACATTCCCAAATCTGGCCAGGTTAAAAAGGAGGATAGGAGGAAAGAAGCTTTACAAAGAGCAGAAGTGCATAAAAGGAGCAAAAAGCCCACGGAATCAAGACCTAGAGCGGACCTACTGGCAAGGAATGTCGTACACAGACCAATGGCTAGCTAGTACCATGCTTTCTATCATGTTGTGATTAACTATATTGCACTGGTAGGTCACCTTCCAGATAGCAGATCCGGGATTCCGGCAGCTTCTTCACTCGCCTTCCCATGAAGAACTCACTGTCAAAATATTCTGAACGAATGGCGGCTCCGTATTTTGGTATGGCTACCTCATAAGGAGAGAACTCTGCCCACTCTACAAAAGAATTGACACATAGCATGTTTACTGTAATAAAAATAAGGTAAAACCCCCACCCTTCCCCTGTGGACAAAGCTGTCCACATGCTCTATGGATCTTGCCAGTCTTAGCAGCTCTGTACTGTCCATGGCTTTGTATTGCAAACTACACTGTCCAGTTCCAGACAAGCTGAGAGATCATTTGCATACAAAAGGAACTCGATTTTTCACCTCAGAAACAGGCTGCAACATTAGCTTCAAAAGCTTTGATATGTATTTCTGTGTAAAGATTTTGGGATCCCACTCACCTCTCTAAATCAAAGGCACCAAATGCATGACATGCAAACGTGATTCAGCCTGTGAGAGTGGCATGAGACCTCTAACAACCCAGACCTGTCAGTCTGTACGATATAACATCGCAGCCTGAAGACACATCAGCTCCAGACTAGAAAATACGGTGCGGGCATGGCCATGCTGTTCCCTGCCTCAAGCTGTCCTGTACAGGTGTTGCAGTAGAACAGTAGCTATAAAACTCACCACGTGTAAGTTTTTAAAACTTAAAAACACCACATGGTGTTTTTTTTCCAGTATCTGCTCATTTTAATACCTTTTATTGAACGTAGCCTGTGCCCATTTAAAGGGTGTCATATCACACCCATCACAGCTATCACACTTCACTCCATTTTCATGCCCCTATCATCGTAGTATTTAGGGAAGTCACAATTACATTTCACAGCACCTCTGCAAACTAAGGAATCATCAAAGTGATTTTATAGGTGTGGAAGTGAGGCAGAAAAAGATCACACGCTTTGCTCACACCCACAATGTCTGTGGCTAAATAGAACTTCAGCCCAGATCTTCAGAAATGCCCTGTTCATGCCCAAGGATGTTACCCAACTGATCTGCTCTTTCTCATCAACACCCAACAGTTCACAAAAAAAGACATTTTATTAAAAGATGAATACTGAGTCAGGGCAAGTAGCAGATATATTCTCCTTTTATTCTCCACACACATGCACCCTCCCTCTCTCTGAACTCTCTTTAGTTCCTACTCAGTCAGAAGAAACTCTAGGAATACTTACCTCTAAATTTGAAAGTACTGAACTTTTCCTCTTTCACATTGAGGACTGCATAGAAAGGCAATGGGTTTTGTCCATGCTCCAATGCCTTGCGCTGGTCTGTGAGTTTGTACTTTCTTGGCTAATCAAAGAGATTAAAATAAATAAATAAATAAATAAAAATCACAGTAAACCTCTGGAAGAGCATAAGGCAAAAACAGTGACACAATCTACCTGAGTATGAATAGATAACAGATGTTTTATAACCCAGAGGAATCTGTAAGTCCCGTTTTTATGGAAGACCTCTTCCTTCACGTTCCTGCACTTTCCTTCCTGGTTGCCTTTTTGATACCTAGTAACCTCTTCATTAATATCAAAGAGCCTTGATTGCATCCCACAGATCTTTACTAAGGTTGGGGCTAATGTTCACATGAAGACAGATTACTCTAGCTCTTAAGTGTTCAACTTTTCAGGGGGAGTTGCTCAGTTCTTTCTGAAAGTTTACCTCATGAAATTGCTAGCTTTTGGGCACCCTGGCACAGAGGCACCTTCAAACCATTAACTATCCTGGAAAATCCTGGCTACAAGATCCTCTGTCATTGTTTATAAATCACGCCAGGATGCCTCCATGACTTCGATAAAGAAAATGAGTGCATGGTTCCCAAATGTGTGGCAGGACCATGTACATACCCGTTCATGTAAGAACATTTCCTGAACAAGTGACCACAGAGTTGTAAAAGATGACACATGTCCTGCTTTTGCCCTTTCAGCAAGTTCCTTGTGATAGTACTTCAGATGCTCTACAGACATAAGGCTGCGCTTGCATTTTGTCACTTGTTCTTTTACTGCCTTAAGTGGCTCCTCCAGAGTCTTCTGTGACCAGTCGGCATGCTCATACAGGTCTGCTAGGGTCCTGAAGAACAGAAACATGAGAAAATCATCCATGCGCTTGAATGTCTTTGGAAAATTACTATGTTGACCCAATCACTTTCATCAAAGAAGAGAATCGGCAAGCCTAAACTGATGTTATGATTGAGAGCCAACAGTAATAGCTTTACCAAGGAATTATGTTCAATTATTAACGATGTACGGCTTCAAAGGAGATGCACCTCCCTCACTGTGCGGACAATGTCACAGTCATTCGAAATACAAATCTCATTTTCCATACGCACCATGTTGAGCCAGAAGCCCCGGTGAGGTAGGTAACACAGTCCAAGAGATTTAGCTTCTGAAGAGCTAAGAGGTGGCCAAACATAGCTGACATTGCTCTGAGGCCTCCACCTGTTGCCATAACAGCTATTACTGGGACCTGTTCAAAACATAAGTATTATCTTCAAAAAGTTACTCGCTTGCTGACTTGGAAAAGTCTAATTACAGCTCTTATAATTTCCTCAGCAGACTTCATTGGAGGACAATTAAATAAATGTTCAGCCAGTCTTTACCAGTACCTTCTTTAAATTAACCTCCAGATATTCAGTAGGTTCCCCTAACCCCAAGGCTTGGCAGACTTTGAATATGCAGTGATTTTAAGTTTCCTTCCTCCCCTTGTTCTTTATAATTGGAATTGCAACGATTAGTAACAGATAATGAAATTACTTTATTATAAATAACAACAATTGCAATAAATTTAATTAAGAATTGATTCAAGGAAGTCCTGAGCAGAGTTCAGAAAAAAAATATTATGCAAAAAATTATTCTTTGGACAACATCCATTCGAGAAATATAATTTCAGCAAGAAAATAAATGTTCACTCAAAAATTCACCCTGGATCTTTGCAACAAAACATACTTCAGCTGACGCTTGTTATAAAATGTTCTTTCTCCACCTTAAAGAATTTTGACATTTTGTGTAAAGTGCTCTGATAATGAAGAAAAAAAAAAAGTAAGCGTAAAGAAGGGACATTACAATGATTTCATAAATATTTCTGTTTCAAGGTGAATTTCAAATACTCCTGTTTTCCTAACTGGTTTGGGTTGTCTGGCTAGATTGTGTCTATCACAACATACCAGTGCCTCATATCTTGCTGACCCACTGCATCACACTGCTGGAAACTCTTGCTTAGAAAAGTGGTACATTAAGCCCTGAGGAATTTGACCCATTGAAAACAGGGGGGGCACGACTAGCTGAGCTGAAATTTTAGATGAGTATGGGGTATGCCACATGGAGAACTGCTATTCTGCTGCCATTCAGATCAGTGGGTTTGCCATCAACATACAAAAATGACTAGAAATTTTGTGGAGAATTGTGACAATTCTAATTAAACAGACCCACACCCCAGGCTTGGATTCCAACTCACAGACCTCGTGTCCATGCAGATCTCTTTCCAGATGAAGAGCCCTTTTCAGAGCACTGGCAACCACTCTCTTCCTTTTTTGCAGGAATTCTTGCTCTTCTTGACACAGATTGTACCCTAAGCGTACATCTAGCTTTTCTGTGCTGAAACATAAGTAAATCCAGAGGCATAGGACTGGCGTTTAAAATGTATATGGATTTATTTTTAGCAACTACAGTTACTAAATGTCATAAAAAAATCATGATTCACTGTTCAGATTTAGAGACAGAAATGCAGCCTCCAGTTTCAAAGAAATCAACTGCTTTGCTTCTGCATAGTCTCTACTTTCTGATGTTTCAGTGTAAATTTTACTGCCAGAAAATGATGGCAATTATGAAGAAATAAAGGCTTCTATGTGTCTTTCAGTAGCTTTGTAAGCTGTATTCTTTTAATTTCTGAGTCATATAATTTCTGCGCAAAGGGTGACTTGAATTGACCAAGGTCTCTCATGGGGATTTGTACCACAGATTTATACAGAAACAGTACAATGGTAATTTGGGTTTATATGTTGTCTTTCTCATTATTTTACAGTGCAACATTTCATCTTTCCTAGCTTGTGCTTCTTTCTACTGATATCACCAGAGATACAGATCTGTTTTCTTAAGAACATCTGTGTGGTTTGAGTAATGTCTGGACCTGGATGTTTTGCTTATTTCAAATTCCCTTTTCACTCTGCCTTCTTGCCTCTTCTGTGTCCCTTTTGAAGAAGCCTCCAATTGCAGTCTTTGATTCTTTGACACAAAGGACACCCAGTGACTAAGTTCCTCACTGTTTGAAATTATCTTCTTATTTTCCTTCTCTCTCTTTTCTTTTTTTTTGCATGTTGGCATGACTCTTTTGCCCCAAGGACATTTAACTTTGATCTGCTGTGGTGAGTCTTTGATGTTGACTGAGCTATTTTTGTATTTTGCCCCTAGTCTTGTGCATTCCTTGTTATCTAAATAAAGGATACTCTGTTCTAGAATTCATAGTTCAAAGAGCAATAAAACCTTCAGAGAAAAAAAATAGTCCTCTTACCAATCATTTAGCTGGAGGTACAACTGCAGTGGCACATTCTGTAAACAAAGAAATAAGAGCAGGAACATGAACTGGGGAAAAGAGTAGTTTTGAAATCCAGATTTTCAGTGCCTCCTGGAATGCCCCAACACTACCAGCCTGCACACAGTTTTTTGGAAAACTGTAGTGGGAAACAGAAAGAAAGCAACCAAACACCAAACATTCTATAGAGAAGTGAAAGAGGTGGCGGTGGAAGTGGTCAGATCAGTGGGCTGTGAAACAGGATTTCTTCCTCACTGTGAATATACTTCCAAGAACCATCCTAACTATCCTAACCCAGCAGCAGCATGTTGCCACACTCTTATTCTTGAGGATTAAGAACAGCAGGCCAGATAAAAGACAGTGATGGAAGAGAAAATACAAGTCACCACACCCTTACAAAAAACTACTGGGGGTAAAAGAGAGCCCAACAGACAGGTGGGGAACCACTAGTGGCAAAACAGACATTTGTGCTCCCTTCTCCATACGAGAAAGGCTGCTGAGAAATTCTTCTCCTCTTATTTTTGCCTCATCTGCTGCAAGGTCTGAGGAAGGATGTCTTACTGTTGTTAACATTCATCTGGCCACACAGCAGCATTACTGCTGCTCTTAAAGCAACTTAGAGCTGTATCTCTCCACCAGTTAACATCACAACTGTATGCAGAGAAGAATGGGATAGATTTGTTCTCCGAGGGTAAGATTCAACTCATCTAACTTTAGCCATCTAAAATTTAGGTATATGGCCTGAGCTAGCCACCCAGGCTTGATAAAGAGCAGCAGGCCACCCCAAAGCCTTGCTAGGGGTATTCAATATTCTCCTTTAACTGTGCAAGAGCAGCAGAGGTTGGTCTGAAGTGAATCTAAAACTGGCCAAGATAAATTCCCAGTTATTGATTTTATGGACAGAATATTGATATTTCTCTGAGAAAACTAACCTTTTTCACAGAAAGCTTGCATTTGCACAAAATTCTCACTCAGGCTTACTAATTGATATATCTATCTAAAATGTTATGGTGTTAAAAACTGAGAGTTACTTGTCTCTCCAAAAGATCATATAAATGTTGAAGCACTTACATGTCTTACAGGGAGAGTTACTTTCACTCTGTGTCCAACAGGAAGAAATTTCAGTGGTACTGTTAAGGTGTCACTTAAATTGCTATTTTCATCTTCCTTATCAGAAACATTCTACAGAGGAAAAAGAGCATAGTTTTTATTCACAGAATAGAAGCAATGCAGTTCTTTACTGTGTTGGTGACACTGGAAATAAGCACACAGTATGAACAGTGGTATTGTGTAGTGCCCGTTACCTGCAGCCTGGCTTTGAGAACCGGCTCCCAAGCCTTCACGCAATGGAAGTAGAAAGTATCTGTGTCCTCTGTACTTTTCTGTGTTCCCTCATGAGATGCAGGCACCGTAAGCACGAGGTTTTTACCCTCTAGAGAAAACAGATTTGTGTAGAGAAGAATACTGTTGCTCAGGCAAAACAGCTAACAAAGGTGGCAATCTTTCTGCAGGAGCTCCTCTGTAAGCTGCCGCAGTGGCAAGGCTCCTACAGCACAGGAGCCAGTACTCCTGCCTTTACCCCACAGCTGGGAGTGCTGCCACTTCCTCATATTTCCACCAGCAAAGTGGTGGAAAAGAAAAGGAAAAGACACAGGGATCAGCATTACAGCCGGAGGCAGTTAAAGTAGTGGGATGACAATCCTTGTTGTTGCCTGTAGAACATTCTGTATTCTAAAATGCCCCTATCTGGGTCTGAATTACTGTGATAGGGCTGATTTGGTCATGTCTTCGCTTCACAGAGAAAATCAGCATACCTTTCAAATATTTCCTGCTTTCATTAATGTCCACTCGCACATCCAAGCAGCAAACCTCGCGGGCCTGTAAAAGACAGGAGCGCAAAAATGTGAAGGTACAGAATGCCACATCTGCAGCAAATGATGAACCATCACGGCAGCAAACACTACCTATAGTACAGAACCAACTGAACTGGTCTCAGTGCTGGAAACAATCCAACCGCACAAGCGTAAATCAGACCTCATTATCCCAGGACAGTAACCCAGTTACACTGCTTCACAACTAACTTGTCCATACAGTGGTTCATTGCCAGAGGTTGCTGTACCCATCCAAGTTATCCCAAAATCCGGAAACTCTGTACAACGCACTGTTGCCCAAATAGCTACACATATATCTGATAATTATTTAGGAAGGGTGGGGGAAAACATTTGATGATGAGTTTCTGTGTATTGTGGTAGTGATTAGTCTACAAAGCATCTTCTTGCTGGTCCTGATGTAGGGAGATCATGGATTTATTCCACCCTACCCTCCACCTGAGTCATTCCAGTTCACCTTTAATAATTCATGCCAGGACAGTTTTCCAAGCCATTTCAGGAACAATGCATGCCAATCATTATAGCTCTTATGCCTCACACAGAAAATGAGGGGGAAAGAACAGAATATGTGTTACTTTGCCTCAGGGCTATTAAAGGCTAGCATGTGGGAATCATACACAGGCTTGGAGTGGTTGGCATGAAGTCCTTTGTACTCCTTAGCTGCTGGGCCAGCCCAAGGAGATAGGTAACCTGCCACACACTGACTAACACCAAAAGAGGACTCTATGTTTCAACAACTAAAAGAACTCTTTATTAAAAAACTCATTTCCCAGAAAGCTGTTACATTAGATAACCTTCCAGTCATAAGCACACCAAGTACTTACTATTGCCTTCTACAGTCTCAGCCCTTTTTGTTTCTCCTGCCAAGTGCCATGCTGTATTACATGAAACACAAGCAGTTTTCACTTTGAACACCAAGGAATATGGGGTTCTGCAACATTAATAAGCCACAGCTGGGCAAAATACTGACGTCTGTAATACCCGAGGACTTCAAGAAACACAGCTTCTATTTCTGCATGGAGAGGGCAACAGTTAAGCCGTAACAAACGGGAATCATCCCACATGTTTCACTTTATAATGCACACCATGCTCTAATCTGTCATGGTAGCTTCTATTTTCTCTATAAAATGTCAGATGGCTGGGGAAAGAGAAGAGAATAGAAAATGAAGGAAAAGTCACTCCAAGATAAATTCATATGTGAACCTTACCACTAGGACATCATTGGTAATGAGATGCTCTGGAGGGCCAGGGCTGAAAAAACAAAATCAAAAGGCAAACAAACAAAAGCTGTGTAAGTATCTGGTATTTTTTTTTTTAATAGCAGTTTTATGACTTTTCCTGCTTAAAATCCAATATAGTTATGTTAGTATCAAAATTTGTTTTCTAAAAGGCATAATGCATGATCACCTGCTGAGCTCGTGAACCAAAATGTAGTAGCCAAACAAGAAGAAAGGCAGGAATGCCCACAAAAATACCAGTGCTTAAAACTATATGCTAAGATACAGCAGAACAAAGGCATACTGGTCTATGTGGAATCATGTCCTGCTATTAACAAATGACCTTATGACTTGGGGAAAGCAAAGACTACTATTAATGTGCTCTGCAAATACTTATTAGGAAAGACATTTATGACTGTTCCAGATTATAATTTACAACCGATCATAAATGAACGGCAAATAAGAATTAACTCCCACTGTGCTACATGTATGACTGGAAAACACTTTGTCGAAGACATTTTACATTGTAAGGCATACACTGAATGGATGTAGTTATTTAATACTATGAGTAAACTATAAAGTCTTCTAACAGCATCTCTCATTAAGGCAAATACTCCAACATCATGATGTTACATTCATAAGTGCTTTCATATGTCTGAAAGGACCATTAGTAGTTACATAACCTTTGACTTTCTGTAAAGTCCACAGTTGTAGAGGATTGAAGCTGGGTTAATTAACATTGATAACATACAGCTGTGGGATGGCTTCACGGGTGGTGGGTTGGCCGATGTAGACAAGGTGCAGCTGTGGCTGGTTCTGTTAAGAGGCTGGGCAGCCAAGGAAGAGAGAAGGAAGAAGCAGATAGAAGAGAGAATGAGCACCCTGGGTGAGGAGAGACCAGGAGAAGGCAGCAGAGGGACTGGCATGAAGAGTATGTTGGTATGAGATGGTAAAAGACTCATTGCAGCTGGATAATTTTGAGAGTGCTGCGGCAGAGTATTTCACCAAGCACCACTTCCAGCCTTAAAACTTCCGATTAAGCTGTAGAATTTATTTAAATGGAAGTAACTAGGTTTGACTTCTGAGGATAGAGGATCTCCCGTATGCCTTATAACTTAAATGGTGAAAGATGTTCCTCTTATTTCTAGTCTGAATCTAGTCAGTCCAGTTTGTAAGCACTACATCTCATTCTGTCCTTTTTATATATCTGGCTATGACTGCTTCAGCTTTGCAGGAGGTACTTACACTATCTCTTAAGGTATCTATCATAGAGAAACAGATCTTCCTTACTTTCACTGTGGGATAAATTAACCAAGAACAACAGTGGTTTTCTTTTGCAGAATAAGTAGCCTTATTTACAATTCCTTCTTCTAATCATGCATTTAGCTCTGAGTGAACTTTTTAATTTTTTTTTTTTTTTTTTTTGTAATGGTAAGCTCAAATATGCCAGAACTTGTAGTTTAGGGGTTGGCTGTTGTGTTGCTTTTTTTTTTTTTTTTCCTCCAATCAAACTGGTGATAGCATTTAAAGGAGAGATAAAATTTATCTTATGGGGTTTTTTCTCCTTCAGACAACACTGATTACCACTTTGAAGGGGATGGTCTTAATTTTATTATTTGTTGATTGTATATTTTTTCAGCTTAACTAAGCTATCACCTAATGGGTGACTTTTTTAATACTGTCTACACAACTCTATGTACATATTGTGATAATAATCCAAGTTTTCTGGTCTTTTAGAAACACCACAGCATTCTAGGCATTGTTCAATTAATATTAACAACTTTAAGAACACCTCTGTTCAATTTTACATACGTCTTGTGTGCAATTTATCACATCATACCAATGTTACTACAATCAGGGTATACATGTTGAACAGAAGGCAAGATCTGTATGAAATACACTGACAGGCAGAATTAGCTGGGGAAGTTAAGGTAAAAAAAGTTTGAAACTGTAATTTCAGTTCGCCGCTGGGAGGAAGAGCTGGAAGAGTTCTTCTTTCTCTGAGATCTCAGAGATCTACACCTTTCAGCTTTGGAATTTTACTCACATTCTTTCTATCCAGAATTCCACTTCCAAACTCTCCCATTTCTTAGTGCACCTCTCTTTCTAAAAAGAAAAGGGTAAAATAAATACAGATTACTGGAGGCTGCAAGAATTTGGTAGTGCAGACACACCTGAAAAGCACTTCCATGGCTAACATCTCCTCTGCTAATATCACCAAAACATCTGTTTGCTACCTTTTTCCAAACCTGAGCTTGCAATTGAAACCACAGGGTTGCAAAAGGAACGTAAAAGTAATATGCCCCCATTATGGGATATGTAGAATTATACATATTTCCAAAGATACAATCAGAGGGCAAAAGCTTGACTGAAACAGAAATGCAATGGCTTTCTGCAAAGAATATGTGCAACGGGGCGGGGGGGGGGGGAGGCACTGAAGCCCAGCAACAAACATGACTAATGCCAGTGTCATTTCCATGTACAACCCATTTAAATCACACTCACACTGAACGCAGCAGAGAGGAAGCTGGCAAGAGCACTCTGGACTGCAGTGGTTATTGAATCACTGTGTTTCCCAGTGACTCACCCACTGGCTGAGAAGTGCATGGCACCAGCCTGCAGTGTCACAAGGGAGATCCACGTTAACAGCTTTCAGCATTTGGAAAGTAGCTGTTCTTTTGGGTATGGACTGTCTCCTTCCTGCTGTGAGCATGTAGCCGTCCCTCAGCCACAGCTCAGACAAGCCTGGGAGTTGTCACGGGCCTTTCCCAGCTTTGTTCTCTGGGCAACTCTCTCTCACAGGCTCCTTAACAGAATACCAAAAATGTCAGCAGAACAGGTGCCCCTTTATTATGGGCTAGAGAAATCTGAATCACCTAGGAAACCCAGCATGAACACCAATGGGAGAAGCCTGAAAGAACCATTTCATTCAAGTGGTGAGTGGATTGTCTTCATGTTTTTAATAAAAAGTTACCATTTAAGAGGAAATGGCTTCTAAGTGTGACAAAAGTGGAATGAAGCTGAAAGGATAGGAAGTTACTTATGTGGATTATAAAAGATAAAAATGACTGTTTAAAGATGCTCCCTGTTAACATTTCCCACCCACCCCCCATAGATGGTGGCCATGAGAGAGCAGCTGCTTCACTTTCTCAATCTGTGAAAAGAGATTAATGAAGGCCAAAAATCCAGCGTGATAATACCTGGTTTGATGAGATATTGATAATAATATATGACATCTGTTTATGCAGACCCAAACCCCACTTAACAGGGAAGCCAACGTGGACAATGAGGTCTTGCAAATTGCTTCCTGTATTTTCAGTTCTTACCTCTGATTTCAAAGCAA
>JAVJGJ010000060.1:72750377-72764562 GCA_035590215.1 Microhierax caerulescens | reverse complement strand
GCAAATGTCTCACGGAGCGTCTCCCCAGGTCTGATTCTAGCAACATTAAAAAGAACTGTGAACTGTGTGTCATCTTTGGTGAGTGGATCTTCATCACACACTGCCAATTCTAAAATGTTCTGGTAGTAGAAGAAAATAAATAAGAACTCTTATTGAGCTGCTGTTACACCGAAACAAAAAATTGCTTGTAGGCTTTTGCAGCTGCTTGACTAGCACAGTGGTAAGAATAAAGCAATACGTGCTTTCCTTCAGGCGTTTGCCAACGTGGAACACTGTCATTAAACCCACTCTTGGGAAACTTATCATGAAATAGAAGGCAAATACCTATAACACAGAGCTCCCATTATCCTGAGACAGAAGAGATGTCAGTGCTCTGCAGTACGGATAGCCTGCCCAAAGAACATACTTACTCAGTTTCTTCATCCCTAGAGTTCTCTTAACTACACAGCTTAGGGTGGGATTAATTTTGTTGTCCACACCACAGCAACTCCTCTACCCTTCCCTTAAAACCACCAGTAGAGGGAGAGCTCTTTTCAAATTAGCCATCCAAAATAGCCCAGATGAAGCATGTTACAGCAGTACCTATTTCTCCCAGATGACAACAAAAGGAATCTGGACTAGCTCAGATGTAGGCATTGCTATCACTGATGTTGGTAACTGGCTGAGGGGAACACCACTGCATGTCTACTGCTTTGTGCTCACCACTCAGTTGCAAATTCTGTTACACAAGCAGTTACTTAAGTTATTTAGCACAGTTGATCAACAGGGTGTCAACTGACAATTCCCAGCTATTCAAAATGGTGACATTTCTATTTTTTTACTACCTCAACTTCTCTCTGGATCCTAAAGTAGAAAGTCTCATTCCAGACAGGGTTGTCAGAATTCTTGATGGTTTTGGTCTGAAGCTTTCCATTGGAAGCAGATGGCAGCCACAAGCGCACATAGCAGTCTGATGCAGTCACTGCAGCGGAAAAAAAATAAAAATTTGATGCCAATGTTATAGATTAAAAGCAAGGCAAGGCCATGATTCTGGGGACTACCAAATATTACTACTTTTTTTAAAAATAAGTGAAGAGACCATTGTTTGAAAGCAACCGAGGAAAACCATCTAATTTCTGGGTAACTACAAATAGCAAATGCACACACAAAGTACGCTAAGAGCCCCGTTTCCCACATGAAGAGAAAGAGGTATAAAAGACCCCACTGACCATTCCTCTGGCATATTCCTTACAATTCCAGTCAAGAATGTTAAAAAAGTTTAACTTTTTTACTACAGGTAGTTCCAAGAAGAGCTGTTAGGATGATTACAGGAAAGGAGAACGCATATTACAGAGAAGATCAGAAGAGACTGCTGGCTCAGTGCAGCAGCACAAACATGCGGAGGGGCCACGATGGCTGTCTAGAAGGGTTAGGTACGAGGAAAGAAGATCTGTTGTAGCTAGAGGCCAGCGCAGGCCCAGGCACACAAGGGCCTGAATGAGTCAGGACTCTTCATCTCGCTTCCGGCCTACATCTACTCCTTATGGTTAGTGCAGTCAGCGCCTCGAGCGGCCATCCTTTGGGAAAAGCCAGGGTGGGAAAGCACATTTACTTTGTGACGTTTGGCAACGATGTGAAAGGAAATCTCCAAGGTGATGTCTTTCAGAGCTGGAGTCTGGAGTTGACTGAAGATGTCTACTGCAGCCCGAGATGCCTAAATACTTCAGACTGGTATCAAGCAGTGAATAACATTGCCCCGCAAGGTTTTGGCAGGAAAGTGGAACTGTCCCTTCAATAGAGTAGATAGAAGAGATCATTGAAACTCAGAAACACAGGCCTTGTCACACTACTCTCTCTTGTGACCACCTCTGGACTTTGCCATGTGGCACGTGCCACAGGAAGCCCTTCAGCAGGCAGCTAACCAGCAAACAGGAGATTCACCGACTCCGGTCTCCCCCCACAGCTGGTCTTGGCCGAAGTTGGCCAAGTCTCCTTCTCTGGGGGCATTCAAACCTGCCCGGATGAGCTCTCTGCAGCCTGCTCCGGGAAAGCCTGCTTTGGCAGGGGTTGGGCTGGGTGGTCTCCGAGGGTCCCTTCCCACCCTGGCCGCTCTGTGATCCTGTTTGCTCGGCCCTGCATGGAGAGATGCAAATGCTCTTGGCTGCAAAGTGATGCTTTTTTGGCTGAACGTGTTGATTTTCACTGGAGGAATACGCAGGCCAGAGGTTTCAAGAGTGTGAGAAAAGGCAGCTCAAGGTCTCTGTCCTGACTGAGGAACCCATAGGAGGCCTCTGCAAAAATGGAAGCTGAATGGCTGGTCTCTAGTACATCTTGAGAAGGAGCCACAGGAGGCTGTGAGGGGGAGATGATGAGGCAAAGAAAGTTCAATACAGAAGTACCCAGAAAAGTCTGTCTTACCTGCACATTCAGCATGTGCTTAGGGCTGGATCTGCAGAGGCCCTCCTTACCCAGAAACGACCCATATAATTTAATGTGACTGGTCATCTGAGAAGAGCAAATACCCCAGATGATACTGTATTTTAGAAGTCTTGAAGTACTCTAATTTACCTTCAATTATTGTGTATAATGGACACATTTCAATAAAAGGTCCCTAAATATGTGGCCTGTGTTTCAAAATTCCAGTCCATTGTATGATTTACACCAATTCTGAACATCAAAACCAAACAAGCAGCTTTACA
Organism: Microhierax caerulescens; assembly: GCA_035590215.1. Lineage (NCBI taxonomy): Eukaryota > Metazoa > Chordata > Aves > Falconiformes > Falconidae > Microhierax > Microhierax caerulescens. The sequence continues at coordinate 72,761,884 of JAVJGJ010000060.1, read as the reverse complement.
GATTGCAGCCTCCTCACAAGGTCTACCTTCCTTTGTTGTTGGCCCAGAAAATTCACCTGGGAGCCTTGGGTTTCACCAGTTCCCTGGAATGCCACTAGATATGTCCTTCAATCTAATGATACCTCAGACATTTGATCTAATTATAGCCCTGGCATTAGTACTTCTATGGCTGCGCTTTATGTACATTGCTTGTATACCTTCACAGCTTAGGAACGTTGCTTACTGTAAACTCTGGAGGTGACTAAAAACACAATCAAACCACAACTCACACAGGTCTCTTGACTTGATGTTCTTAGCTTGTATGATTCTTACAGAAAGCATGTGGATGGGGCAAAACTTCATCTGTAGAGAAAACAAATGTGATTAGTTTTATCAGCTCAGAATACAAATACATGTTTTGAACAGTACAGTGGACAGCCTGTCCTTCTGTTTGAAGCAAGGGGATCACCCTCCAGTGGAAGTGCACCATGCTGAGACGATAGCATGACTGCATGCTGGGCTGTTCACTAAGTAGCTTGAGTAACAGAAGATGCAGAAAGAAAACTTGGGCTCAACGGTGCAGACAACGGTGCAGAAAGCTTTCATAGTCACCCCAGAGGTGCCTGTTTTCATACAACCTGATGACATGCACAGCCGTGGTGACCGCTGTACTGCCAGTCTGCCAAGGGTCTGGTGCCACATGTAGGTCAAAACCAGGTCTTTGGAAGGCAACACCAGAAACTTGCAGCTGCCTGCCTGGCTCCTGGCACAGCACTGACACTTGGCCAGAACATGGTAGTTACTGACGCGAGCTAGAAACTTCTGGCTGTGTATCCCAAACTAGGACTACGGTTTTATGATGCTTGTAAGTAGGTCAAGCTCAACAGGAGGCATCTAGAGGAAAGCACTACAGACTTTGCATGAAGGGAACCAGCAGAGAGCCTTCAGATGAAGATAGTAGTGCCCTGCTTTGAGGCATAACGTCACAGAATCCCACATCATTAGGTATCTTGAAAATAAACTAAAGGCAATGGAGTCACTTCTCTTACAGACATGAGATTTATTTCCATCATAGGCAAGCTATCGTCATAATACTTATTTCAAGCTACTTATTCCTAGCTCTAACAAAGAATTAAGCTTCCAGCCTAAGCTGGTCAGAAAATAATTGGCCATTTTCAAAAGATGCTCTAATAAGCCCAATGAACACACATATACAGACACATGACAATCTTAACACTAAAAGTGGGAAAATACTTCCTTCTTTTTTCAAACTGGAAAATTGAAAATTTTTTTTCTATTTTGTGTTGAGTATTTTTCTGCATATTAGCACGGCTTGTCAGCAATAATAACATACAGTCCTGCTACCACTAATAAATTAAAACAGGGCCACATCACGTTGTGTTACATTAGCGTGAAAGGCAGCTTAAACTACACACTGGCTGAAACACCCTATCTCTTTGTCTAAATGAGACTATTCCATTACACTAACTAAATAATTTGAGAATTTTATTTTGAAAGTTATCACTGCAATTAATTTCCTGACACTGAAATTAACAACTTTGGAGATACAAAATGCTGGGGAAGGAGAAATTTCTTTATAGGAGTCACTCGCTACAATTAATCTGAAATCCTTTTTAAATGGGTTGGAGACTATTAGGTATGTTTATTAGAGATGAGAATAGCCTTCATCCAGTTTCACTCAGTTCTATTTAGAGGTAAATTATGTTAAATCAAATGGATACCATTTGAACTGTGTATTTGGGTTTGGTGGCAAGGTGGTAGTAGCATGGGGCTGCGGGGACAGTTTCTGTGTGGAGCTGCCCGAGGCCCAGTGCAGCAGCGGCGGGGGCAGCCTTGGGGGTCATGGATTTAAGACACATTTGTTCTTGTGCAACAAGAACCATTTCTACTATGTTTTCCTCCAATTTGAAACTTACATATTTAGAACATTCTGAGTTTAATGCATTCTGGACATTACAAGTTCCAGTTGGGACACTTCCATATGATTCCAGTTGCCTACTGAAAGAATTTGACTTTAACTTTGCTGTGCAAATAGTTAACATTTGAGATGCCCACTGGAACACTCAGTCAGCATTCCTAGTGGGTTTTGTTAACATGAAATTATTTTCTACATGTATAATTACATGAAGTAATTGAATTATGTAGACAATTACAGAGCTGTTTTGAATCAATACGTTAATTCTGTGTTCTTTAGTAATCAACCTGCCCCTTGCCCAACAGAAGCCCAAACCATTCTCAGAGCTTGTCTTCAGTGGAGAAACAGATATTGGTATACAATTTGAAGCTTTTTTTGATGAAAATTTCTTAATTGCTTATAAAAATGGTGCACCTGCAGTTCACCATCAGAGCACTCTCAGTTGTGATAGGGGTCATGTTTTCATCCTCTCCCATACAGAGAGCCTCACTCCTCCTCTCTTCCCCTTTCAACAGCAACCACTTCCCTTAAACATGTCAACATCTGCACGCCAATGGAAACATCAAAGATAGTAATTACTTCTGATTTGTTGCAGCTTAGTCCTTGTGTTGTTGCAGAGTAAAAGATAAACAGGTTCAGATGGGTAAACATGGCCATAACAAACCCTATGGGTTTTGCAAATCCCCAGCAGAAGCCAGAAGCCATCTTACTCCCAAGAGGTCAGCTACTCCAGCCTGCAATAACCATTCAGAATAGAGCCAATTCTTTTTTTCATCAGAAAAAGGCAGGGCTAGTTTTCTAGGGTCTGATTTGAGTGGTCTAAAATAACATCCTTGCCCCAAAGCGCTGGCACTCCAGAATAACCTTCCAGAAAAAAATAACGATGGTTAGAGAGACCATTTGCTGTTTTCACAACATGAAAAGCGACATGTAATTTGATGATTAACAAATTGATAATAACAGACACTGTACCTCAACAGCTCTTGACAGTCCTGCAGCTGTATTGGTCTGGCTCTTTTTAGTTCACTTCCTTGGGAGAAACATCGTTTCTTGCATAGGCACACAGAGAGTAACAGCACCCCTCAGTACATAACCAGGATGAAAAGTAGCTTTCCCAGAAAAGCATCATTCTATTTTTGCTGGAAAATTAGCAGTGCCACACTGAGGCCAATGACAGAGCGCAGGAATCATCTATGTGTCTATGTTTGCATCCCTAACAATAACACTCCAGACCAATAAATAGTAGCATGTCCAGAGACCCAAACAGTAGGCTAGAAAGCAAGGGGTGGGTGTGTGCATGTGTGTAATCAAAAAAAACCCAACAGACCCCAAAACCCAAAAACAGAACCAAGTTTCTTCTCCCTCGATAGCTTTTAGTACTAAATTACATTTCTGTACTCTCAAAGAGAGCTTTGAGGGGGAATAATTTCATGTTTAATATGCAGAAAAGTCAATAAACAGGAGATAAAACTAGCATGGCAGAATTGCCACGGCTGTGTCAAACCTGAACAAACTGGAAATCCACATCTGTTGCCAACATCTCATTGATTGTAATAACACACATTTGCTGGCCAGCTGTCTTACTTCCAGGGAATAGTCATATGCCAGTCACCTTCAGCAAGACATTTATTTCTCCTGTTTACAGTCAGTTAGTCACTTCGAGGTTTCATCCCAAAAAGGCAACTTTGAGAGTATAAAATCTTCTCAAAGCTCATAAATAACAAGTAGCCTACCGAAGATGGTCTCTGGGTGGCAGTGAAATATCAAAACCCTACCAACACCTCATATGTTTGATTTCACTCATTGCCTCTCCATGCTGCTCCAAGAACAAAACCTTACGGCCACCTTCACTAGAAACTCAGTCTTCTATGGGGATAGCTTCTGCAGAGCCTGGGAACCTTCTCCCATCACCAGCTTTTTTTTCTCGTCTTCACCTCCACCCCCCTCCCCCACCCTAAAAAAAAAAAAAAAGTCCTCAATTTGCAAGTTAGAAGGATGATTGGAACCTCTGCATTTCACTCCCCCTGCACCAAACCTAAGCAGCTTCCTGAGCGAAGTTATCCTCATGGGATAACACCAAGTTATACGAAGTTCTACTTGGGGAGTTTGCTCTGTCTTTTGACTCTCTGTAAATAGCTGTAGGAATTACCACTCAGCTTTACCAATATCTTTCAGACATGAATAATTACTCCTTTCACAGATCACTTTCTTTCTCCAGTGGTGTACTAGAAGCTATATTGCGTACAAGATCTCTCAGCAAATGTAATCATTTGGTGTATTCTTACCATTTATTTTATTTTAGATCCTGAGGATTTGGTTCAACTACAGCTTAGCAATTTATCAAATTAAGGCTAAGGCTATAAACTTCTAAATTAATAAAAAGCTTCATGACCTTCCTGGTTCCAGAGCACTCTCTTCCACACAAACTTTAACATCTCATACAGGCTGAGTTCATTAGCCCCTCTATCAGTGAGAACACTTCCATGAATACTGCTAGCAATTTGTCCTTCCAACCAGCTACCTATTTTCATTAAAATTAGAGGAATGCAAAGTCCTGGTGGGAAAAGCAACTGACTGAAGAAATATGCAAAACCAGGAGGGGAGATAGAAGGTAAGAGCATGACCATGAAATCCTCATTTTCCTTGGAATCACAGTTATCCAAAATCTTATCATTGGAAGTTGAACAGTTAGTGAGGAAATCTCATTTGCCTTACCAGTATTTATTGTAATTTCATATTATGGATGGGTTGTTTCAAGAGCCATTGTGGATTTGGGGTGCACCCCCACTCCTATTCTCTTGGTCACCTCCTTACATGTATGAATGGCTCCCTCGGGGCTTTATATCGACAGAATTTCTGAGTATTTTACCACATAAAAATTATTCTGTAGTTCACAAAATAAAACTGCTAAAGAGTGATCACTCTTGTGGGAACAAAAGAAAAGACCATGCCCTGAATATCAAAAGCATTCCTAGGAAGTTGTATATTAATATTGTCCATCACTCCTGTGCCAACTTGGTAGCTTTTTTTAAACAGCAAAAAATTAACTGGGAGACTTTTAGTAGGTCTTCCTAGATAGTTTAGAGTATCCACACTTTTTTAAACAGCTTGCTTTTTCCAATGTAAAGGAAGAAAGCAAACACAAACCCACTCTGTTCCGATTTCCATATCAATTTACCAATTTACACGTACTGAAAAATGTATTTTCCTGACAGAATGACAGGGCTACCTGCCAATACCAGTATCAAATGAATCTCCTTCCTTGGGGAGAGGAGCTTTCTGACCTGGAACTATGCTTGTACTCAACCTCTTGGCAGTATTGCCCATTAACCAGGAGCATGTCCCCATGTATGGAATAGCAGCTGCAGCATTAGGATGAAATGCAAGAGCTTTTGCTGTAACTGAGACTTTCTGGATAAAATTACACCTCATCTATCTACTCGTCTATCAGAACCAGAATTACCTTAGTAGATACAACATCGATATTTAAAAATGATGGATAATATTTATAACTAGATAGATAGCTGTGGATCTAACAGATAGATGGACCAGATACAAATTTTATCCAGAAAGTACATTACATTTACAATTTACATTCTTTGCCCTAAGCATCCAATATTTGAATATTTTTAATCTATCATTTGAGCTACCTGTTCAAGCTACCGATACTTTCCTGAATCTTTAACTTCAGCTGCAAATATTACCACAGCACAAGTATAGTAAGTGTTCTTTATTCTTAAGAATTCTTTATAGGCCCTAGCATGTAATACTGAGTCTCACTATATTTAAAATGCATGAATGCCCACGTTTCTTTTATTTGCTGCAAAATCCAGCGTAGGGTTTGATACATGAAGAACGGTTAGTTGCAAATAATTCATATCTTGCATTTTGGACACCATGTCCATTATTTTTTGAAGATATACATGAGAAAATAACCGTCAGCTAATAAATCTGTTGATTTATACTAAAACCTGTCAGTTTAAAATCTGTGAATGGAACTTACTATTAGAAAAGTCGAGCCTAGACACAAAAAACCTCTACTAGAAACGCACATACTGGAAGCATTACATAAAAGATAGCTAAACCAGCCAAACAGCTCATTGGAACTCTCCCCTGCAGCTAAAGCAATATAAATTGTGCTTTGATGCTAGCAAAAGCTGTTGGGGTTTTTTTTTGGCAGGGGCAAGTAACAAACCTGTGCTGCCCTGAGCAAAGCGTGCCGTGGGGCAAGCGCGTTCGCTTGACGCTGAGGTACCTGCCGTGGCCGCCCCTCATCCGCCGCAGCGCTCGGCCGGCGGCATGCCTCCCGGAGCAGGGGAGCGCCACATCCTTGCCCAAGCTCGCGTGCCTGGCAGCCACTGCGAGGTGAGGGGCAGCGGTAAGTGTGCAAGGCCGGGATGACGTGCCACATGGCCCGCAGCACTCACCTCTGCGTCACAGCCGGTGGGGGCCGGGAGCGCTGGGCCTGGCGCAGGGGGCCACGGTGGGGCCACCGCGCGCTTACCTGGGCTGGTGGGCTCCCCATGGCGGGCAAGATGGCGACAGCACACAGAACCCAGTTTGGGTGGCAGACCCGTCAGCTGACAAACACGCTCACAGCTTGTTGTTGCTGCTGAAATAACCTGAGGGACACATATAATTTATAGAGGTGCTGAGCTCCACCCTCTGCCTCCTGTGTGGAGGAGTGCCTGCCTACATCTGAGAGGGAGAGCTGCGGCGGCAGAGGTGAGGGAAAGCTGCCGGTAACACACCTTCATGTGCTTCCTCGTTCATTACTGACCCGACGTTGTCCAGCCAGGTTCTCGGGTGGACTCAGAAAGTCCCTTCTCTTCCATCTAGCCAGTCCGTAGCTGAATTTTCAGTAGCTTTTAAGGTCTTCCACAAAATACTTCACAAACAAACAAACAAAGGGAGGGGATAAAAAATTCTCATCAATTAAAATTTCTGGTGGGAGACCGACCCACTTCTGAACACTCTTTTCAACTCTTGTTTTAAAAGATTGGGAATCTTTCTGCCAGCTAGTAAATCAAGCCTCCTTACTTTGAAGTACCTGCTGGATGATTACCTGGCCAATGCAGAGGTGTGGGTGAAATGGAAATAAATATTGGTGGGGAGAGAGAAAGCCACACACCTTCTGGGCTTTCCCCCTCTACACACTTCTTATAAAAAGATGGCCACGTGATTCCCATCCTATTCCCCCATCAGCTCGCTGGTGACAGTGGTGGGTCCCAAGGCATCCTCTGGAGATGGCACAGGCATGGCTCCCTCCACCTCTCCCATCCTACTGTGAGGTGCCAACAGACAACCCACAGGGTGCCTGTCAGGACATTACTCCAGGCAATCTGTTCTGGCTGTACTTACCATTTCCCATTGGATGTCATGCAGACCCAGGTTTGGAAAAGCCCTGGAGGCCACCATCAGTTTGCAGTAAGAAACATCCTCACTGGGAGACAGTAACAATCAGATAGGACCAAGCCTCACTAAACAAGCAGTAGACACACTGATGGAAAGGGAGAGCTTCAAGAGTTGTTTTTCATTTAATAGTACTTAGGAGTCTGGCTTTTGCAAAGAGAAGAAAAAAAATGAGATAATAACTGTTTAGGAAAACAGGTTTACCTGAGAACTTTGGCATTATACTTTTCCTGAAACTCAAGATGCACACTGTGGACCACCTTAAAACACTTTTTAAAGCATTCTGCACAAAAAAAAACTGTTACCAGTTGAAAGTCAGTTCTAGTCAGATGTTCCTGGGCTTATGCAAGTGACAACCAACTGCTCAAACTGACATTTCACAAAGACTCTGTTGTGGCTGGCAATGCAGCCACCATGCTGGTGGTGAGGGCTGGAGGCAGGCTCATCCAGCAGGGTGACAACTTGAGGGCTTGGTTAGGTTGCCATCTTTGAAATACTGAAAAGAAAGATCTCTCATATAAAGGTCTGCTGTGTATGTGCAGCAAACCAAAGGGCAGCAACAGAACTCCCAGAAAAAGTAAGGCAAACTCACCAGAAAGCAATCTGGGGTTCAGAGCTATTAACCATGCAAGACTCATGCTCCTGCAGTGACATTGTTATGACTGCCTCACTTGGGCATTTCTGCAGAGGCAGTCAAGACTGCAGTGCAAGCGTTCCTCTCCATGCCTCCTTGGTCAGAGGAGTCCACAACATCCCATTTCCAGAGATAAGGAAAAAAAAAAGGCAGCGAAAGCGGGGGGTTCGGGTGGGGGGTGGGAGGAAGCTCTTTATTCAGAGTTGAATTTGGGTTTTCCTCCTTTATATTGCTGTTGCAGCTTTGATCACAGGTTCTGTTGCTGCAGTGAACTGGGAGATCAAAATAGTAGGCTGACAAATTCACCTCCTAAAGAGGAGGCAAATGGAAAGAAAGCCAGAGAAAAATAAACTCCACTCAAAGAGAGGTGTATCTGCCTGGAAACAGGCCAACACATTAAATACAGAACAACTGCAGCAGGGAGACCCGGTTCGTAATGGAACAGGAAAGAAGGGAAAAAAAGCTCCCGGAATGTCTTCAAATCAAGGTGCAAAAGTTATTTTGGAGAGCTATGGAACAAAGTTTTCCAATAGCCCCTCCAAGAAGTTAATGTTTCCAACAAATCAGTGCAGCCAAAATACATAAAACATTTAGTGTTGCTTGTCAACAAGCATGCTGACACATACCACATCCATTTCCTCGTGGACGTGAGGGAGATGGGCTACGTGATATCAGGCCTTACTACAGACACCAAACATGTACAGCACAGGGACAGCAAGACAAAATAAGTCAACTCATAAGGAAGGAAGGACAAGCTAAAGGGTTAAATTTAAAGCAAAGAGGGCACAGTACAATGCATTAGTGAACTAGCTCAATAGTAGGCAATATTTTCAAGGAGGTACAGAAAGTCACCCCACTTCCCTCTTTAGAAGGAGGACATAGTCATGCCAGGCTCATACCAGTGGAGTTAAATTCAAAAAATGCAATACTGTACCTGTGGTTTCAGTTTGTAAAAGGCTGTTCAGGAAACAGAGGGATTCTAGAAGGATTTTGTGGGTTAATTAAGCTGGTCTTGTTCCACTCTTATGACTGAGTCTTATTTCTTTTCTGAATTAACATGAAGAAAGTACTTTGAGATAACCTATGAGGGGAGAAAATAGATTAAACGACATATTAAATTACACTACCTGTTGGCACTTGGATAATGCACATGTGAAACAGGATCAGAATGGAAGGAATGCAAGCCCATGCTGCTACCAGTGCACAAGAAACAAAAGTTAATTAATACAGCGTTCAGCTTCATACAACATACCCGGTGGGCTGCTCGCTAGCAGCCCCTTGCAAGAAGATACTCAGAGTCACAGCTGAGCTGCCAGATCATAGAATCATTTCAGTTGCAAAAGACCTTTAAGATCATCAAGTCCAAGACACCAAGCAGGAGAGTGCTTGTAGCTCTAAATGGCTGTGATTTGGGTGATCCTGCTGCTGGCGTAAACTTAAAAGCTAGCTGGGACAGAATTTATAAAAAGTACTGAAGACTCATTTAGTGGATGGAGTTCATTATTTACCCCTGCAACAGCACAACAAAATTTCAAACACACATCTCAGCTTTGATGTACAAAAAACTGACCTCAGTGAAGCACTTCAAATCTTCATCGTCCTTCCTTGCTTGATCCTAACAGCTTCATGTGCAAAGACAGCAATTACTGGAACGCTCTCCTATACATATAAATCGCCTGTGATTTTGTTTGAGAACATTAGTTTATTCATCCCATGAAAGCTGTTAAGTAGAAGTAAGTGATAGATCTCCCTAGGGCTAGATGCAGCCACGCCGTTGAGGAGATGGAGGTGGAAGGCAGCGCAATTTTGCAGAGAATTCTAGTTACGCCAGACAGCGACAATGGGAGATGACGCTTGCTTTCTCTTTGCCTCATAAATCAGTTTGTACTTTGTTAAGCTTGGTGTCTAGGTCATAAAAATGATAGTAATCTGAGAAAATAATTGTCTCTAGTAAAATTCAAACAATTTTCAAAATGTTCCCAGAAATTGGGCAAAAAAGTAATTTTTTCCCCTAGCTCATCCCCCAGTTTTTTCTCCCCATATTTGAGTTATTTAACCACTGTAAAAAATAAGCCAGACAACTTTATTAAAACATATCTCTGTTTTTCAATTGAACATTGCCATGTGGAACTAGAAGCTATAAAGCAAAGTTTCAGCAAAGTCAGATTTAGGGACCTTTCAAAACTGAAACATTTAATTTTGAAATAAAAGCTTTCTACTTTTTCACTGCCTGCCCCCTCCCCACTTCTTTTTGAGCAAAACACCACAGCTAATTTGAAACTGAGATCCCTGAATGTTTTCCAAACAACCATTTTCAGCACACCTGATGTTAATCAGAACAAAACACCGAGTTGTCTGTCTGAGTAGCAGTCAGGCATTTGTAAATGAACCCTCCTGCTGGCTGTCAAGATCTAAACCTGTTTCAGAAAAGTAAAAGGTGCTATATCCTCTTACCTATCTCCTGAACCACTGCATTCTTAAACAGAGATTATCATACAGTAAAGCCAGTATCACTGCCTCTTTTTCCTGGCCAGAATAAGAGAGCTACTGATTTCCTTAGGTACTCTGCAGGTGTGGTTGCAAATACGGCAAGATAGCGATCTCTGCAGCTTCAATGTGGGAGGAAGCTGCTTATTACTTACATACCTGGGGTATCTGAGGACAAGAGTGTTATCTGTCCAAGACACGTCAATGTAAAGCCACAAGTTAGAACCCTGCATTTATGTTTAGAAATTGTTCTTTTATTTTAAACCAAGTGATTGCAGAGTATCTAATTGAGATAATTGAGTAAGATATTTCGATGTCATTCCACTCAAGCCAGTTTCTGAAACCTTTATCTTCAGATCTTACTCAAATATTCCGACACTGATGTCAGTATGAAATTGCTTGAGTAAAGACCTCAGAAGAGTTGGGTAAGCATTACACTTCACCACTTGTCTGACAGGAAGACTTGACTTATGGGTATGGTATTTAGCTTCAAATTATCAAGAGAAGGGTTTCTTAGTTGCCACCAACCTCTTTATTTTTTTAACAGTCACTTTTTTTGAATTGAGAGAGCAACTTGTCTTTTCTTATTGTTTCTCACTCTCTATGACTAAGTTCTTCGGGGCAAGATCTACCAAAGAAATGTTTGCTACTGAATGTTATTATACTGGGTGAGAGTAATTAAAAAACAAATGTTACTGTGACTTTAAGACACACGTAGCAGAATTTCCTTTCAACCCTGTTGCTGTATCGAATCCTCTTTCGGCCCTTAATGTGTTTTTATTCAAGGTTCTACCTTTACCTAAACACAGCTCTTACATTGGCTTAGAAGGGGACAAAAGATATATAAGGATTTATTTCAGATACTATGCAAGTCATTAAGGGTTCAATTCATTTATTCCTGGCAATTACTTCTCCTCTAGGTAGCCCTCCAAAATTAACAAGACTATAAACAGTAGTGGATATCCTCACTATGTTATTATCACAGTATAGTTAACCAGTAGGCTTTTTAATAAAGCTAGCATCAGCCAACCTATGTCCTAGTTTAAGTCATCTAGATGA
>JAVJGJ010000060.1:72733069-72750277 GCA_035590215.1 Microhierax caerulescens | reverse complement strand
TAGATGACTTCAGTGAAGCATGAATGTAAGAAAAGCACTTATCTGAGCATAGAGACAAGGCAAAGAAATACAGAAACAGCCAATTCAGGGTGATCTGAGCACATCCATGAGTATCGCCAGTATCTTTGGAAATACCTGCAAAGCATGCCTTTGTAGCAGCTGTGCTAACCACAAAGAAGTGAATACTGGCACAGAATCCTTGGTAAACATCTGAAAATGCTCAAGTCTTTAAAACATCTGAGGGTGAAGTTCCATATTGCAGCAAAATTCATCTAAGGGCTAGTTGCCACTAAAAGAGAAGGTCTTGCTCCCACCCTGGTCCCAAGCTTGGAGCGTCCTGCCCGACCCAGCAGTATTGGCTCTGCCACTCTGCTGGCCAAATGCTAAACTTGTTTGAGGAGATGAAGCAACAGAAAATTACTCTTTTCCTTTTTCTGACAAATTTCCAGGACTGCCCTTCTTTAGTGGCATGTAGCCATTACCTCAGCTTACTACAACAAACTCACCTCAAGTTCAGTAGTGGGAATGTGAGCATGGGCAAATGGCACTGTCCATAAGACCTGCCTAAAGCATCAAGACTCACAGGGAAGTAAGTATCAGAGGTGGGAAAGACATTAGATGATTCAGTGCACATCCCTGCAGGTGGATCATTGCAGTTCATTGTCCCCAGTACCAGAAAGCCATGGGGCTTTTCACTACCTCTTTGTATGGTTCTTCTAAGGTTATTGCAAGATTTTCAAGACAGAAAACTGATTTTCCCCCTTCCTTCACTTATGTTCATCATTGTATCTTTTTTTTTTAAATAAAAAAATCTCTAGACATCAACCAAATTATAGGAACAATTTTAAACAGAATAACCAGAATCTGACTTATCCTTATTGACAAACTATGAGCCTTGCAAGCTTATTTACAGCAATTAAGAACCCTATGACTCACTCCTGGTGGATTATAACTTCTGACAGTAAAAGACTACTTCATTAGGGCTTCATGAGCTCTACAGAGTCATGAGGATTTTAATAGAAAAGCTCCTTCTGCATTGATACATATTCTATAGAAAAAATTTCTGACAAAAAAAAATTTCTTGATTAGATATGTGTCTGTTCTTCTAGTGCACTTGCATCATTCTTGCGACAAAAAGAAGTCAGAAAATTCTCCTCATAGTGCAACCAGGAATTCACCTTGCTGACAGCACGCTCCGCTTTCTCCTGGCCACATGAAAGCAGCTTTCTGTCACCTGCTCCCCTTAACACAGTGTAGAAGGCAGACAAGTGTGAGCAGACAGCCTGGCACATGAAACACACCGAGCGTCTCAGCTGGTCTCAGGAAAGCTACTCTAACCTGTGCCAAGGCAGAGTCAGCCCTGGAGCCTGATGCTATCTCTGAATGTCTCTATGCATGCATATTAGGTCAGTTTTCATTTTTCTGTTTCAGCAGCATGTAAAACATAACACTTGATCACAATTTTAAATGCCTTCATTCTAATAGAAAACTGATTTTTCACAGGCACAGATCTTTTTTAACCTCTTAATTCATATAATACTTCTGAAGCTCCTAAGATTTTTGCGCCACACTTCTTGAAACATGAGAACCCACAACAGAAACTCGTATCAAAGCAAACAAATGTATGGCTGTCAGCGTGTCGGTGAACTAGGGCGCTTTTAACTTTGGGCCTCCAGCATTCATGGTTTATGTGGCAGGTGAGACATGATATGGCCACCAAGCCAGAAAATTTTTGTGTAGGTCATGAGAGGCATTGAGTCTGTTCAGAGAGGAACATTAAAAATAAGCCACCTACACCGACTCCTCTACCAGGGGATCCAGATATATGTGCCAGGGGTCCCAAATTAAGTCTCCTGCGCCTAGCCAGGGAGGGTCCAGGCTGGAGGAGATGCTTTTACTCAGAGACTCTGGCTTCTAGGGGTAGCGATCTAATGGAAGACTAGATATCAGATGGTGACTTCTCCCACAAATACCTCCAGGAATCAAACCTCAGCCTGGCAATGCAGCAGAGCTCCAACCTGTAATGGTGTCATCTCCGCAACACACACGATTTGAACTCTGCAATCTCTCCCCTTGCAATAGATATGTTGCAAAGCGGTGGAGACCCTTGCCTTGCATGATTCAAATCCACTAATTGCTGGTCTTCCCTGCTGTGTACTCACACACATACCACACGCATTTGTCAGCCAAGTAGTAGCAAGCAAGCTGTGAACTGCAAAAAGGTAAAATGACACATGACTTGCACCAGTGTTGGGAACTGGAACATTCATCTCACAGAGGAAATCATGATGGCACACCTCCCCTCAACCCTTCCCAGAAAGGTTTCACTCACATCTCTAAGAAAGACTTTTAAATATTTCTGGGCTGATGCCTCAGTTCACAGGCCAGGACCTTGCCTGTGTAGCCGCTGTGATGCCACATGGGTGCTAGCCAGTCACCTGGGCAAGCGAGGAGCTTCAAAGCTAAGAGATCTAGGAAGCTGTAAGCAAAGGAATTGGCCAGCAGCTGAAGGACATCTAATGGGCAGCTTGTTCAACTGCTGACCAGCCTAGGGGGTAGCCCGTGGTGACTGAGAGAAGCCAGCAGTGTCATGGCATCACAGAATGGTGGGTAGCCAGTGGAACAGGCCAGGTGGGTCCGCAAGGTTTACGACAGCATGACAACTTTCCAAGCAGGTTTTCATGAAGCTGGAGAACCAGCCAACCCAGCAATACAGAACCCAATCAACATTTTCAAAAGAAGAAGTATTGCATCAGAAAACTTATGATCAACTCTATTCATCAGACATCACTTCCTCATGTATGCTAAAACTGGAAATGGGAAGTGCCTGACTGTTAACACACCTGATGTTTCTTCCTCCTCCTCAGACCTGATACACAGATGGCTGACAACACAGACAGATATGTGGAGCACAGAATGCCTTGTGCAACAACTGCATGGTCCTGCTTACAGAAAAGAAGGGGAGAGAGGAAATGAGAACTAAACTAGTAACGTATCCCCTGCTCTGTTTGAATAACTCCTTGGCTCTGTTATAAACTCTCTGCGCATCATCGGCAAGTTAGCAAACAATTTGTAGTGTGAAATGAAAGTAGCAACAGCCAGTTAGCCTGAGATAAAGGAAACTGAGGCACCTCAGAGGAAAGAAACTAGAAACACAAACAAAAATCATCATGATTCTATTGTTATAGATTATGGCTGGCCCTTCCTCCAAATAATTATCATTTGAAAACATTCCTTTTAGACACCCTCCATTTATGAGCCCAAACATTGTTTACTGACACTGTCAATGTTCAAAGAAATTTAGTGTATTCTTCACTGTGCCCCTGTCATGGGAGACATCATTTTACACATGGTCCAGGGAGCACCAAAACATCCAGTAGCTATAGCATGGGTCAGAAACGCGTCCCACCCTCTGAATTCATACTTGAGGACACATCTTGTTCCACATAAGACAATGACTAGCCTTATGTGGCTCTGAACCAAATTAAATTATTACAGATGCAGCTAAATGCTGCTCACTTGTCCCCAGCAAAAAAAAATCCTTCAACTCTATAGGGAATAACCTGGGAGTCAGAAAGTTAATTAATAGTTTCACTCGGCACCAGGGACAGTCTGTAAGAAGAACTGAGCAGGGCAACACAATTTTCATTGAACGTACTCATATACTAGGAAGTCTATATTAATAACTTCAACAATATATTACAGTATCCACTGCAAAACCAAGAATCAAGGAATCAAAGATACTGTAAAGCTATTTGGTGCTCTCCTAAATGGGAACAGATCTTAATAGCTGTCTATTAACAACTCCTTCTATAGCTAACATTTTGAAAGAATTGTACAGAGGAACCCAAGCCAATCCATTTAAGCTTCTAGAGATAGGAACACCTGTTTGATTTCTTAATTCTATTTCAGCTGTGACCATCCAAGCTTCACTTCATTCTGAATACACAGTCACAACTATTATGCGGCCTGTCTGTGTCAGGACAGTGTCTAACACGAAACGCAACAACAGAACGTCTCTGAGTCTTTACTGCTACCTGCGTGGTGCCAAGCACGAGTAAATTCCTCATCTCTTACACTACACCTCCTGTCCCTCACCATGCCAGATTACAGAGGGAACTAGTCCAAGTTCAGCCAGTCAAACACCAATCTACAGCAAAATTCTGAAAGTTCATAGTTGTCTGTTTGCTTCTGGAAAAACACGTGCTGAAAAGATTCAGAGACATCTTCCTGATCTGCAGCTACTGGCAATCCATTAGTAGGTTTTGTGGTGAGGCAATACCAGCTTTTCTGCTACTCATTTAGCAGTTAACCTCATGCATTTAAAAAATAAAAAGCTTTGATCCTCTCAGGCACTTGCACATGTTCCTCTCAGGAACAGTCTAACTGATACTAACAGGACAGTCCACAGTTAAAACACCACCTCAAGTACACAAGCGTTCGATGCATTGGAGGACAACTGAACAACAAACAAAAGAATATGCACAAAACATTAGCCCAGCGTCCCCTCTCTGTTCCCCAGGAAAACAAAACATATCACATTTTATTACAGGCTTAATTATTGTTTAACTCCTGTCCTTTTACTTCTACTTTCTTATTTGCGTTGGTGTTCATGTGGGTGTTCATGTGATCTATTTAGATTGCAGGTTTTTTTCTGTGCATGCTTACCTGGGAACTTTTATGACTTTTAGCAAAATGGAGCTCACTTCTCTGCAGACTTTTGCCACAGTACCATGAATGACAATAAATTCTATTTCTGATCCTTGAAACCTGTGTTATAGCTAAGCTATGTATTTTCCCTCCCACACACCTTCCTTTCATGCTGTGACCCCTGACTTTTCTCAGCCTCCACACCATGTTTCCCTCCCACATGATAGCTAAATTTAAATCATGGCTGGATGAGACTGTAGCTCAGACATTACAAACTTGATTCAGGAATTACTGAGAAAAATGCATGCATTGTGTAGGTCAGACTAAATAACCATAGCTGGATTTAGCTTTAAAAATCTCTTTTTCTTCCATGCATCAAGCTTTTCTTTACATCTCAGACATATACTAGAAGCCTGTAGTTGACAAATATCCATAGGCAGTGGTGGTCTATGCGCTTTAAAAAAAGGTTCACATGAAGGCACCAGCTTCTCCCATTATTTCAAGGAGACTCGCCCTGTACTGTAGTCTAACAGCACTAGAAACTAAATGCCTTTGGCACTGATGCGTGGCGTTCCTCTTCCAACAAATATGGAGTAACAGAGCTTCCCAGAAATACGTTGCACAGGACAACATATAAAAGCTGCCTCAGAAGGAGCCTTGGTTCCAGAGCCTGAGGGTCATAAAATCACAAGGGGAGGAAACACATCCTTCTCCTCCTTCACACCTTTAGTTCCTGGGCAAACATTTTGAAGACAGTTCCTAGGGACAAATTGTGAGGGATTTCCTCAGCCATTTCTTATTCGTTTTCCTATATTAGAGGCACCAGCCCATCATTTGCATCTCATCTGTGTCAGTGGGTTTCAGCCTTTCCTGTTTATAGTTATACACCATCATGGCAGCAGTGCCATCAGGGTAATTATAGTTGTGAGAGAACTTCCTTGAACACTACCAAGAGACATTTAGTGTCTAGATAATGAGGTCAGCAATTACCAAGATCTGTGGAACAAGGACAAATTGTTTTGGCAATGTGCCTGGTTCACTCCCAAGTTTGCCTGTACCACCTCCTCCTGCGGTAGACCCCACCGGCTTCCCTGCATTACTGTTCAGTGCTGCTTTCTGCTTCAGGCTCTTCCTCCCCCAGGAGGAACCATGTCATGGTCTTCCCTCTGCAGAAGCTCCGTGCTATGGGCCACCACCAGCACAGAGGCCAACGAGGAATCCTTCCAGAGAAGATACCTACAGAACCAACAGTGAGGGGGAAAGGGGAGGAATCATAGGCCAAAATCATATTCAGGTTAAGTGTTCCTAAATAAACATCACCGAAGGTACTTCTAAGCTGTTGTTACATTGCAAGTAACTAGGGGAAACACAACTTAACCTGCCACTCACAAACGTGTTCCAGTCTTCCGAGACCCCGTGTGCTGTTGCTGTCTCTTCAAGGCTGGCACATGCTCCAGGGCATCTCTGCTCTACTCCAGCCTGTGAGACCTGACAGGCCAAGTTTTATTCAGCGCTTAGTCTCATGTCCCGTTCAAGGCCAGACTAACACAGCCATTTCCTCATTCATACCACTGCACCAAAATTCATACTTAGGCACCAGAATTCTCGGAGCTCTGCTTTGTAGACCTAATAACTCTAAATATGGCTTGACTGTGCACTTCAGTAGAAGACACAGCCATCAAAACAGGTATATTACAAGCAAATTCCTGGTCAGAAAAAAAACCCAGCAGCAAAACTATCACAAAGAAACACGCATCTTAGAACAGCACTGTTGTTCTCAGCAGCTATGCAGAGAGTAACCTTCATACAAAGCAGGACAGCTGACTTAGGAAAAGCATTGCAACTACCTAATGTCCTAGCAATCAAAACAAAGCTCCTTGCACTCTACATGGCTGGTAAGTCATTGCCAGACATTTACCCCTCCTATAAAATCCTAATCTAACCTACACAGGCTATCAGGATGTCAGCATAAGGCCTGCTACTCTAGGCTCACTTACCATTTTACAGAAGAAACAGCACACACCAACACATATTACTGCACAGAGACTTTGCAGCCTTTCAATACGCCCTGAGCTAGATCTCATCTTCTTGGCTAAGGCTCATACTGTACCTGTACACAACTGTTTCTCCTAGTGTTGCTACAGCTGGACATTACGAAACTCCTTAAACACTCAATACATCAGCTTTTGGCACAGCTCTCTTGAGCAGGTGTGCTGTGCAAAGCATTCCTCAGGACTAGCAGGGATTAAATGGCATTTTGTGGGTCCCAGGAGCTGCAGTTTATATTGCTCTGAGCTCCATAAGGCCAAGTTTCCCCTGCTCTGCAGAGCCAAAGGTTATTGTGCATTCAGATAGACAAAGGCAGAAGGAGAAGGGCTGCGACTAGCGTAGCATGAGGCCAGCACCACTGAGTTTGTAAATCTCTGACTTGCAACAATTTCAGATAAAGCTCTCTATATAAGGATGCTCCAAAATGCAGATATTTAGACAACAAGCACTTCTGGGCTAAAAACTTTTCTGAAATATTCAAGGAAAGCATAAAAAGCTGGGAAACAGATGCTTTGCATAAAATATCTTCCTAAAACATTCCTAACAGCAAAGCTTCCATGACCTTGCCATTTTTGCTCAAGTGCCTCCCCCGGTATCACATGGTTGGGATACTTTGAAAACTTGGAATTCTAAAGGCTTAGCTAGAGGTTTTGCTGCCTTAAGACACAGTGACACCATGCGGCAAATTGCTCAGCCCGGAGGCGACATGCTGATGGTAAGGGCAGCGCACAAGGCTCTCCGCCCGCCCCCCATCGACTTTAGCCTGGGGATGCTCCAACGCGACTATATTGACTAGTGAGAGTAAACTCGGTAGAACAGTTGTCACCTGAACAGGTATACAAACCAAAGCCAACGACCACAGCACAGTTCACACATGTGCCAAAATGCCACATTCACTTGGTAGATGCAAACAACTAGTAGAACTATGATTGTATGTTCTTTTCAAAAAAAGTGCACCTGGAAGATGCACCTAACCATCTGGGGTTTAACTCTGCAGTAATACCACAAAAAATTGCAATTAATTTTGAAAATTTATAGATTTTTGTCTTGTTCTCATGGCTTGTTTTCCTTCCAAGTATATGCAGATACTTTCCTTAGAAATATCCGTAAAAATAAATGGAGGTATTCAAATTCACAAGTGGGGATATCACTGCCAGAAACGTTCTTGGTAGCTGTTATCCGCATTATATAACATGGAGACTGATGTGATGAATCATCTCTTCCAAACACGGGGGGGGGGTTTCCAAATCAAGTACTGCACATTGAAAGGGTACAGCTCACGGCAAATGGCAAGAATGGCAGATTTCTTTGAAAGAGACCTGAAGACAGGCAGGCAAACAGGCAGATGACAACTGAATACAGATTACTTATCCCTCAAGCAGAGAGAAATACATTAAATAAGCTCTTCACAGAGAATATAGTGACTCAGTCCCACTATCAAAAAAAAAAAAAAATGTTGAGTAAGGAATGTGTATTTTGAGGCAGGGCGCATAATATCTTGCTCTCGAGCAGAAAGTAAGGGAAAATATAACAAACATGACTCTCAGTTGCATAGGCTTTGCAGTCAGTCTTCCAAAATTATTACTTTTTTTATTGATTAGATAACATGCTGATGTGATTTTTTTGCTCAGTGTTGAGCTCCAGCTAGGTAATTTATTTCAACACTATTACAGTGCATCTGAATTTAAATTGAATAGGTTAGTTTAAAAAGTGATGTAACAGGATTTTCACCCACACATGTATTAATTTCACCTATATACATAGTAGTTTAGGGCCTGAGAAGCACCAGCTAGTTAGATGCAGAACCTTGCAATTGCACAAAACAGAAGTTTGGGGTGAGGAAAATTAATGACCTGATCCCTCAACTTTTGTCACCCTGACTAGTGAGATTGTGCTGCCATCTTGCGACCTGCAAATTTTACTTGGCTCCAGCAACAGCAATCTTTCTGCTAGACTGGGAGGGGAGCGCACATGTCCCCGTGGTATACAGCAATTGCAGTGAGCATGCTTTGAGCAGCCGAGCCTTCTAGTATATTAACACCCTGATTTTCTCTCCTCAGCTTTCTTACCTGTGACTTACAAGATGCGCCCTTCAACACCACTGCCATTGCTAATGGAAGTGCTGTCACAGACAGGCTTGCGTAGGGACTGGAGGCAGCCCTGCAGAGGGGTGAAACCCATAGTTTAAAGGGGTAAGGTTTTGTAATAAAGGCTACAGAACGTCCCCCTGCTGCCCAAAGAGTCATCCATGCTGGAAAGCAAAACACACACCAAGGCAGCATACACTACAAAAAGGCATACTCTTTACAGCAAGGGAGGAGAATAATTTAAGTGATCATACAGTTTTGCACATTGATGCTAAAATTTTCCTCTACATCTTCCCGAGTGTAAAGCTTGTATATTTATGGTAGAATTTTTCTTGCTTGAAAAAAGTCAACAACAACTGTGTTACGGTTGGCTGTATTCTGAGTCTAAATGGGGTTGTTCCATCTCATCAAATTAAATACAACAGCTGTATGTCAAAGTGGTTATGCTGTTCCCCTGAAACAATACAGACTTCAGTTGCAGTGACTGCGTTTCGGAATAGCCGAGAAAAGCTTAGTATGACTGCAATCACATGGGAAAGCAAGCTGGGAACCCCTGTGCTAGCAACCCCACGTTCCTGCCTCATACCTCATCTATACGTGCTTCTGTCAGTGCTCACTCCCAAGACACTTCAGAAGTGAAGACATAGGATCAAACCTCGAAACCCTGACAACGTGAAACACATGTGCAAGGAAGGGACAGGGACACACCAGGCAAGCAGGCTGCAGAGCTCTGAGCAAACAAGGTCACTGCTCTGAGCTCAGATGACTGCTTGGGAGAGCCCACAGAAGGTGTGCGTAGCCTCAACACCCCGGACTGGAGACAAATCAGCAGTCCTTCATAGCCAAAGCCTCGACCACCATTACAGACCCAAATCAAAGTATTTTCTCTCTAATCCTTGTATGCCAAAGTAAACCAAAGCATCCTGCATTTAGACTCCCCATTAGAGTTTCCAGAACAATACTGTATTTTCACCTGGATGTGGCACAGCGGAGTGAGGGTTCCCAGCTAGCAGCTGAAGGTTATGTTTGCCTGTTCCCTGGTTTTGAGGAGGCTAATTGCATTGCACCGCATATATATGCATATAAATGGAACCTCAAAGCCTGTGGCAGGGGGGACTTTATACTTCCACGTAACACTAAAATATTCAGGGCAATACACAGCCAGCTGAATCAACTCTGAGACTTAGCAGTCTATTTCAACAATCATAGCAACAACTGTTATTACTGCGGCAGTGCAAAGCTCTGGGCAGATTTACAGCTAACCCATTTGCAAGGTCAAGAAGAGAAGAGGAACAGTGCGGAGTCACGTGGCTACGGTCCCTCAGCGAGTCTGCGACAGCCGCCGCAGACCTCCTCCACACCAGCACGCGCTCCTTCAGAGGACAAGGAAGGCGTTTCCAACATTCCTGACAGCAAAGCAATTTGTCAGGGGAGACATTTGGTAGAGTCACGTCAGGAGGAGAGTCCTTGACACAGTGCAGCAAGCCAGCAGTGGCCCAGCTGACACGGCACAGCACGGTGCCGGTGAGACGCCGCAGTTGCACGGCTCGTGTGCCCGAGCGCCAGGAGAGTGCAAGGGCCAGGGCCAACTGCAAATTCTAGACCTACGGCATGAGATGCAGCTGGGGCAGCCGAGCCTTCGGAAAAGGCTCAGAAAAGATGCATGTACTGTTGTTTCTGCAACTATAAATGCTTTTTACTCTGGAGAGCCACCTTCTGATACCCTTTTCAGAGCTGTAAGTGAACTCCAGTTCTCATTACCAACTGCTACAGCTCCTTTGCAAAAACACAATATACTATTTAAGCAAGCAGTAGAAGAATTAAATCACCTCCTGTCAAATCTTATCTTTAATATGCTGTATCCAAGTGAGAGAACAGAGTTCATTCTTTTCCCTTCCTTTCCAGCAAGGGCCAACTGATATAATGAAATAAGCAGCATCAGCTGGACATCATTTCAAGTCTCCTGCCATGAAAATCAGATCTTGATAACTATCTGGGGAACAAACATTCCAGCACATAGCTGGAGCTAATATACTAATATATATATATATGTAAGTATAAATACGCTTCTGCCAACCTTTACCTGTCCCCTTATCTTTCATTACCATCTCTTTTACAGCTACCTTCTTCCACAGCTAAGAAAGTATTTACTCTTTCTGCTGGGTTTGGATGAAGCATTCTCTTGAGCAAAATGTCAGCTGAAGGCAACGTACCAGTGAAACTCCAAAGCAGCCAGCCTTCAGACTACACCCAGAATGGTTTCAATGGCCAACATTACACCTAATCTCTGCACAGAGAAACGCTCCAGCCTCAGTCCATAAGACTCCACTGCTCCATTACTGACTTCATACCTATCCAGTAAATCATGATTCTAGAATACAGAAACGGGAAAAAAATAAAATAAATCAATCTCTGTACTCACTCGTCATTCGTTTCCATAAGATGCTGATCACTCTAGCACCAATCTAAATTTGTGAATGTGTAAAATCCCGTTGATTTCATTTGGAAGCTTTTCAGGATGTTTGACAACTGGTCTCATAGTAGCCTCATGGTCAAAAATCCTGGAGACTGTTCAGGACTCCACCAGGTGAGCTGAAACAAGAAGTCTTTAGAGTAGACAGATACTGCTAAAGAGACCCTTCCTTTCCTTTTGAAAGGGTAGAAGACCTACTTATGACAGTAGAAGGTATTCTGCTGTCAGAAAACCTCTATGAATCCAGACTGACGTTCAGGGATTGCTGGTGTTTTTTCTGGGATGGTGGTAAGCCAAGGATGCCTTGGACATCCACGGCTGGCAAGGACATATCCTCTCTCTCAGGCAAACTTAATCCAGATGTGGAAACAAACGGTCACATATTAATGATAAAGGTAAGAAAGGGTCCTGCTTCCCTTCAGGAATCCTTGCCATGGCAGTGTTTGCATCTCCAGAGTCTTAAAAGCCCAGCTCCATGCGTACAGATCTGGTTTATGTGTATAAAAGCCACCTCTGCAATAAGAGTTTGTGCTGGGCCTGATATTTCTTCCTCATCTCACAACAAGGGCTTAAGAGATACCATAAGCACTGACTGAGCCCCTCCACCCTGAAGAAAATACTGTCTTTAAATCTTTCTAATATGTAATTGTCACAGCACTATCCAAAGTAGCTGGCTGCAACAGGGCTTTTACCACCCCATACCAGGTTAACTTCAGTAAGTAGTTCCCAAGCCCTTCCCCAGCACAGCCATCAATCCCCCACCTGGTTTCAACAGTTCATCTACTGTGCGTGCTGTTTCTTCATCCTCTACAGGCCAGGCCACCTGCTTCTGGCCTCTGCTACATCTGGATTCTCTCTTCATCCGGGCTCCTCTTCCAGCCAGCCTCTCCTCATCTGGGCCCCCTTCTCCCAGAGCCTCTCCTTGTCCCTCCTAGCTCTGGGGTGCTCTCTCTTTCTCTCACCTCCCTCTGCTTCTTCCAGGTCTCTCTTCATCCAGTGCCCCACTTCCCTACCCCTCAGAGCTATTTAACTGCTCAGCAGGAACCAGCCACAGCTGCACCTTATCCACACCAGCCAACCCACCTGCCCTGAAGCCAGCCCACAGCTGTATGTTATCAGTGCTAATTAACCCAGCTTCAGTCCTCTACATGTAATCTCCTCTCTATTACAGTAATACACCAGGCTCTTCCTTCCCTGATGCAGTCTGGTCCCACAACAGACTCAGCTGCAGCCCAAACTGCCAGTGAGAGTGGCACAGAGAGCTGAGCCCACGCCACCATTAACTGAAGCATGTGGCAGATTGAGAGCCTGCTAATTGGACTGGAGCCTGAGACCTGATAATGCCTTTCCTTTCAACCTACTTCATCATCATAAACCGATCACCTGTATTACAATAAGAGATACAGAACTTGGTTTATGAACTTCGTCAACAATGAAAGCTCAAAATAAAGCTGGCATTTTTCTTACCGGAGACTTGAGGAAAGAAAGACAAGCAGAATTCAGAAAACCTAACAGGCTAAAATAGGAGGAGAACAAAACAAAGGAGCAAGGACAAAGGAGGGGTGCACAGCAGAAGCTGAGGCTTCTAGCTGCCCTGGAGGCAACCACAGCAGAACAGGTCAGGGCTCACAGCTCTCCCCTGGAAGCAGCAGTAGGTGCCTGCTGTGCCCACAGAGGTCAGAGCTGAGGGTGCTGCAGAGCTGCCAACCACGCAGACAATGTCGTGCGATCCAAGATCATCAAAAGCGTCTCTTGTTTCAATGAAACATTTTTCAGATGATAATGGCTTTTGAGAAAGCAGAGCTTTTCTTTTTCTGCTGAACTCTGTTTGGGGGTGTGTGACCTGATGCTATCCCTTTCAGAGGCAGGAAAAGACTGAAAACACGCTTTCAGTTTTTACATTTTTTTAAATGAAAACCTAAAACACATGAAGAAAAAACCCACAGAGATAAAAGCATTCCTGATTGTCTCCACACAGAACGTTGCAGTGCAGAACTGGGGACCTCAGCAGAACCACCACCCTTACAGGCCACAGACACTCACCTGCTCCCAGAATGACATTCGTTATACCGTCACCTTCCAGCCAGGCTCTCCTCGACTCCCTCATCTCTGCATGCGGTGACACACAGGAAAATCACTCCCTATTTTTTGTGTGTAGCAGGAGGCTCTGTCACCTCGTAAGGAGAATTTGCATCATTCTACAGACAGAATAACAGGAAAGCAGCTGAGACACGCACAGGCATTTGTCAAGGCAAGACTGTGTGTACAACGATGTAGCCTGAGCAGCTGGCTCGGAAGTCATAAAAGAAATGTGCTTTACTATATGAGTGCTAGATGAAGTGACCCTGTTGCCAAACTTGGCTAAGAGCTGGAACAGCCGCAGAGCTTGCATAGGATTTATGAGACTAACCTCTGGATTCTTTCCTGAGCCCCAGGAAATTGCATTCCTTTGAGGTCTGGACTTAAGTCCATCGATAATGCAAAATGATGCTTTTCTGCAGGCGAAGAAAAGCAAAGTAGGTGCACTGGAAAGCCAAATAGCCTTATGTGGAGAACTGAAAGGAATGGAGAAGGATAATAAATACTCTCTTAAAAAATTCTACTCCCCTTTCAACCCAGAGGAAAGGAGAGCTTGTACGTGCAAAGGACAGGAAGCAAGTGACTCCTCTATGTTCTTACAAATTCAAGCTATTTTTGCTAAATTTATGAATTGAAAGATAGAGTAGTACTACCTGCCCCAGGCCATTGTCAGCTGGTGTGTGGTGTCTGTTACGTGGCTCATCAGGCAGACACAAAAAATGAAAATGCCCAGAAAGCAACCAGAACCAGCAGAAAGTGAAGTGGCGAGAGAAGACCGCTCTGGCCTGGGGATGACTGACCTCCCTCTGCTGAGGCACTACCAGGCACTCGCACCTCCCAGGACCAAAGCTTGCTCTCAGGCCTCAGAAGACGACGAGGCCACGTAAGGAGATGCATGGGGTTGGCTTTGCCCAAGCAGTTCTTATGCTGGTGGACAGTGGTTCTTAGGCTATGCAAAATGCATTCAGTAGCCAGAGACAACTGAAAAAAAAGAAAAAGGTTAACGCTTATCTCTGGTCTTCCTTCCCCCTCTTATGGGCGTAATATTCCATATGAACCAGGGGAAACGCAGGCAGGGTGCAGCATGAGCCATGGACCCTAAGGAAGCTGAAATACTAAAAGACTAACTTCACATTATACGATGCGTAACGTAACGGTTGATAAAAGAAAGCTTTCACCTCGTGAAAAAATATGGAGATTTCAAAACTGGTTGTTCTAATGTGGAATCAAACCCAAGACTTTCTTCTGAGCCCACCACAACCACCCATGTACCAATAACCAACACCCTGCTGGTTGGAACCCTAGTCTGGGAAGTGGGAGAACCTAACCAAGCACAGCCGAGACACAGGTCTCAGCCTCATAATCCCCAACGGAGAGCCCCAACTTGTACTTCAACGGCTATTTCAAGGAGAGTTGTGCCACCTTTCTTTAAGAGGATAAAACAGATTTATGCAACTAAGTGCTAGCCTTTTCCCCAGTAGGAGAAAAAGATTATTTTAAAAAATATCTTTCTCACCTCGGGACTCTCTGGCAGTTAAGAGAGCAAAGGACCATGCTATTTTCAATTCTGATTAGTGACTGAAAAATCAGTGTGGAATCAACAAGCAATGAACTAAGTAGAATTTGTTCCTTGGCTTCTACGTTGACCTCAAAGTGAGAGATCTTGAGAAAATTTCTACAACCTGTCACTAGAGCCTCAGTGATGGAAAGCAGTTATTACCTCTTCATAAAAGCATTAGTTGTCAGCGTCCCAAGACAATAACTGTACTAACAATAACTGATTGCAAAGCCACTCAGTTATGAAAGTATACAAATTACAGATGTCAGTGACTTGTTTCCAAGAAGGTATTGTGTGCTGTGGCAGCCACTGATACTGTCATTCATTGCCTTACAGAGGAAAATCGACTCACTTTGTGACTGAGCAGTTAGCATCTCGTAACCATGCTCGTGCTGCTAACCCCGGAGCAGGCAGCCCATGCTGAACGCTCACCCGCGGCCCTGCATGGGGAAGCCAGCCATCTGGTCGGGACCTGGGCCGTCTTGCTCCCTCTTGCAGATGTAAGTCTTCTGGCAGAAGGACACTTCTGCTGGGGACCCTACTTTCTACAAAGAACATACAAGTAATGACAAACCAGATTATTTTATCTTCTTTCTCCTTTTCTTTCCACTCTCCATTCCTCCCCTCCTTCCAACACACATTTATTATTATTCCAACACCCATCCTCAAACACATACGCACTCACGTACTTCCTTTTATGAAGGGGGGAAATTTAAGAATCGGTACTCCTTGAATGCACTTTCTTTTCTTTTTTTTTTTCCTTTAGAAATGAGCAATTTATACCTCTGATTTAGTTGATTTTTTATTTTGCCTAGCTGAGTTATGATTCTGATTTTGGGTATTGCACATACTGAAATTCCACTGCATGTACTGGACTAGAGTGAAACATTTCTACATATTTTCCTATTGAAAAGTAGAAACTAGTAAAAAAACCCCACTTGTGAGACAGTAGCAGGCAACATGGCTTGTAAGAGATTCCTTCTAAAAAGCCACCGTGTTTCAGCTGCACAGTATTTTCTTCCACAGAGCCCAAGGATGATGATACAATGTTGATGATAAGAATTACTGGAAATCATTTGCAAAGCGTAGGACACAATATATCAATGACTACAGGCTGAAGGCATTGACCTTTCACTGATTGCAAGAACTATGAACAAACCTCTGAAGCGACAGACTGAGAAGGATAAGAAGTTGTACAGAAGCTGTGCAGGAATATTGCCATGGCAATCATAATCACATTTTTTATGGTCACATTTTGTGTGTATACTTGGATGGTAAGGGTGACCTGGAACTGGAACGGCCTGGGTCACGGCCAGCGAGACAGAAGCAAGACTGTGCAAGAGGTAGAGAAAAAAGAGAAAGCAGACATCGTGCCCTCAGGTGATGTACAGCCAGCCATAGAAAGAACAAGATTCCTGGGAGGCAGGAAAGTGCCCGTTGCTGATCCACATGGAGCCCAGGGCTCAGCTTTACAGGGAGTGCTGTGCAGACTGCCAGGGAAGCAGCAAGTGCTGGGCTGTTCCAGCAACTGGATGTGATGCTTCTACCGAAAAGTACAGACCACTGACCTCTTCCCCTTCCGTTACAGCAGCAGTGATGCCGTCAGGTATCAAAGCAGTCTTCCTGCATCAAGAAGATGAGTGTCTCTGATCCAAAATGATCCAAAGATGGGAGGATGGCTGGAGCCAAGGCTCTGTGCAGCCAACACCTAGGCTAGAAAAATTAATCCACGTTGAGTTAGTGCTTGGTGTGTGAGGATGTCAGACTGACACTATCCAGGGACAGATCCTGCAGATGGCACAGGCTTATTTGATTCAAAATGTCTCACTGAATTCATAGCATATTAGAATGACAGTGGCGCGTTTGAACTTTCTTTTCTAATTGAAGGCAGAAAAATGCAGGACATCTCCCTTCAACTGTCTGGCCAGCTTGTCTCCTATCTGATACTCATATTTCACTATTTTCCCTTCAGTACCAAATCCTTTACTGTTTTGGGACCAGATCCCTTGTAAACAGTGGCAGCCCACAATGAGCCACCAAGCAGTCACCTCGCTGTATATGGAAATGGGCCATAATTTAGAATCAGCCGTACTAGTTATGACAAACATAACTAGTAACCCTGCTAGAGTTACTCAGTTACCTTGGTTTGGCATGTGGCCACACTGACCCTGAAAGGCACAGTATCGCTCGCCCTGCTTCTCCTGATAACCCCATGCATGCTCCTGCTCCTTCCTTCTCTGATCCAGCTGAACATTTTAATCTTGTTTTGTGCTGGTTTGGGGGGGGGGGGGGGGTTTGGGTTTTTTTACCCC
>JAVJGJ010000060.1:72701358-72714423 GCA_035590215.1 Microhierax caerulescens | reverse complement strand
GGCCCCGCCCCCCGGCCCGGCCCCGGGCAGCGAGCGGCGCGTCTCGGTACCGAACGGTCACGTTTATTGAAACGGTTTAAGACACGGGAGTACAAATGGATACAAAGTTAAAAACAGCTCCGGGGGAGCCTCACAGTGCAAAACAACCCCAACGAACGATCTTAGTAATTTCTTTCCAAATAATAATAATAAAAAAAAGAGACATTTTAAAGGATTATTAACCTAAAGCCAAAAGTATAAAACCGCACATTTATAAATAAAGCAGGAGAGTTTGGTTTTTTTTTTAATTTTTTGTTCATTTTACACGGGTGCGCGGCCGGGGGGGGCTCTGTCCGCACACACGAGTTTCCCGAGGGTGCTTAAATACCTGTATTTCTGCGTTTGGTTTTTTTTCCCTTATATATAATTATATACATATTCTTTCTTCTAAAAAGCCCCAAGTTTGTACATTTCTGCTCCTGGAAAGAAGCATCCCGGACTCCTCGGCACGGCCTGCCAGCCTGGGGGCTGGGAGGGTGCAGGGCTCGGGCCATCGCCGGGGGGTCCCTCGGGAAGGGGGGGACAACCTGAGAGGGGATGAGAGAGCCCCCGGGGTCAGAGCCACCCGCTGTCCGGGGCACGGGGTGTACTGGCCGCCCCCAGGCCTGGCTCTGCCCACTGCACCAAGCCGGGGGGGGGCCCACGGGGAAAGCAACGCTATTTACAGGACAGTAACGAACCAACAACAGCAACAAACCAAAGCCAACAGCTGCTCTCGTTTCCACCAGGAATGCCGGGGTGGCAGGGGGGTAGGTAGGCCCACATGACGATCCAGGCGTTCTGCGAAGCGCAGAGCCCAGCCTCATGCAGGCAGCCCAGCAAGGAGCTCGGGCCCCTTCGCCCTGCCAGCTGCTGCCCAGGGACCCCCACCCCCGGCACCCAGGGCCGCCCAGGGACCCCCACCCCTGCAGCACCCCGCGCAGCTACGTTCCCCATCCTCTGCAAATGGTGACTTCTAGGAACATTTCCTACTGCCAGCAATAGGAAGTTAGCAGGGAATCGAGCCGGAGCAGTCTCAAACAACAAAGAGCAACACAGCCTCCTCGGCAGCAAACCTGTGGCACCAGCACCTCTTCCCCCGGGCCTCTGCTACTCGCCTCCCCACAGCCAGGCCTCGGCCAAACAGCGCACAACTTCGCCATTTCAGAAAAAACACACTCTCAGAGGACAGCAAGCGAAGAAACAAGAGGCCCAACAGGCCCTGTTTAAACACAAATACATTCCAATTCCTTCCACAATTAGAGATCACGATCTCAGGCCGAATGCTACTTTCCCCAAGCCTTTCTGCACTGTATTTTCACAGGCGTTGGCCAAACGGTGTTCCTCAGGCCAAGGCCATCTCTACCTCTACTCTGTTTTCCTGCGTGTCCTACACATACTATTCTAATTTATTTTAAACTACACAACCATCTTCCAGCTGATCTACTTGCCCAACATTTCTCTCACCATCATTCTGATCAGATTTTACCTCTGGTTTCCCATACACGGCTGCGACCCCACACAAAATCCATTCCAGGAAGCAAAACCCGCTTGGATCAGCCTAAAAATCAGATTTGCTTCATGCTACTCATTTCCAAGGAGCTTTGTTTCATACCACCACACCAGCAGTTGTTGCTCTTTAATGGGAATTCCATTCTCGCCACTGGCTCTTCTGTATGGCCTCTGACCCTTTTTTGTCACTATCTCAAGTTTAAATAACAAAATGGAGTAAGATTGCACAGGGAAGTAGTATAAAGGGCCCTCAACCCGTTATCACTGGTACCAAAAGATACCTGGGCTGAAGGGACTGCTATTTTACCTGAGTGTCTTGGGGCCCCAGTACAGCAAGAAATGTCCCACGTACTAGGACTATGTTCACAGTCTGAAAGTGGAGGAACTAATCACCTCAAAAGCTAGCTTGACCCATGCTAGCTCCATCACAGACCCAACATGACTGCCATCGCACATTCCACTCGCGGCACCTCCAGCACACCGTTTCACTCAAGGAACCTGCCAGAAATTTGCCCTCTGGTTTTCAACACACCTGCCCTTGCAAAACCTGTCTGTGCAAGAGAAGCTGCCCACGGGACCGCGCACACCGGCTGACTGCACCGTGCAACGCCGAGACAGGACCAGGAAATAATGTTTTTGAGGTTTCAGTACAAGCCCACAGAAGGAAGGGTTAGCAAGGACATCTGAAACGTGATTAGGCAAATTTAAATTACAGGCAGAAGCAGCCCAAAAGCTCTCAAAGTGCTCCCCATACTGCCAGCTCTCCAAAAGCACTGGGCACAGCAGCCATCACCCAGCAAACCCGCCGGGGGAGAGCGAGAACTGCAGATCATTCAGCCCTGGAGTTATTCGGAAGAAACAGGTCATCCTACACCAGTCTGGCCAGCCCTGCAGAAAAAAGGCTGCACTGCAGCTCTCCCGTCACAGGAAGGCAGACACGCCAGCAGACCGCATTTCCAAGTGCCACAGGGTTTCTGAGAGATGACGGCCCGGACAGCAAAACGAAAGAAAACTGCTTCATGCCTGTAACCTGTGGTGCCAAGTGATGCAGCCGGGCTGCCTTCTGAGTGACTCCCACAGATGCTAGCAGGCTCTCTCCCACCGAAAGCTTGTTGCTTGCGCTAGTTTTATAAACTGGAATTACATTGCTCTGCCTTAAATTTAATACAAGACTGACTGGCGATGGAGGAAGAAGTAAAGCATTTTTGTGGGATCTGTCCCTGTTGTGGAGAGGAGGGGGGAGTAAAGGGGAAGGTGCTGAAGAATTTAATCGGTTTGAATTTTTTTTTTCCCTTTAGCTTATCATTAACCAAAAAAACATTGCTGGACAGCATTAACCCACAACAAACACAAGTTAGCAGGGGCTTAAAGAAGCTCCGCGGGGTGAGGAGAGTATTAGAACACACAAATGCAAGGGAAGATCTCCTGTTTCTCAGACCAGAAATTCATGGAAAGCCAAGAAGGCTGGGGGCAGGGGAAATGGTGGTAACCACATCCCAAAATATCTTTTCTAAGTTCTTGGGAAACCATTTTCTGCAGGCAGCTGAAATAGCTTTACATAAGGTAGGAGGATCCCAGCTTTCTTGGGAAATATTCTGATTTCCTGGAAAAGGAGGAAGACGACATTTTCCTATCACAGCGAAATGAATAAATGACAGGGATGAGCTATTGCACTGAAGATCTCTCCAATCCAGAGTTATGCTGTAAGAGATGGAAAGCAGCTTTTCCATGTCGCTTCTCAACAAATAAATAATCACCCTGGATTTCCCAGTCACGATAACACTGAAGTCAAAATCCAATTCCTAATCATGAAAGGTGGCCGAAACAAACTTTGATGTTTGCACCTAAACCCCATTTTTAAAATGTCTGCAGAAACCCCAGTCTAAAGTATCAATGTAACATCAAATTCCAGATAACAATACCATTACTGAATTCATTAAGTAATCTCCAAAGCATGGTCCAAGGGTTGCAGAGCCTTCCCCGGCAGCAAATGCAGATAAACCAGTGTGGGAACTGTCTTGAGACGAGAAAAGCAGACAAGGTTGTCATGACAACAGTAGGATTACTTCAGGTGACAAAACTAAGGCAGGAAAAGAAAGAACAGCAAGACAAGATTTAAGCAGAAAACAGTTCATTAATTGCACAGACACTCCAGCCTGTCTCCCTGTTGGGGGTTTATAATACAAAGATTGTTTCTCGCTGGGATATGGCAAAGGGATTGACAGTTTTTGTTAAAGGACAAAGAAAATAGTCACAAATGTGACATAGAGCAACAGTCAGAAAAATAAATTAATAAATAAACCCATTAAAAGTCTGCTTCTTGATTCTCATGAAGCCTTAGAGAAGGGATTGGCTTCACTTGGACTCTGTTTTTAGTCAGCAGTTCAGAATTTCTTAGATAAACCAGATTTTAGGTACCAAACATCCTGACCTCCTGGCTATGAAGAAATTTCAAGGCAATTTCTCCAAACTCCTCTTTTCAAGGTTTTGTCTAGAGACAGGAAGTTGAAGATCACTGGGGAAAAAATACTAAAACTGTGGCCAGCACATTGCTAAGAATTCGAGCAAGTCAGTTGAAATCAATTTGTAAAGGTCTCCCCACCAGCCCCAGAGCACTGCGATGACAGCATCGGCTTGAAGCTCTCCCTGTGGTCCTCTTCCTGGGATTACTTCTGTGTATTCACAAACACCGGAAAGCCACCCCCCTTAGAGTTTTTTGTCCATGCGTCGCTCCACAGCTTGCAGCAATAGCTCCGAGTACTGTTCCAGCAAAGCTAGCGTCTGCTCATCTCCCAGACTCTTGGGGCTCGGTAGCTTGGCACCACTTCCTTCATTCAGCGGGCTGGTGGCATCTTGTGGCTTCGCCAGTGCCTCCTTAAGCTTTGGAAGCTCTTCCTCATCCTTCAGAGAGTCCAATTCTTTCTTCATTGAGGAGAAGGTTTCTGTCAGGAGGCCTGCTATTTTGTCTTTGTCAGCAGAAGACTCTGTATCATTTAGTACCTGAAAATACAGAGAGGGGGGAAAAAAAACCAAAATGCACTGGGGTTTAGGTGGAGCACCAAGTAAGCACTTTCAGCCCTTTAGGCAAGTGAAGCCACGAAGATCTGCAGACCACTCAAGTGTCCTTCTCTTAAACATTCGAGACTGCAATTTAGTCATACAGCAGGGCATGCTTCCAACACTGCTAGCACGCAAAATCCAGCAGCATTGCTCCAAGAGGACAGAGATGGGAAGCACATTTTCGGGCAGTGCTCCCCTTACAGGGGGCCTAAGGAGGTGTGATGTGTGATCCCAGGTGCAGCGCAGGGCCACAGTCTCCTTTTTGTCCTGCCTGCCAGCTGCAGGTCACAGGAACCCAGCAAGGTCAGAGCATTAATGCTAGCTCTAGGGCCAGAGCTGCAGAGGACCACATGGCAGAAGCTCCCTGCGGAAGGTTCCGGCTCACTACAGGAGACTCGACAGACCAAGGCTAAGCAAAGAGATGAAGAGCTGTCACATTGCTCTGCACGTAACTCTGCTCTGGCAGCGAGAGGGACAGGCGAGTGGTTGCACATTCCCTCTCACAGCTGGATTCCCATGGTATCTCACATTTGTTAATCCTTTTCCCCAGCATCAAAGACAGAGAACAGATGGGGATACTAAAACTTAAAGCTCCCCTAATATTTCCTATCTCTGAAATGCTGTATAAATAACAACTAATTCCCTAATACCCCTTTGAAAAAGAGAGTACTGTTCAGTTTACACATAGGCTAAACAGACTGAGAAGTTAAATTGGTAAGTTCAGAGTACCGTAGCAAGCCACTGGGAAAATCTAAAAGCTGGAAATCAGGAGCTCCTGCCTTCCCAGTATGAGCTCAAGGTGCAGTACAGGGGACAACCAGGCAGCTCATGTCACTGAACACCCCCCATCAAGAGAATGCCTCGAGGCAGCAGGCACACACATTCGATGCTCGATGCTCGATGCTCGCAGGGGGTAAAGCCAACCTGCTGTAAGGGAGCCAGTGTGTGAGGTCACTCACCATGCGGTAAAGGTGAATGGCTTTGCGCATGCTGTCCTGGAGCTCGGACACCACGTGCTCGCACTGCTCTACGCTGATGCACGATTCTGGAGGGGAGAAAAAACAAAACCCCAGACTAAGGCACTGACACACTCCGACATCCATGATCTCACAATTGAGTAAGAAAACAGTTTTTAAAATATGTATTTCAAACACCACATGTACATGCTTCTTATTCCTTATTCAATTTTCAGGACTGGTTTGAGCCAATCATTAAAGAGGCAAGTTCTACGTGAGCTTCCTTTCTTACTACCCAGAGATGCTGCTTGTTTCGAACATTGCTGTTTTTCCAGTCTTTAGCCTCTCCAAAGTCAGCAATGGTTTTTCTCAGATTGCACATTTTTGTTACGGTCAGATTACCCGTGCCATTCTCAATTATAATTAAAAGTCGAAGTTTGAATGAAGTGGTAAAAGGGACTAATCTGAACAGCCTCTAATTTATCCTCCACCTTGCCAGAAATCTAGACAGTCCTCCTCGTGTATCCTTCTGCACAGTGTGCAACCAGGCACTGAGGATGAAGGATTATATTGAATTATTACAGCGTTCTCTAGCGAGGACTGAGGTCCAGAGGAGTGCTGACAAGCCACCTCAATCACAACAGAATCGCATTTTTGAGTTCCCCAGGATATGCACTGCTGACGCACCATAACTTGACAATGAAAAACAAAAGCAAACAACTGAAGCACACCCTCCTGCCTGCCCCCACCAGGTATTATCTCCAAAGCGTCAGAGTTGAAGGCCCGCAATGTTTTAATAAAATCCACGCTTTCATGAGTTAAACATAGACCATGAACAAAGACATAGGTACACACACACACACACACACACACACAGAGAATCTGCAGTTATCTTCAATTTGCAAAGGCCATTCGACTTCCTTTAGTTACCTAAAACCAAAACTTGGTCACGTTAGCACTATTATTTCTGCAATTCTAAGAACACCATCTTTGACAGGCTGGAGGGGACCTTAGCTAATTCCATGAATACATCTAGATGATGTATAAACAAATACAGCTAGAAAAACATTTATACATAAACAAACACATCTAGAAGAACAAAGGGGCACAAACAAATCCTTCCATCTGCACTTTTTGTTCCCAAATCACCCAGCCTTGTAGAGTTTCAGCACAGTGGGCTTCAGTGCAGCCCAAGATTCATGGTTGTTGTTTTTTTTCCCCACCCACCCCCTTTTCCTTTTTTTTGTTTTTGTTTTAAACACAGCTGTTTCTTCACATGATTGTTTCTGGATTTCTCCTCTGATCATGCTTTTTTATGCTGGTCTCCAGCTCTGTGAGCTGCCAGTCTGGAGAAAGGTCATGAACATGACATAAATGCTTGAGTAACAGGCATTGTCCACCTCTCAGGTGTGCAGAGCAGAGCTCTTCGGAAACCAGCAGAGAACATTAAACACAGCAACAGTATGAAGCACATCTACAGCATTTTAACTGTAGATGTCAAAATGCTTTAACAAAGACAATTCTCTTTGTCCAGCAGCTACTTACAGCAGCTGTTATGCAGGCAGGAAAATGGAAGGACAGAAAACTTAATTGGAAACCCAGTCACAGAGCGAGGCAGAAGCAGAACAGGTCTCTGTCAACCCTACAGTTCTAATCAACTGCTGCACCATGATCCACAGAAGCCACAGTAAATTGTTCACAGCTATAGCCAACTTGGATCTAAACAGCTTTTCCAGCATGTACTACTAAAAATTTGGGAAACATGGTCTGAAAGAAGCTGAAGTCTGACAGCTGTCTGCTGAGAACAAAGAATTAAAATCGGTGATCCACTGTGCTAAATCGTTCTAATTCGCTACAGGATGCTACTAAATATTCTGTCAGGGTATGCTATGTATTGGAAGCTGCTTAGAAAAAACCAAAATTTAAAAAAAATAAATCACTGCTGCAAAAAAAATTGTTTTCTCTGCACTGTCTATGCTAATTCTGCAAACAAAAACTCCTAGCAACTGACCAAAACCCACGTGATATGTAGCTTGATTCCCAAGTCTAGAAGAGAAAACTCAGCCTAACCAGTACAGACGACTGGGCTGTTACTCCTCTGCTGTGGAGTGTGATTCCACAGCTCCTGGCTGCATCTGCTGCTGGAGGAAACCTCACTCCGTGGAGGGGAGGGTCTGAAAGTTTTAGACATGCTCACTGTTCTACCCTGTGGTGTAAGAACAGCAGGTCCCTCAGACACGTTTGCTGTTTTACATAAGAGTGCTTCAATCTTAGGACGTTTCATCCTTCTAGAAGTGCAAAAAGAAAAATAACAGCGCATCAAAACCGGATTATCCTTCTGCAATGGCACAGAAATATTGAGCTTAACCACTGCAATGCATGGCGAAGCAGCCTGCCACCACAGAAGGTAATCCATCGGAGGATTGCAGAGGCACCCCTTCTCAGACAGAATCAGAGCGAAAGGGATAAACACCGCGCACTGCATAGGCCCCTGAAGGTACGAGGTATCAGTGTGGTGGTGAACATCCAGCTTCCTACTGCACGTCTCGGCTGGCTGTTTCAGGAAGGCGTATTTCCTTTCAGGTTGTGACACAAAAGAAAAACCTCTCTGGAGGTTTTAGTCCTACAGAAGATGCTGTGGAAGTAAACTCTGTCTTCCCTGCCACTGGAGGTCTTCCTGCCTTGGAGGGCAGGATTTTTGTTTCAGTTTGAAGTTACCCAATAATTTCCCCCCTAAACCAGGGTCTGTAAAAGACCCAAGAGCTGTTTTCAGCAGGTAGAACAGTTTCCCACCTCGTACCTTTTTCTCCAAGCTAGAGATAATTCAAATATTAATCCATGCTCTTTATGCTCCAACCCAAAGGCCTGCACATGCACTGCACGGCAGTTTGCAAATGTGCTCAAAGCAGAGCGAGAGCAGCACAGAGACTTTCTCGCTCTCATGGGCGGCTACAGCAAGGAACTCACCTTGGTCAAGCCTCATCTCACATGAGAAAATTGGATGCAAACCCTCTGGACCCTGCACACCTGCACATTCACAAAATAAAGCCGGAGCTGCCTGGCGTAACTTCACGATTATGCGTGCTTGCTAGGTTCAGCGAGCACGCGTTGGCCTGCACCTTCCTCTGCTGGTCAGACACGCTCCGAGGCAGCACAGGGGACGTGACCGACACGCGCACCGAGATCCAGCGCATCAGCTTTAGCATTGGCCAGAAAGGGGGCTGAGCCCATACGGGTGGTGTGTGACTGCACACATGAGAACGCTGAAGTCTACGAAACGTTCAGCTAAAAAGGACCTTCAGACATGAGACCCAGAGAACATGGAAATTAAAGACTGAGAAAAAGATGTCAGGTTGAAAAAGTGTCTCACCATTGAGGGGATGGCTTATGGAACGAGACAGGTGCAGACAGGACGAGACAGGCCAGAAGCTGGACGTAAAGAAATGTGATGGGATCGTGAGGCGGTTCACAAAGACAGGAGACAGAAGGGGGAAGAGAAGAGATGGGTATCCATGCACACCTGAGACCTGTGCCGAGGCAGCTATAGATGAAGGAGACCTCGGCCTGACGGGGTCTAGTGGGCACAGTCCGGGCTGGCTGTCTAGCACACAGGCGATGCCGGCGGTCCTCTCCCTGCACCTGGGCAGCGTGCCCTCGGGACACCTGAGGTGCTGGCCCTCTGGCAGCTCCCTCGGCTTTGCGTTAGTGACCCCCTGCTCATCCTGGCAGCCTGTCCTTGCGACTGGACTCTCCGCTGGGCTCTCCTTAGCGAGTCCTGCTGGGATCTCTCTACCAGGAACCGGAGACCCAGCGGTTTGATTTTCCTGCTTGGAGGCTCGGACCTCAGGAAAAGAGGGTTTCTTTCTACAGGCCCCAGCAGGTGACTGCGGAGACTGTGGCTCAAGCAGGGCTTTTGTTTTGGTAGTGGGTGAGAAGGAGGCCAGCGTGGGTCTATCAGGCAATGGCTTGGGAATGTCAAGAATCAGATGTGCTCGGTTTGACGATGCCAACTTGCTGTGGAAGGACTTGGGCGATGAGCAGTTTACAACTGGCTGAAGTGCTGGCTTCACTGGAACATTTTCTTTCACTGGTAGCTTAATCTTCTCGGCATCTGCTGTGGAACTAAACTGTGTCTTCTCTGCCACTGGAGGGCTAGTCCTCCCGTCAGTCAGCATTTCGGTGGAGTAACCAAGGTACAGATTTTCCCCTACAGATATGCTCCTTGACATCTTAGCCCGGAAGCTGGTTGTGGGGTTCATGTAGGACTTTGGTTTTGCAGCCCTGACATCTTTGGCCAGCAGAGCACCAGATCCATCCATCTTCAACATACTGGCTGATAACACCCTGCAATTGTTAGGTCTGGGATCCTTCTCAACCACCAAAAGAGTCTGAGGACGCTGCTTGGCAGAGGGTATCACTCCAGGACCCTTATCTGTGAAAATTAAACAGACAAACATACCAAAAATAGACAAGAGCCTGCAGTGAATTCCAAAACCGGCAAGTCACAGAGCTGCTCCGGCCCGTTGTGCCTCAGCTCAGCCCCTGGGAGAGCTGCACAGAACCACTACTTCAGGTGAGTATCACTGAGCCTCAGAGGCTTCCTTTTTTGCCCATCCCTCGCCCTGCTCACAAGCTGCTGCTCGCCTGACAAGAGAGACTTGCTCTTAAAGCGTATGGCCAGAGGACCTCGGACCACCGTGACTGTTAACTGAGAGGCCGGAGGAAGAGGAAGCAGGCAAAAACTTACGTATGATGTTGCGGTGATTAGGTTTATTTTTTTAAGAAACAAACTGAGTGCTTATTGATCATTCATGAGTTGATTGCTGCAAAAATGGAGTTCTTTCACACAGAGGGCATGGATACAGTCAGCTCCCTGTTGCATCCTCCTTCCCTCTTTCCTCCCCACCCTGGGGAGCTTCTGTCTTGGCCTGGAGCAACCACCCACAGCGAGAGAGAATTTCTTTGCAAACAGTTCATGTCACCCTAGGCATTGCTCCTCCCACAGCTGCTCGACAAATATCGGAGACTGATAATCACGAGATCAACATTTGCATTACAAATTAAAAACGTCTTCCCTTGACAGGCTAAGAGTTAGAAGATAGGCAAAGCACGTAGCTCAGAACGCAGAAAGACATTAGCTTAATTTAAAGTCTACTCAAGCTCAAATCTCCCCGTTTCATTCTCAGGTTTATACTATCACTCCAGCCTGTGTCCTTACCCTCATGAACGAGGTCATGAACTGACTGGGCCTTTCTCATCATGGCATTCACAGGGCCTTCTGCAAAGGATGCGGTAACCCGTCCAGGAGCCATACCAGTTCTGCTGGCCTCCAAAGCCGATTTGCGCCTTTTGTGGATATTGACAGCCCGATTTGAATTTACACTCTCCAGGAGCTGGCTGCTCTCCAATGCATCACCAGGATGGTTGCTGCCATTTTTCAACAGGTCTGGTGTAAACTGACTGGTCTGGGTCGGTGGCTCGGTGGGCTTTGAATCCAGTATTAGATTTGATGAAGAGAGTGACAATCGTCTAGACAACACGATAAAGAAATCCCAGTTAAAAAAATTAAGTATGTTGCCCTGCACAAACAGGCATAGGCATTGAGCCAGTTTCTCTGGGATACAGCGCCCTTCCCTATCTGGATTTTTTTTAACATCAGAAATGCCCTAGAATGTTACCGCTTCATTCTATGCAGCCCTGGAAGCACTGGTCTTCAGGCATTTGACCTTGGGCTGCATGACCACAAACAGCATTGGGTCACTGTTTCCAGGGAGCATGCTGCAAAAGGTGAAGGCAAAAGAGAAGGAAAAATTCCAGGCAGAGGGAAGACTGGGCAAAGTCAGGTCGGGTCTCTTCTCTCAGCTCACCTGACTAACAACAAAATCTTTTCAATTCTACGACACCCTACGAGAAAGCGATTACGCTTTGCTAACATTATGAACTAGGAAAGGGGATCAGTACCGTCAAGAGGAAAGCCTAATTGCCTCCTCCTCTCTACCTCAAACAAGCACAGTGGGCTTCCTTCGGAAAGCAGGCAGCTGTCAGTCTGGCATACTGGAACAGCTGAACACATTAAAAGCCCAGAGGTTTTTATAACCTAACACTACCTTTCTTGTTACATATCTTTA
Source organism: Microhierax caerulescens (assembly GCA_035590215.1). Taxonomy (NCBI): domain Eukaryota; kingdom Metazoa; phylum Chordata; class Aves; order Falconiformes; family Falconidae; genus Microhierax; species Microhierax caerulescens. The sequence continues at coordinate 72,702,749 of JAVJGJ010000060.1, read as the reverse complement.
GATCACCAGTGAATTCCTTCCCTCACCACTGTAGCTCTCTGGAAGCCTACACAATAGCTAACCACTGGCTTTCCTCCCAAACATACAGTCCCAAAGTGAAACAGACTAAGAGGCACTCCTGACAGCGGCTGAATACAGTGATGACAAAAAAAATTTCCCTAACATGGTATTTAAACACAGCTGGTGAACCATAGAAGATGCACTCAAATCCGCTCAGTCCTATACAATGAAAATGAATTTGAGCTAAGATTTCAGGTTGTCATTTTAGAGAAATACGGGAGTCTCTTGTTTTAAACATTTATGAACCAAATCGATGCAAGTGTTCTCCCCATTTTTTCTTCCTTTTTTTTTTAATTTTTTTTTTTATTTATATTTTTAAACAACAAGGGAAACAGCTTGGAGAGGCCTTTTCATCAGGTGCTTTAGGGTTAAGGGTTTTCTGGAAGAATAGTATCACCATGGGGCTTTGTATGAGCACCCTGTGAAGGTATGGGACTCAGAAAAAAAGCTGAGCAAGAAAGGGCTGTAAAACAAAGGGAAAGTTGGCAAGCCTACTTTCATTGTCCAAGCTGAATGAAATGCAAAAGAATAAAGAGAGCATAAACAGTGAAAAGTAAATTAGGTGATTCACGATTCCTCCAACTTAATCAATCAAGGCATTAATCATTAAACAATTAAGCACGTTGTTGAGAGAGGGAAAAGAACAAAACAACAGTGTTGCTTTAGGAAGAAACAGAACAGCTGAAGTGACATGGGGTGGCCTACGCAAATCACGAGGGTCTGCAACCAGCCTGCCAGGCGCTCTACTAGCATTTCACTGTGCCTAGGCACACCAAGGGCAGAAGTTTGCTCAACTGTTTTGACTCAGGGCCTAGCACGACACCTACTCACGCCAGTAAAAACAGACAAGACAGCAACACTGAAAACAAGCAGAGTCATACCTGAGAGCCGGGGACTGGGAAAGAAAGCGAGAGGAAATGCTGAGGTTTTCAGTTCTTTCCAGATTCCTACATGAGCCACCTAAAATTTTGGTCAAAGGGAAGAGAAAAAGGGAGTTACAGAACAAACATTCTGACACATGCATTTACTTATCACAGACTATCAAATGTTCCCCCATATCCACGGGGATTTTTCTGAGTTCAAACCACAGAGAATGAAAAAATTTCATTGCCTTTGCCTTTTCTGTCCTACTTAGGTTACTCTGCCTTAAACTGCTACTCTCCCTAAGGGTACGCCTCATGCTTTTTTGCTTCCCTTTGTGTCCTATCCTGCCTGTAGGACTGTGAGGCACTGGCATCAAAGAGAAAACAAACCAATCAAAGGGAAGAGAAAAAGGGAGTTACAGAACAAACATTCTGACACATGCATTTACTTATCACAGACTATCAAAT
>JAVJGJ010000060.1:72684278-72701175 GCA_035590215.1 Microhierax caerulescens | reverse complement strand
GGTGAGCTTGGGGGGTGCCCGGCACTGGGGGCAGGGTGCTGGTGGTGCCCATAGGTGCTGCCTGGCTCGTCTCACATCTGCTCGGGTGGGGGGACGAACACTGTTAATACCTTCGTGTACAGCAGGAAAAACTAGTCCGGGCACAAGGGAAGAGGATTCCAGGGCCAGCGCTTAACCCAGGCTGACACAGACCCCAGCCTCACCTGCACAAACTCACACAGACCGACGGAGTTGAACAGATATCGCTCTTCAGGCCTCTCTACATTGGGTCCCCGTTTTTGCCCCCCTTGTACACCCCCCTCCACAAAAGCCTAGCAGAACTTGTAGCCTGGCTTGATTTATGCATGGGGCAAATCTGCAGCGACCTCCCAACGATCCCCACCGCCAAGCAGAACGCTGTACCTCTCCCGTCCGTGCTGCCCAGGGTCCCAAAATGTTGCTTGAGGAAGTTTTCCTGGTCGGGTATCTGGGGGATTTCTCCCTCTGGCATGCTAGTACCCACGTCCTCCTCTCCTTCCTCTCCCTCCAGGTCTGAGATGCCATCCACACTTAGGGGCTCAGTGCTTTCAGAATCTGGGGGGTGGGGGTGGTAAAAAAAATGCTGTAATAACATAATCATGGTAACATTAGCCAGGTTACAAAAAAACATTCAGCAAAGATGCTAAGTTGAACCCAGAAAGTTAAAGCGAAAGTCAGTCAGCACTCACCGTAATTCTCTGATCTACCGTATCCCTCAAACAGCATAGCCTATGGGATACTCAATACTAACCCTGCCTCCTTACCTAGCAAGGGAAAAGAAAGCCAAAGGTGCACAAGGAAAGCACACGTTAACCAACTCCTGCCTCGACAGTGGCTTCACTGATGTGCCTGTTAAAATGTGCCCAAATCTTTATAGCAATACTAGCAAAACTATCAGGAGAGCGACCTCATTTCAGCTCATGAAAAGCATCAAGTCCTAGAGATCAGGACAGCAACTGATCAACATGGTACGTGACCAGCCCAGCAAGTTTCTGCGCTGCTCCACATTACACAAATACACTTATAATGTCTTTGCATCTTACCTTCGTTCGGATGGTCTGGGCTGGACAGACGACTGCTGCTGTAATCTACAGAGCAGGCGCTGTCAGGACTGTGTTTGTCTGGGCATCCATTAGTGTGATAACCTCTACTTAGCTTCCCATGGGGCAATGCTTTTACCTGGAACTCACTACAAGAGAGACAGGAGAGACACAGCACTAGAAGAGATACTTGTTTTACACGTAAAGCAGCACGTTCTCACTTTAGTAAGGCCTTACCTGTGTTAGCAACACCTTTGACTACAAAAGTAAGGCTTTAAAGAGAAAAAGAAGTTGATTCCTCTCAGCATTATGCAGTATATTTTTTGCATTTCATTAAGCTTGGACAGTGAAGTCTCAAGGGGACTGTCGGACCTCCAGGGCACTGCCAGCTTCCCATGATTTCCAGGCACTAGCACAGCACTGCCCTGGCCCAGTTCCCAGCACAGGTGAGGAACACATGTAGAGGTCTACACGATGAAAAAGGAACTAAACCCAGGCTTGTACCTGCATGATAGAAACTCCAGTTTGCCATAGATTTGAGCCCTAATATACTATTTTTCCCATGTTTATACCCTGCTGCTTTGGGCAACTCCTGTGTTGCAAAACAGAGAAGATTCTGGGTTTGAACAAGACTAATTTACTGAAGAATGTCATACAAAAGTTCACTATTGTAGTAGGACAGGGCTCCTGATTGCTGTTGTAATTTCATGATTTTTATTTTGCCAAATGACACCAGCACCGTTTTTTTGCCTGATGCCTGAGGACTTCAGTTTTCCACTTTATGAAATACTTTGCTTTCGGATGTGCTCCGATGCAAGGTGGGATGCAGAAGTCACTCAAGAGAACTGAACGCCCACTACCCCAGCAGCACGTAAACTCCGTATACGTTGAGATGCCTCCAGTCTGTATCCACCATCACCAGGGGGCCTCCCTTTCTTACATGATGGAGCAGCACGTGGGTCTGCTCTGTCCAAATGTATCATAATAAAATTAAAGATGTAAATAAAAAGAAACTGGGAGAAACCTAGCAGCTTCAACTGCAAAATCTTGGCATGCACTCTTACATAACAGCCCGTCTAAAGCTATCAGCCCATTCTTTGTGACAGAGCAGGAGGAGACAGAGGAAATTAAACAGCTCTTAGCATCGGTTAAGAGGGGAAGGGACAAAAAAAAAATCAGGGAAGGAAAAGAACTGGAGCAGAGAATGAAATAGGAAAATTAAGTGAGGTAAAACTAAACCAGAAGAAACAGCACAGAAAGAAAAAAAGGTCTCCACTGTCTCCAGTGTTCTTTTCAATTCCATCTATCTCATGGCAAGCCATTCTATTTCCCACAAAAGGGTCATCACATACTACATTTGTTAAATTCTTGCCCAATTACATTTGAAACTGTCATAAGTAATAGCATCCTGTCATTTCTCCTGGGCAGACATTTCACCGCCACATATACATCACTGTTGGGTGGTTTTCCAGCTTCCAATTTTTCCCTTGCTTCTTTCAACCCAGACAAGGGAGAAAGCAAAAAGGCTGCTCCGAAGCTGTTTAATCCACAAAAATAAAAGCTTGGAGGAGGCCGCTAATGTGCAGTCTCCTCAGAGGAAAGGTTATTTTTAATGGTGCCTTCTTAGTTTCAGATTCCTTTAGCATCAAGCTGGCATAAAACTCTCAACTAAACATGCCTGCCATCAATCAGGCAGTACATCAACCACACAAGCTCCAAGCAAACTAAACCAGAAACATCTAAGCCATGCACAGCAGAGAGCTTATTTTTAACCTGCTAGGGTCTGTGGGATGGATTTCATCTTGCTCAGGGTAGATTACACATTCCTCACTCTCAGAAGGTTCCAGTTCCTGAGAGAAAATCCCCTCTTCACAAGACACAAGCCGAATGACTTGGGGTCGCACACAAGACTGGTTATCTTGGGGAGGTATTGAGCTGCCAACCTGCTTTAAAAAGAGAGAAAACCAGATATTACCGGCATTTTTCCTGAAGTCAGCAAGTGCTGTGCAGAGCTAGCAAGTATGCATTACAACACACAGTATGAATAGAAAGCTTAGATCAGAGCACACACAGCACTCCTATGTCTTTCCTGTTCCTTATTCACTAAATTTGACAGACTACTGCTGTAGTTTCCTGTTTGCAGTCCCTGAAAATTCTCCAGTAAAGTACTGGGCTCCCTATCCCTGTCTGGCCAGACATCGGTAGCGTAAGCCACGTGGCAGCAGGTTCTTCCATTACCTTTTACACTGGTCAAACATAATTTGGAGAAGTCTGCAAGCCACAGCTGAGAAACACTGAATTTACTGCACACAACAAGCCAAATCTTCTTCTCAGTCATGCAGTTATTTTACATACATACATACGTATACATATATACATATAAAGGAAGGAAAAACTCTAATGCACTTAGGCACCGGGACAGACTGCTACCAGCATGAGCTTTCTGTGGGATGAGTGCACATTACTTGCTGTGACTCATCGATACAAAGATTAAAGAGAACTTAATCATCTAACACAGCCCACAACAAAGGGCATCACGTGAGCCACATTTCATTTGCTACTGGAGTCAAGAAACTGCACCCCGGTAGAGTGAGCTAACAGGTAATCACATACACATCTGAGCTCAGCTTGGTTTTGCCATAAATAATCAAAGAGCTAAAAGAAAACACGAGGTCCTCCCTGTCATTAGAAATCTTGATTCCACCTGGGCTCTACTACAAGATGGCAGCGTCACACGTTGCAGGAGGACTAACTGCAAAAGAGTTACCTAAAGAAGTTTCTCAGAAGGCAATTAGAGCCATCTCTAATGATATTAAGAATGGCATCAGGTAGTCATAAATGTAGGTAATCATAAACAGAGGCGGGACAGATGCACTCAGGAGTAGATTCACCTCCTCAGAACAGTACTGCCCTTACTTTGTTGATGTGCACGGGAAGATCTGCCTGCTCTTCTCTGTCATCCCCATTGCTGTTCTGAGACAGCGAGTCTCGACTTGGGGAACGGGAAACAGAGAAGGACTCCAGCTGACGCAAGTCGAGCATGGATTTCACAGTCATCTCTATGTTGCTGGTTGGCTGGGACCAGCGCCCACGCTGCCGGGGCATCTTGCTTGCTGGTGCCTCTGAGCGCTGCATTGCTGCTACCTCTTTAGCCTGAGGGAAATGGAAAGAAAGAAGGTCTTAGGGACTGAGTTCTGCTGATGGAAAAACAGGAGAGAAAACACAAGACCCACAGAAAAACATGATTATGCTCATCTCTATAAAAGCCTGCGAGACAGCTTAAAATTCCTCCCTTAATCATAAAGCATCAAAAAAATGTGATACTTTTGTTGTTGCTTCTTGCATAACTGAACATTTAAATGCCTCACTCGGATCCAAGTATATGATCAGCTTCAGCACCACGTAAGATTCAGGCCAGAAATGAAGGGGCCAAAGTGTAACAACTAATAGAAAGGTACCAATGTAAAAATCCCAAGTGAAACTGCCTCTTAAACTAGGTTCCATTTTACCATCTCCAAGTTGTTCCTCACAGAGAAGCTTCTCAGTTTCCCACCGCACCCTTCATTCACACCAGTGCAAATTAAGTTTTTAACCTCCACAGAAATTTCTTTTCCAGTTTCCCTATGACAAGAAATACAATTTGAAGGTTTAGCAACTCACCCTCCTCATTTCCCAATGGGAAAGGCTTCTCGAGAGGGTAAGGTCTGGATCTGGAAATGTAAAAAGATATGTACCTAGTTGACATCCTTGGCCAGCAGTCCAGCTTTCTAAAGACCCCTTACTCATCTTTCCTCAAAGGCAGCATTCCTACACCTTTTGAACCAGCAGACCACTGTCAACACATGCTTTCCCACAGACTATCTAATGCTTGTATCAAAATTTTAATGGAGACTTAACTGTTTTATGTAAGATTTTCCCTAACTCAGCTGACCCACTGCAGGACATTTGCTGCAGCGCAGTCGCCCACCGAAGGCTTGAGGAAAAACCCTGCTCTAATACACTGTAGCGTCTATGGTAAAAGTGCCTCAAATTAGCAATGGTAATCTCTACCGTGCGTTCTGTCAGACGTCTCTAGAATCTGCTGTGAGATCTCTTTTGGCTTCTGTGGATCTCTAATAGCTTGTAGACCCAAGCCCAGGACACCGATTCAAAATTTGTTTGGCCAGTGGGAACCAGCAAGAAACTCGGTAATTTAACAATGATTTCTGATCAGAGAACTCTGAAGCGCTCCCCTCTTCAGATTCAGGAATGGGTAACTCCCCATTACCCACTGGTGTCGATCCATCAGTCTCTGTTGTGGTCCTTCTCTTTCTGCCCACATCTTGCTATTCCCTAAACCAGTGTCTCTCATTTTCTTCCCACTTTTCTCTATCTTCACCCATGGCCCTCTCCCATTTATACCTGAGTCTCTCTCAGTGTTGCAGTCGGACTGAATATGGAAAGACTGCAGCCCACGTAACTCATCTTCATCATTCCCTTCATCTTCGCCATCCTTGTCACTGTCTGATGAGAGCGCAGGCACAGAGGACAGGGCAGAGATGGACTCGTGCCTGGGAGGTAGGAATCAGAAGGAGTATTATGGTCTGTCTCAAGAATGGCACACCATTTTGATCCTTACGCCAGACAGCTCTCCACCTTATCCCCACCCACACTCAGCAGGCTGCCTCAGCTCCCCCCAGCAGCCCTCACTCCAGCGTAAACCCATCTCAGAAACGGGGCAAGCGAAGCCCCGCACCCAGGCGTGCGCAGCCTGCCGCGGCAACGGCCTCGTACAGCTGCAGGGACGACAGGGACCAGAACAAGTACACGGGCCTGAGAAACTCAAGTGGAGTGAAACCTGGCCTTGCGTTTCAGACCCTGCCAACTGATAAGGTCAAGATGATAGAGCGTATTTGAGAGGCAAATATTTTCCCCACCCTTAAGCATTTCCTCTCTGGAACACTTCTACACATCAAAACCACCACAGAGATACTCCCAGTTTGACAGCAATCGGGTATATGGCAAATCACCACATAAGAGGCAGGTCTGTACCACGGGTCTCTCCAACAGCACCGTGCTGCCTTTCTTAGCCCTCAGGCACAAGAAATAACGTAAAACACGCCTGGGGCAGGTCTTTAATCAAAGTCTATCACACAAGTGTTCCCACACAGAGCTCAGAGGCACTGCCAGCACAGAATTCCCCAGTACCAATCAAGGAGCTTACCAACACCAAGCTCTGCCTTCCCTCCTCCTCCTCCTCCTCCTCCTCCCCACCCTCCCCTCACCCCTTCAGCCAACAGAACCAAATCAACTAACCCACTCCGGACAGTAACTGAACAAATACAGAACCCCTAACAAGTAAATCTGAGCAGCGCCCACCCCATGGCCTTGAGCTAGAGTGCCAAACTCATCTTTAGTGACATTTATAGATGTCACTGGTGGGTGCTGAGTGCCAAGCATTATTCGCGAATTGAAAATAGCTCATCCACCAAGTACAGAGCGGCGTGGCGACAGAGCAGCTTCTGCTGCAGCTGGCAGACAACAGGCAGCATGGAAACACGGTGAGCAGTAGTTACAGTGGTTTCCCATGTAGTGGCAGAACATTAACTTCCATTTTATCAGGAGTGGCTGAGCCATAAGCACCCAACCCTTTCGGATGAGCTTTGAGGTGTTCTGGAAAAACCAAGGTGGAACTGACTATAGCCTGCAGAGCCCTCCGGTGAAATGGCTCCATGCTGGCTGCCCTCATCTACTTTTGACATCTGAGTTTGTCAGTCTCTTCAGCTTCTGTGCTGTCTCCTTGGGTGTCCATACTGCCATTCTCAGGTTCTTGTGTCTAAGCAGGGGAATCCCAACAAAGTTCAAGCACCGGAGTACATTTGAGGTGATGCTGTGTTTCATCCTATGAGATATACTACATTTAAATACAGCAGGCAATGTTAACTTCATATCAGTAACTTTGATAGCATATTTCTGCTCGTAGCCATCACGGTGGCTGGAGGAGCTTATTGAGGAAGAAGGGTTGGATTATTAGACTTTTCAACATCTAGCTGGTTGAACACCTCACTATGATGAGGTGATACAGCAAGGCAAGGTTAAGTGTTTGCTGAACACTGCACGTACTGTCTTCGGTGTAAACGGAGGGCGGGGGGGGGCTGCTACCAATGTGTTTGTGCTACAAATAGAAAGATAGCCCCTGTCCATCAGATGGTGACTGACAAAATTAGTAAGTGGAAAAAAAAGTATGTTCCGATATCCTCAAAGGAGCTGAGTAAGAGAATGCAAAACATGTTTTGGAATTCAGATGGGCTTCCCTTATACCTCACAGGAAGTGCCAAACAAACTATGAAGAAGTCACGTGTGTTTGATACAAGCATGAGGTTATCTTGCATTACCCCAGCAAAAAATCACATCCCCTTTCCGCATCCTCCTCCTCACAACTCAAATATCGTTTTCAGACTCAGTCCTGTGACTTGAAGGGAGATACTTGAATGGGGTTTTCAAAAGGATCTTAGGCCCACTGACTTGAAACTGAGATACTCCTGAAAACAAAACCTAGGTTCACAAGGTCTTGTGTGTTTTTACTGTTGTGCTTGCCAGAGTCAGCCCCTCAGCTTGGACCTAGCTGCTTTCTCCTTTCTTTCCCTGCCTTCCTGTGTGCTCTGGATTTTCTTCTAAGCCCCCCCTGTTGCACACATCTCCTCAACACTCTTCCTCAGTCCTTGTTCATGCTTAGATGGCAGTCAGAGTAAGGTAGGGTGAGGTTGCAAGCCCAGCAGCTGCTTCCAAAGAAGCACCACATGAGAGCATTTTGAAAGTGAAGGAGTAAGACTTCTGGGTTTTGCCAATTTCGGGCTGAGAGCAGGTTCAGCCAAACCCCAGCAAAGCATCATTATACCCAAACAAGCGTTTCGGAGCAGCTATTCCAGAGTAGCATGTACAGCCATGTCCAATTCTCATGATACGTGTGACTCAGAGCAAGGATTTTAACTGTCCTTGCTCTTGTCTTCTTCCTTTGCTGAGGGACTATCCCACCCTAGCACTACGTCTGGATCTTTTTCTGTACAGACGGGCAGAGCCAGTTGCAGCTCCCGCTTTCTGAAGGGTCTGCCAGGGCACTATCAACAGCAGGGAAGGACCTGCAGTTAGAAAGTCTCCAGGACATGTATGTACACTTCAAAGTGCCACATCTTTATGGAGTTCTAGTATTAAGACATCTGATATTAGGTACTCTATATTCTTTTGCATGTCCTGAATTCAACTCTTCTTAAAACAGAACAACACAAACAAGAATGGCAACTATCCATTTAAAGAGCATTCATTCCCACTCTGATCTTGTGCTACTTAAATCCTCAGCTTTAGGGCTGTATTTATCAAACTGTAACATCCTGTGTGGTAGGGATCACTAGCAGATTGCCCCCCCTCACCCTGCCCAAATTACTAAGGGTTTTAAAAAGAAAGTTGCCCTGCTTTTCCCCACAGAAAAATCACAATGTTGCTGACTTCAGAGTTTTCCAGGTGTTATAATTGCGTCAGTTCAGCACAGACTCTGACACCACTTCTGATCTGGCATCAAAAGCCTGGCCCATTCTGAGCCCTGGAAGCCACACAGCTTTCCTGAACTGGACCAAAGCCTGACTGAGAATTTGATAAGGAGCTCTTTCCAAATATATCTGACAGCACACAGTACTTCTTCAGCATACATACATAAGTTTTAGCCAATTTAATTTGGATAACATTTTGTATCTCCTGCTATTTACACTAGAGTTTCAATGAAAGTCACAGAAAGAGTGACTTTTAAAATTAAAACACAAAAATATGCATGCTCAGCTAGGACACGACTATAAGCCCTGCAAACATTCCACAGCAAAATCAATTTAAAACTTCCCTTCCAAAAAATTGAGACAAGCTTTTCCAAACCACAAATGCATACTTGTATCAAAACCAAAACCCCATTAAAAGGCCTTTACATGGTTCTTTCTCTGAAAATATAAATGCCTCAAAATCAAAATGTACCAGCAGCGTCAGCTGGGTACAAGTTCTATTCCCCTGAACAGTCAAGGCTCCTCAAGTTCAGCAGACGGGAGAAAAGCACACATCTGCAGTTACCACAACCAGAGGCAGAACTGAAAGGCTCTCAGTGGCACTATGGAGAACCATTGGTGATACTGGTCAGATCAGTTCCAAAATGATCCCATAAAGGTGAGAGTCGGCAAAATCCTTCCGAGGAGAAACTTTAGACTCCCTGGAAGTTTTTGGAGGGATGGGGACAGAGCTAGGATTCTTCAGTTTGGAGAGGAGGTTATGATAAAGGTTTACAAAACCGTGGGGACTACAGACAGCTGGATGCAGAACAATAGTTCACCAAAGCTCACAATATTCAGAAGCAGGAAGCTTTCAACAAAACTAGCAGGAGTGTGGTTTAACAGAGACAAAATAAGTCCTTCCTTCCATAGCAGTGAACTCCAGGAACCTGCCAGCAAAGGAGTTTGCAGAGGCAGACAATATTACAGAGTTCAAAAAGAATTTATACAAATTCAGTGGAGAATGGGTCCACGACCAAATACTAAAAGGCAGAGGTAGAGATGTACCTCTTAACATCCCTGATGTAACGATGTGCATGAGACAAATGGACCCCAAAGGCTCATATAGCAAGGCTCACAGTGTCTCACTGAACAGCATCTTCCATTGCCACTGTCACAGGCAGAATACTGGGCTCCATGGAGCACCGGTATGACCCAGAAAGGCATCTCCTGTGTGCTCGAGAAGTTTTTCACCCAGGCCAGTCCCTGCCCTGCCAGACACATCTGGATAGGGACAGCACCGTTGTGAACTAGAAATCTTAAGCTCCCCACTGCCACCTCTGCTCAGTTTTGCTCCCCCAGTATTATTGCGATTATTCATCCTGTCAGGCACTCATAATATGGAACTAGCAGAATGCATTACTTTCTGCACCGAATTCTAGCAATACTGTTCCAGAGAAAATCCAGCAGAACAAATGACATATCACCAGGCAGGGAGCTTTCTTATACTGCTGTGAGTCCTGAGACAAGGTGCAACCCAACTCTCCACCACAGCCTACACAGACAGACTTTGAAAACACAACCAGAACAGGTACAGGGCATCTAGAAACCCCATCTTAATCAAGTTCATTAGTTTTCCTTCTCCCACCTCAGTAATGCTGGTCCAAAAGGCTCTTCCTCCATCTTCAGTCCCAATCCAAAATGCTCAGGAATTATGTCTTTGCTGATCTCCAGTGACCACAGCGGCCGACCAAAACTGAAAACAAGCTTTCAAAGCTAACCAAACAAGTAGATTCCAGGCTTGCAAAGAGGTTACCAAACAAGTTTAATGAAGTTCTGGGCTTGGTGTGGCACTAACACCGCCCTTCAGCAAGCGTCTGTGACGGAAACAAGTATCACCTAATGTGGAAGAGGACTGGGGTTATCTGTCACAGGCTGAGCCTCGGTAGGGTAAGGCTGCAGCTGCCGGAATAATGGAGAGTCTGCTATAAAAAGCACATTGCTTGACAGCTCCAGAATTTTAGCTAGAAAAAAGGCTTCCTGGCTTCTCCCTTCATCATTGCCAAAAGCACTTATTAGACAAGACTCATCGGAAGAACAAGCAGATCGAGACTTTCTCAAATGGAGCTACACAGAGAGGCTTGTTTCAACATCACTTGCTACCAAGCAAGTGGGAAGGTCCTTGCGATACCACAACAACCAATGTGGCAAATTCTCCAACACTTTAGCACTTTTATATGCAGAACTCAAATCCATAATCATTTGGAGAAAACTTGCAGGACATAGTACCAAACCCCTGTGTTTATCCTTTCCCTCCTTACTTTCATCCCGTATCAGCTCGGTCAGGACTCCCTCCTGCATTGCTTATGGTTGACTTAGTCTTAGCTGTTTACTACTACGGAGAAACCAAACACATTGCACTAATAATCCGTAATCCCCTATCAGTCTTGTTCTGTTTAAAACCATGGTCTGTGTTTAAGCACCACTTTTAAAGAAAGGTCACCAGATAAATTTAGATCTATTCAGCTTGTAGGCTGCAGTAGTTTGTTTTTAGATATGTTGTGTACCCAGCAAAAAATGATAATATGATTTAGCTGCCACAAAGTTTTCCCGATAAAATTATTTTTATATTTATTATTTATATTATAATTGTTTTTAGGTGACCTTTATCAAAGCCTCTGGAAAACAATAAAGAAACAGCACAACTGTAAGGACTCTTTCAGAATTACAATCAACACGGTAAACTCGTACAGCCCACAGGTATACTTCAGTACTGACACTGCAGAAAACAGCCTTTAAATTGCATTCAGCTGAGATCCACAGAACTTGTATTCATGAAGGAGCAAGGCTTCTCTGGTGGGATGCTGTGTACCAGTCTCAGTACTGCTAGGTAAACTGCTTATTAAAGTTTCTGACCACATCATTAAAATAAATTAAGACACAAGGGGCACTGCAGACACATTGCCTTCAGTGAAGCAACACTAAGTCAGTCTGTCTGGAAGATCACAGTCAGGTTTCTACATCCAAAGAAGGCGGGGGAGGGCACAAAACCCACAACAAATCCAACAGAAGAGTGAGAGAGCTTTTGGAAGATGCTATCAGTGAAGACAGTGAAACCTTTGTGAAAATCCCACATTTAGCCCTACAAAGCCAGCCACCTCTTTTCAGTCTACCCTGCTCACCTCATGAGTCCAGCCGCCTTGTGCGGGGAAGACTTCTCTGCCTGCTTCTCTCTCTGCTTCATGTCAGACAGTCGCTGCCGCATGTTGATGGTCATCTCTGAGCTGAGACGCCAGATGAAGATACAGCTGAAAGAGGGGAAAGGTGGGCTAGGGTCAAGTCTCAGTTCAGTTTATTGACATTATCAATTCCCACTGCAGAGGCAAACAAGAGCCCTTCTGTCCGTGGTGGGGAGAGACACACACAGAAACAGCTTCACAGAAACTCAATCCCACCACAAGCCTCACGGCAAAAGGGCAAAGCCTACCTGTGGGCGAGAGCAACGGCAGCGAGATTTGCACAGACTCCTCCGTGACCCTACACCTTTATCCGACTATCCGACCAGCTGCTGAAGGAAGCGCCTAACGAGCCCCTCCGTGGTCGGCAGGGTAAGCGGAGCCCACCGATGCCCTCTGCACCCTCGAGCGGCCGCTAAGCTGCAGCCTCTGACTGCAACTGCCCCCGTGGGCCAGGCCCTCCCAACGCCCACCATGGAGCCTCTCCGGTGCTTCCTGCACTTCATTTGGACTCCCGCAGGGAAGCTTTTAAGGTATTTGATTGAATTTGGTCAGTAGATTCAAAAGCATTTGAGAGAGGGAAACATACAGTGTGACCTCATTGCTCTCATTTTCTTCCAAAATCTGGCCAGAAATTTTTTTTCAAAATCCTTATGACGTTAGAGAATACCATACCTCACCTTCAGCTACTAGAAGATAAAGCGACCAGTATTTTCTCCGAATTTTAACCTCAGTGCTTGTTCTTTCCATCTCATGCACCTTTCGTGTCTAGCTGGGTATATTTATTCCCATGTTGACAAAGAGGTGGTGCTTTTGTTATCACTTGTAAAATCCTACAGCCTACCTGGGAACCCACGGAGGACTTAATCCAGTTCTTCAAGACCCATCAGTGCCACCATAGTCACGGGTACTCCAATTCACAGCTGAGTTCTCAGTGAGGGGCTTTCCCCTCTTCCTTGCTAGCCTGTGAAAGTTAATGCGCTCTGCCGTTTTGAACAAGGGCTATGAATTTTGGTCTCCCTGACCTGGGGCAAATGCCAAAAGCACCAGGATCCTGAATGCCTGATCTTCTCCGTTTTTTTCCCCTCTCATGAGAGGACATTTCAAAAGATTTTTATTTCTGTACCACACAAAAAGAAAACGGAAACCACGCTTTGCAGTCTGCGGAGATTTTAATGAAAATCTAAAATTTCCCTTCTTGCCCCCAGCACCACTGCCTTTGTGACAAAGCTCTGGAGTGTCACTCCAGCTCCTGAAGTCACCCGCAGATGCTGCCCATCAGCAGCGATCATGCTGTCGTACTCCTGCCTGAGCTTCCCAGCCCGGAGCGCGGCAAGGACCGCACCTGGGAGCCACGGCACCCGGGCAGCCAGCTGCCTCCCCTCAAGCTGCAGCTCTCTCCAGCTTAACTGCAGCTGAGAAAATACTGAAAAGCAGGAAACAAAGCTCAGAAAGCAAATCTGGCTTGTTCATTTATCCCACCCTCACAGCTATGAAGCCTAGAGATAAGCAGCAAACAGCCCGAACTTGTCAACAGATCAGCATCCAACACAGAGCTCTACAGAAGCACTCTCCCACCTACCCCTTTTGCTGCCTTTTTTTCCTCCCCTTGCAATACTTTTCTCACGTGGCTCTCCCATTCCTTGTGCCCTTCCTCATTCCCATTTTTCGTTCTATTCTCAGTTTAATTCTTTGCACATGCTGCTGTGTGCGAACAGACGGTTTCCCCCGTTCTCCTTTGAAAAACATGCTTCCTCATCTCCTTACGGCAAAGTTCTTCATGAATCCTTTCCTCATTTCTCACCCATCTTCTCCACACCCTTGGTGAAGAAAATGACCCTTTTGCGCCTGTCAACATTGTACGAAATTACAAGCTTCACTGGGGACCTCAAATCTTCCATGTTTCTGGAATTTATGAAGAATCCACAACAAAAGAACTCTCTCTTCAGAAACTCCTCCCCTACTCTATTTACACGCATGAAAGGTAAAGAAAGAGAAAACCTACAATATTTATCTTTTACTGAAAGACATAAAAACCCCAACTGGTATGATCTAAGGTGATATATTGTATGTTCTGTAACAACTCACCCTCTAAAACTCTTTTGCCAGTTCAGTTGTGTTTTATTAATAGAAAAGAGAAAGCGAGAATCTGGGTTGCTCTGCCCTTCAAATAGAACTCCAGGAACCGCCTTTCTCTAAGGGAAAATTTTATTCAGTTCAGCTGACTTAAGCATTCACTGATCCCAGAAGCAGTGGCTCCATTCACCTCTGCAATCATCATATTAGGCATACAGTCTCTTTCTTCCCCTTGGGCTCAGTTTGGTGATTACTTAAGCTTCTGGCCAGCCGATTTGGCTCACTAAATCAGCAGAAAACTCAGCTGGGAAGGGGTGCTGAGGCAGTGACCTGAGTCTGCTTACGAGGGTCAGCCGGCGGGGAGTGGGGAAGAGGAGCACAGGGACAGAAGCAAAGAGCAGGGACAGGCCAGTCCTTTTGCTGCTAGACAGACTCACTTGCCTGGTAAAACCTCACCGACAGGAGTGCTGCAAGACAACGTTCTGGCACCAGTGGCCAGAATGTCACAAGTTGCCTTACATCCCGGCCCTGAAGGCTAGTGAGGAAACAGGCCATCTCCCTGTCTCCCTTCCAACAGGGAACAGACCCACGCTCGGCAAACCACAAGGGAAATACTTCACCCAGGCGTCTCCTTCCAGGGAAGGATAATATAAGCTTTGTGAGCTTTGCCAACAGCACATATTTAGGATGCAGAAAGCTCTGAGGCTTATTTTAAATTCATAAAACATTCCTCATTAAAAAAAGAAAATAATTCTGCCTTCCTTCAGGACACGCATTAAATCCAGTGTGAGGTGGCATGAGTTGACATCACAAACAAGCAAACAGCTCTTACCTGTCACCAGAAACAGAGATCAGGTGTTTGCAGTCATTACTGAATTTCATCCCGGTTACAATCTCTGTGGAATAAAGCACAAGAAAAAAAAAAAAAAAAGAAAAATCTTCCCTGAATTTATTCCAACTGACAGAAGACATCATTAGCTAAATACCCTATCTGTGCTCAGTAATTTGAATGCTGATTAAAGCCAACACCATTTAACAAAGAATCTAGGCTTGACGTGGAAAGGGTACACCACAGCAAAATAAGCAGGAAGACTGAAGTCTCTTTTTGCCTATAATAGAATAGCCCCTGCACAGTAGGAGCGGAGGATGTATCTAATGAAACTTAATATATGCTGAAAGAACACAGACTACGCCGTTTCTCTAATAGCCTAAAAGGTAAACAAATACATGGCCTGACAGGCATGTGTGTGCTTGTATTTTACGATGCAAAATGCAGTCTGAAAAAAATTGAAATTGCAATGAAGTAAGCTATGACAACTTCATCCAACTATAACCTACTGCAAAATACCCACTGGTGGGGAGGAACCTTCAGAAAGCTTTGACTAGTATCAGACCCTACTATATAGTCATAGCAGAAAAAAAATGCATTTCCAGAAGTTTACGTGCCTTACCTGAATGTCCATACATGGTTGCAACACACTCGCCAGAATAGAAATCGAAGATGGAGAGATTCTTGTCAGAACAACTGGTTGCAATATAAAGACCAGAGGGATCTGTTTGCACCTGGTTTAGGAGGTAAGAGAAGTGCAAAGATCTGGTAAGAAAGTGCCTTCAGACTGCAAGAAAGTGGTCCAGAGTGGTCCAGGATACCCAAGACAGTCATAGCAGTTAACAGAATAAAAAGCAAGTAGCTCCCACAGGACTCAACTGAGTACCAGGTTATCCAGCACGCCCAGACAAATCTCCAACATGACTAAACTACTAAAATTATCTGCAACCCAATCAAAGACTAAAGGCACTTAGATCAAAGGCCTCCATGACTCTGAAGGCACCATCACCAAAGGACAGACTTAGAACTCTCTCCTACCTCCTTTTTAACCACTGGGGTCTTCCTTTCTTGTGTCTTAAGATCAAAATAAAACAAAACCCCCCACACACCCCAAAATATACACACCAAAAAAATAATGAGAGCTGACAAAGTGAGATATTAAAAGACTCAAATCTCAAAGAAAGAAACTGAGAAAGAACTCAACACTGCTGAGAAATTGTCTTTGATAACGATGCTGTCAAATCTCCAGCATTTGCAACTCCCATTTTTGGGTTGGTTTTTGTTTTTTTTTTTTGTTTGTTTTTTTCGTATGCACCCATTTGTGGCTTTATTTTGGATCAAGCAAACCCCCCTCTGAATCCCTCGCTAGGACTATAGCAGCACTACACAGCAAACACAGCTGCTGTCACTAAATGTCCTGTTTTGTCCTTTGTAGAACTTTAAGGAACTGAGAGTGAGAACATCTGGGTTTTGACAGGAATATGTTATTGAAATAATGATAAATTTATTTGGCTATGTTTATTTTGTTGAAGTGTCTTTTGCTTCCAATGTCACTGAGTTCTACTTGTTAAATTGCAATGTATATTATGATCTCAGAACAACATGCCAAGAAGATTCAAATCCCGGAGACAACCATAATCCCTTGGTTACATAATTGTCCTAAAAATGAGCAGAGCAACATTAAAAATAATTGAGCCTCCCCATTTGAACCACACATGAAAAAACACAAACCCATAAAACATATTAAAAACAAAAAAATCCAGCTCACAGCAACATTTCATGGTTTGTGGTCTGGGAAAAATATAATCAAGCACCCAAGCTTACCAATACTAAAGCGTACTATTTTCATTATTCTGACTTATAAAAAACTTTGTAGGAATTATGATGGGCAAAGAGAAAGAGAACTTACCTTTCTCTATAAAACAGACGAGGTGACACTGAACAAAGAAAGCTGTTTGCTTTCTTCTCTCTTTTTGCCCAGTTATTTGCACCCATCAGTAACAGACTAGACTAGACTATTTCTGTTGGAAGGGACCTAAAATGATTGTCTAGCCCAAGGGCCTGACCGGTTCAGGGCTGACCAGGTTGAAGCATGTTATTAAGGGCATTGTCCAAATGCCTCCTAAACACTGACAGGCTTGGGGCATCGGCCGCCTCTCCAGGAGGCCTGTTCCAGGGTCTGACCACCCTCTCCGT